>CM076580.1:1230548429-1230954084 GCA_034641835.2 Pinus albicaulis
TGTTAGGTCCCTATATTACTAGTATAGTCCCTTATTGTTGTTAGTGTAACCCCCTTATTGTTATTATTGTACCCCTGTAATCCCCATATTGTTATTATTGTGCCCTTAAATTATTATTGTTAGGTCGGCTAGGATTACATTGTGGCCTCATGGACTCCTATATATAGAAAGGAGGTTTTGTAATTTGAATCATCCAAGAATTGTTCATTCATGTAATTTATTGGAGGTTTCCCCCTCGAGGTGGCTTATTTCTAAGGTGTTTATATCTCTTTTCTTCTATTTTTGGAGCTGGTTTCCCAACATTTGGTATCAGAGCTTTGGATTCTAGGGTTTCGCTGCTCCAACTAGGTCATCATGGCGTTTTTGCTATAACTTTTTTTCTACGAAGGTTCAGAAGCTGAAAATTTTTGGGTGCGAAGCCGAAATCCTAAGGAACATCGTCGCAAAATTTCAGAGCTTATTTCGCAATATTTTCAGAGATATGATCTGTGGAAGGTAGGGATTTTTGCAGGCTCCTGAATTTCACTTAAAACTGTCATCGTGGAATCTTCACTTTAACTTTGTTTCTATGAAGGTTTAGAAGTGGAAATTTTTAGAGCATGAAGCTGCGATCCTGGGGAACATCATCGCAAAATTTCAGAGCTTGGTTCGCAATATTTTCCGAGATATGATCTGTGGAAGTTAGGTCTTTTTCAGGCTCCCTAATTTCATCTAAAAGAGGTGATCGTGTGAAAATATTCATAACTCTCTCTCTGAGAATCGGATTGTAATTCTGTAAAAAACATTTGGAATTACACGGACTGTAGGTTCCTGTCTATAAATTTCAGAGCCAAAGGAGGAAACAGTGACACGTGGCAAGTCGTACAATTTTTCTCTACTGAAACAGTCCATAATTAGGTCATTGTGGGACAGTGGACATAACTTTGTATTGAAGAATCCAAATCAAGTCAGACCCATGGAATTTGAAAGAATCTTGAGAGGACTACTACAGGGCCAAATTTCAGATATTTAGGATCTTCAATTATAGAGATAATTCAATTTCAATATAGAGCTCTGCAAAATCAAGTAAAAGGTGTGTTTTTTTTCTGAATTGCATAAGTCTTGTTTGAAGAATCAAGTTGAATTGATTCCAAGGGAATATTGTAAAATAGATATCAGTATTGGTTTCTAAAATGGCCCCTAAAAAGAATTCAACACCCATTAAGCCTTTATAAGGCTCTACTATGAATCATGAAGACAAAGAATGGCAACGTGACATAACAAAATTACAAGAGCAAGTGTGACAAATTTCGCTCTCGCAAAGAGCAACAAAAAATGACATGGAAGTTTTGAAGAAAGGTGTGGAAAATAAGATGGATGGTTTGAAGAAAGGCATGGAATCTATGATAGATGGCATGGAAGCTAGCATGGAATCTAAGATGGATGACATGGAAGCTAAGATCGATGAAAAAATGGAAAACATGAAGAATGATCTAAAAGGGTTGACAAAGTTGATACAAGAAATGTTTCCTAATGGTGAAAAGATAGTAGAGGAAACTCATGATGAGAACAAAATAAATGTTAATAGTGATTTCATAAACAAAATGTTGGCGGGAATAACCACCATATTCCAAAAATGGAGATGAGGAAGTTTGATGGAAAGGATCATGTAAAATGGATACAACAGATGGAGCAATATTTAAATCTCCATAATGTGCAAAACACACAAAAGGTAAATATTGCAACCTTACATTTAGAACAAAATACATTTGTATGGTATTGATGGCTTTGCTCTCGTAACAAAATTGTCACTTGGTCAATTTTTACGGAGGAAATGATAGCACATTATGAGGATACAAAGAGCAACACCTTCTTTAGCCAATTGATAAATCTCAAACAAAAGGGTTTAGTGGGGGAGCACATTGAGGACTTCTAAGAATTGAATACAAGGGTAGCTGATATTCCAGAGGAACATAGGATTGATCTCTTCATAGGTACTTTAAAGGATAACATCCAACATGAATTTCTCATTTTGGAACCTGATTCATTGGAGAAGGAATTCAGGTTGGCAAGAAAAATTGAATGTAAAATTATGGCGACAAGGAAGCCTACCACTCACTTCTATAAAGAAGGAAGTGTTGCTACACCTAGATTTACATAACCTACAAGGTTGACACCACAACAATTGGAAGAAAAAGAGCAAAAGGGCTTTGCTACAGTTGTGATAGAAAATACACTAAAGGTCATAAGTGTGCTGAGAAGAAATTATTTTACATAGATTGTGAAGAGGAAGAAAATTAACAAGAAGAGGATATACACGAGGAACCAACCCTAGAAGAGGAAGAAATGAGTCTGACCATATCGTGTAATGCATTGGCAGGAATTACCACTCCTAAAACTCTCAAGATAGAAGGACATATCAAGAAGAAAAAGGTAACAGTGTTGATTGATTCGGGTAGTACCCATAATTTTATTCATTGTAAGGTAGCCAAGGAATTGAATTGTTTCCTATACCCAGCACCAGAATGTCAAGTGATGGTTGCAAATGGAGGAACTATAAATTGCTCTAGAAAATACCATAAGATCAAGCTAACCATGGGGGAATATGTATTGAATAGTCCAATGCTTTCCATTCCTATGGTAGGTGCTGATGTTGTACTAGGAGTACAATGGTTACAATCTTTGGGGATGGTAGCTTTTAATTTTCAAGAACTTTTCTTGAAATTTTTTTCAGAAGGAAAGGAAGTCGAATTACGGGGTATTGAAGGGAAGCCAGGAAGGATAATAAGCTCTAATGTTATGACAAAGCTTCTAAAGAAAGAACAACGAGGCGTAATTGCACAATTATGCTCTCTAGAAGTTCCGACATCAAAATCATCTATTTCTGCAGATCTCCAACAAGTGTTGGACAATCATTCCAAGGCGTTTGAAACTCCCAAAGGACTCCCACCTATTCATGATCATGATCATGCTATTCATTTGATTCCAGGAAGTGTTCCTCCAAACATCAGGCCTTATAGATATCCTTACTTCCAAAAGAGCGAAATTGAACGTATGATTGCAGAAATGTTAGAGGCATGTATAATTCAACCTAGTCAAAGTTCTTTCTCTGCTCCTGTAGTATTGGTACACAAGAAGGATGGATCATGGCGAATGTGTTCGGATTATAGGGAGCTCAATAAGCTCACCATTAAAGATAAATTTCCCATTCCTATGATTGATGAATTATTAGATGAATTACATGGAGCAATTTATTTTACCAAGTTGGATCTTCGTTCAAGATATCATCAAATTAGAATGAACACTAAAGATATTCCGAAAACAACATTTCGAACTCATGAGGGTCATTATCAACTTTTGTTCATGCCTTTTCGCCTTACCAATGCACCTTATACATTTCAAGGGTTGATGAATTCCATTTTCAAACCCTTCCTTAGAAAATTTGTGCTAGTATTTTTTGGTGATATACTAATCTACAGAAGGTCTTGGAAGGATCATGTTCAACATGTTGACAGGGTACTCAAACTATTGCAGGAGAAACAATTATATGAAAAAACATCCAAATGTTTCTTTGGAATACAAGAGCTGGAATATCTGGGCCATATTGTATCTCACGAGGGTGTTAAGGTAGACCCTAACAAAATTAAAGCCATTAAGGAATGGAAAGTCCCCATAACCATAAAGCAGTAGCGAGGATTTCTCGGGTTAACAAGGTATTATCGCAAGTTTGTTAATAATTATGGGAGAATAGTAGCACCTCTAACAACATTATTGAAGAAAGATGCATTTTCATGGACTCCTGAAGCAACTAAGGCCATTGAACATCTTAAAGAGGCAATGTGCCTAGCACCAGTCTTAGCTATGCCAGACTTCACAAAAACCTTTATTGTGGAATGTGATGCCTCAGGAAATGGAATTGGTGATGTTTTAATGCAAGAAGGAAGACCCATTTATTTTGAAATTTGTCCAATTAAAGGAAAGTATTTGCAGAAACCTATTTATGAGAAGGAAATGTTAGCAATACTACATGCACTAAATAAATGGCGAACTTACCTAATGGGAAGACACTTCAAGGTAAAAACTGATCATGATAGTCTTAAACATTTTTTGGAACAAATACTATCTTCAGAATATCAACAAAAATGGGTCACAAAGTTGTTGGGTTATGAATTTGAAATAATATACAAAAAAGGGAAGCTAAATGTTGTTGCAGATGCACTCTCAAGAAAGAATGAAGAGGTGGAAGCATTTCTTTGTGCCATTTCTATTATCCAACCAGATTGGATAACCGAAGAAAGAGATGAATGGAAGAAGGACAAAGATGTATGGACACTCATTCAAAAGTTGCAGCAAGATCCTAGTACATCTGATACATTTAGTTGGAAAAAATATTCCTTATGGTACAAAGATCGCTTATATCTTTGTAAGAATTCCCAACTAAAACAAAAGATTCTTCTGGAATTGCACACTTCTCCTTTAGGAGGACACTCAGGATTTTTAAAAACTTACCACAGGGTGAAGAAAGATTTTTTTGGGATGGCCTTAAATCTGATATTCAAAATTTTGTGGCGGAATGTTTGGTTTGCCAGCAGAATAAAGTTGAGACAATTAAGACCTCGGGTCTTCTACAACCTTTATCCATTCCAAGCCAACGTTGGGAGGAGATTTCAATGGATTTTATCATAGGTTTACCTAAGTCCGAAGGAAAGAGTGTCATCATGGTGGTAGTTGATAGACTTACCAAGTATGCACACTTTTGTGCATTATCTCATCCATTTAAAGCAAGTACAGTTGCTACAATATTTATGGACACAATTCAAAAGCTACATGGAAACCCAAGGGTTATTGTGAGCGACAAAGATCCAATTTTTATTGGAAATTTTTGGACAGAGTCAATTAGCTCATAGCTAATCTTATCATCCTCAATCGGATGGTCAAACTGAGATAGTAAATAAATGTTTGGAAATATATCTTCATTGTTTTGTCTCTGATAAAAAAAAACAATGGGTCAAGTGGTTATCTCTCGTAGAATGGTGGTATAACACTTAATTCCATACTACAACAAAAATGACCCCATTTATTGCACTTTATGGATTTCATCCATCATCCATCACATCATCTTTAAGAGAAAATTCAAAGGTTCAAGCAGTGGAAGATCACATTGAGCATCAACAAGAATTTCTCCAACTCTTAAACGATAACCTGAATTTGGCACAAAATCGAATGAAACAACACACATATCAACATCGCAACAAGAGAAGTTTTGATGTAGGAGACTAGGTATTTTTATAGCTACAACCATACAAACAAATGTCCCTTAAGCAAGCTAAGAAGGATAATAAATTATCTCCAAAGTACTATGGTCCTTACAAGGTGTTGCAAAATATTGCTACTATGGAATACAAATTGGAGCTTCCTGCTTCTTCACGAGTGCATCCAGTTTTCCATGTTTCATGCTTAAAGAAGGTTATAGGTGAAAATCTTCCAGTTCAAACAATATTTCCAGAACTTGATGAGGAAGGAAAAATCATATTGGATCCTGAAGCGGTCACATAAACAAGAACTCGATAGCTACAGAATCGATCAATTTCAAAGTATCACATCAAGTGGAAGAACTTACCCACTGAAGATTCTACATGGGAGGATGAGAATTTTATAAAAAAGCACCCAAAGCTACTCAAGCATCGAGGACAACACTTTTTTGAAGGAGAGGGGCATGTTAGGTCCCTATATTACTAGTATAGTCCCTTATTGTTGTTAGTGTAACCCCCTTATTGTTATTATTGTACCCCTATAACCCCCATATTATTATTAATGTGCCCTTAAATTATTATTGTTAGGTCAGCTAGGATTACATTGTGGCCCCACTAGGATTACATTGTGGCCCCATGGACTCCTATATACAGAAAGGAGGTTTTGTAATTAGAATCATCCAGGAATTGTTCATTCATGTAATGTATTGGAGGTTTCCCCCTTGAAGTGGCTTATTTCTAAGGCATTGATATCTCTTTTCTTCTATTTTTGGAGTTGGTTTCCCAACACACTAGCAGTTTTTGTAGCCCAGAAAGGGCATGGTGGGCTTTAAAATCAACTACCTAAAATTTTTTCTTTCCCAAATCTAACGCATTACTATCAGCCCTCCATTCCCCAAGGCCATGAGTATTATTTCCAAATGAATCCAATAGCTTCAAAGTCACATATTCACCACTTAGTATCACTTTATTGTGACCAACAACAATAAAAAATACAACGGACACTTTCACAATCTTAAAACTCCCCACAAGGGCCCTTACAATGTAATGCCCAATCCTCTGGGGCTAGAGGAAAACTTACAGATGTTGGTAGAGAGGAAAGTGTAGGGGAAGATGCAAAGTCAGATAGTTATAGTTGGAAGGCATAATACTATGGTGAAACTACATTGGTGATGAACAAAGGCTTTTTGTTGGAAAAAATAGAGGCCAAGACCTCTGTTCCAATGGTTTCCTGTGGCAGATGATAAGATATCCTTAGGATTTCCTTAAGGCAGATTGAAGGAATATTGGCAGTTGAGAAGGCATATACTATGGTACCATAGCTAGGGATCTTGCATCAATAAAAGGAGTCTTCATCCTACCATAGTCACAAACTAAATTAGCGGGCAAACTAAATATAACAACAACTATTAGGCAAGTGGATCTGTAAGGGTAGAAAGACGCCCAACCTACCTAAGGCATCATTAGCACAATTGACCTTTTATAGACTAAGGACTTGATGTACCTAGGAAAATTACTGAAAATGTTGTGGATCATTATTCTTCATTTGTTGTTTAATACCAACATTATAAGTGGAAATTATTCTAGTTGCATAGGCTTGTTGTTCATCAGTCTTAATATATAGAAATTGCAGAAGAATTTCTCATTGTCATGCATCTTTTACATCACTGAGGATATCTATTGTTATATGGGAAAATGAACATGCATTTTTGTTATGGTTTAAGTTATAACCCTCTTCATAAATTTTTGAAACCCTATTCAAAAAATAATCGTAAGGGGAAAAATCCCCTTGGGACAATACAATGTTTTCAAATTTGTCTCACCCTACCAACCTATGAGAATTTTGATTGATGTCATTGACCAAGATATTTGAGGAAAGTTTCAATGAAGGAGCAAACTTCGAAGAAAAAAAAGGCCAACTATAGTTGCTCAATGGCAGCTTAACCAATAGCTTCTAACTCAACTTCTTTCCCAATGGGGGAATAATGCAAGCAGTAATCAGCATGTTCTTTGTCAACCTAATACCCTTGGATAGACTAGAACTGGGGCATATAATCAGAAGACTCTGGGACCTTGGATTCCCCAAATCCTAGATGGGCAGAAAATAGGGAATTTCGGACCACCAGAAAGGAACAATTATGCTTCAGATTATTAGAGGGAGTACTAAATGCTAGAAGAGGGTATTCGAGGAGCCCTAACCTTTCAAGAGTTTTGCGACATTAAGTATCAAAGTATGCCCATAAATGGTGATAAGGGCACACAACAGAATGCAATGGTCACTACATCAAAACATGTAACAATGTCATTTGGCACTCTTCAGGAAATGCCACAAATGACTATTGGTCAAAGAGGGGAGGCTTCTCCTTTTGTTCAGTATGCAGTATTGAGTTTGGTCACTAATGAAAAGCATGTGCAAGTAAGGGTAAATTATCTATTGAATCCAAAATAAAATTGCAAGGTCGTCCCAAAGGGGAACTGAAGGTTATTTGCTACTGCATACAGACCAACAGGAAATAAGAGGGAAATGGATATATCGATTAGTGGAACGATAGCAGATAGTAACATTGGGCCATCTACTCATAAACTAGATAGCGTAGTCAATAACCCTAAATGTGCCAAAAGAATCCTAGGGTAGAATTACCCTAGAACCTTACAATTCACATATCTCTTAGGAAAACTTGTATATTTCTTTTTTTCAACACTTGTGCTTGGATTTTGGACTTTTTCTCTAGCACACTAACCTTTAGTGCACTTGTGAGGATGCTATTTTAGAATTTGGGTGAGGAGACTATTTTAGAATTTGACTGAGACTTGGTTCCATTGATTCTTTTATTAACCCTCATAAATCCCAATAGCCACCAGCTACGTATGTTTCCACCATATGGAAAGCTCAATATTTTCACTGCAATGATATATGTCTCCATCTTCCACCTTCCTTCTGCCCTCTTTTCGTATATTTTTGAACATAAGAAAATTTTGAAAAATGTTTGCCAGTTTTTAAAAACATAAAATGCATCACTTATGAATTTAATTTCATAACTCTTTCTCTATCCCGAGACTTTTCTCAACTTCATCCTCACGACATTCAAGAATGCAATGATACCACTGTCGGAAAACTTGAAACACACATAGAGGAAATATAACAAAAGTAAGCTTATTAAAATTGGAGTGATCATTACATAATATTTGACACACTTTATTTATAATTTTGGTAGTTATCCTACCAAACTTCTACAATCAGCATAGATCCTTCTTAACCACGGATCTATTAAGCACCAAGAGTGATAAAAAATAACCAATTCGTAAACCTCTTGGCACCTAAAGAATTCTGGAATAAGATGGATCAATACTTGTTTGTTTTATTTTTTATTTTTCTTTATTTACCTTTTTATGTTTTCTTTTTTCTGTTTCTGTTCAATTGTTAGAAATCAAGTTGTTTTTCATTATAGCTTATGCATGGTACACATTTCATCCATGTGCAGAATGCACCTTACTTCTCTCACTACAATCATTAATAATAAACTAATAATAAATGTCATTATGGCATTTAATGACCAAAAATAATTCATTAACAGTGCACTAGGTTGGGTGACCTACCCAGGGCCCAAACTAGTAAAAATCACTTTCATGATATTGCTCCAACACAATCACTTCCAGAAAGCAGTTGCTACCTCTTTTTCCAATAAAGAAAACTATATAGTTTCCAAATTAAACATGGACTTATCATGAGAAAAATTGATAATGAGAATTTTACAGACAGAAGTTGGATACGAGATCAAGAATTTCATGTCACACTATCACCCTTTACAATGAGAATGTAAGAAGATCAAATTATTTTTTGTCCATCACGACACATATTTGAAACCCCTAAAATTTCACAGTTTTGCACAAACAGTTAAATTGAAAAGAACTTATCTTGCAACTTTGGGTGAAAACCATAACTATACAATAATAAATTTAAAACTCACACAACTTCTTGCTGTGACCCGTTAGTATTTGGAGCACAACCCTCAGATAAATCCCACTTATGTCCTGTAGAGACCAAATATTTAGAATCAGACTTGTATGATGTAAATTGACCTTTATTGCATTGCATCCTACACAAAACATCCAAAGTAATTGAATTTCTTTTGATGCCATTTGAATATATGTAGACTTATGTTAACTTTGAATAGTGAATCCCAGACTTAGTCATTAATAAACCAGTAAAAAATATGGGAATTTTGGTACAAGGTCATTTCATAACATAAAAATGTATTGATAGTGAAAGAGGTCATGCTGGAGAACCAAAAAATTATTTCCAGGCCCTTTTGAGTGTTGGCAATTTGGAATGATTCATATTCGATAGCTTAATATATCCTAGATTTTATATTTCTCATTGACCATTTTTCTTCTTCTGAACATATATGTTGTTCAGTTTATCAACAAGTGGCATTTTTCCCAAGACAAGGAGCATTTGAATCCATAAGGTAGGTAATTTTTGTGAAAACAAAATATGTAGGTACCATGAAAAAAGTATTTATATAGCCTCAAAGATAGTAGAATATTTAGAAGACATCAAACCAATATCCATAAAATGATTTAAACAATGGCTTATGTAAACATACTATAATTCTATGCAACTTACTAGCAATAGTTAATAGAACATCAGAGATATAGTTTTCAAAATCGAGGTTAAGGGAGTATTAGATTAGACAAGAAGATCAATAGTTGACAACAAGAATGGGAATAGAACCTCACAAATTATTGGACGGAGATGATAGAGATGCAACAAATAATAGAGCTAGGTATCAAGCAGGAAAGAAAACACTATTAGGGATATCAGCAGATGCACGAACTGTAATTTTTTGTGCTCAAGTAAAATCAACGAAAAATCAAAGAAGGGTGCATTGGAGAGGTATTCATACCATATCAAAATTTTTTGGTATATATATTTATCTTCGTAGATGTTATACATTTCTTATGGGTTGTTTTGGTGTTAGAGAAGGGTGTATTGGAGAGGTATTCATGCCCTGTTTTTACCAATATGTAATTAATGTTTGCTAATGAATGTAAAGACTATTGTTCGTTCTTATTTGATGGTTGTTGTTGATCTCTTTGCATCATTCATTGCATTATATGTTGGTTGGTTTTGAGTTGGAAATGATTTAGCATCATAATGAGATTATCATGTAGTTCCTCATATCAATATGTTTTTATTTTGTTTATGATGCTTATGTACACATAACTTGTTTATTTCCCTTATCCTAAGCTTCTTCATCCAACACTGCTTTAATTTTTTGTTCAAAGGACAAGTTATTCAGTCTTGCTTCTGTTCTCGCTTGATATTTTAAATATCATTAAACACGAATCACTAATCTAATTTTCAGATTTGTGATATTAGATATATTAGTGATTTGATATTAGCAAAATCCTCCTTGTGTTGGAGGAGAGATGGCCAAAAGAGAAGGCAAATTCTATTGAAATAAGAGTGGGTATAACTTGAGATAGTTCCCCTAAGGTTTGTACTTGAAAAATTGGACTGTCTTGTGTGTGTATCGAGGAGGTGACAAGTCTGACTAGTGAATGTTCACGAGTCCAATTTGTGGGCTTGGTTATGGGGAGTTAGGTTTAAATGTTACACAACCAAAACTTAATGGATAATGTAATAACCACCCAAAAGGTTGCTTAATGGGGAACAAATGTGCTAGCCTATGAGTTGTCATCCTTGTCGATTTAAGAGTTATTAGTGTGTTGGCACTCTTAATTTTATGAGGTGATTACATCCATGTACGATATATTGATACCATTGGATTAATATATTGTTAAATATGGTTTAAATCCTTTTCCGCCAATTATTTTCTTGTGCTTTGTTTGCACTATTTCTTAACTAAATGGATTGTGGATGCATAAGAGGGGAAGAGGAAAAGGGCCCATGGGTGTATTTTCCTTGAGACATGCCCTTTGGTAGAGAACTCTAATTTTTCCCATGCTTCACTAAAAAGATTTTCCACTTGCCTTAGACTTATGTGCATGAAGCAAATTCGTCACATCCTTGGGGAAGACATGTATTCCTCATGCATGGGAAGGGATATAATGTGTATTTTTCATTGGGAAAGTCTCTTCCTCCATTATTATTATTCCATTGTTCCTCACGATGCAAGAAAATTGTATGATTTTCCATGAATGCCATTTCCCATAGCCAATACAAGAAACACATGTCCTTAAGAGCTGTATGAGCTTTTGTTAGGGTGGTAGGCTAGAGCATGTTGGTGGCTAGTAGAAGATAGATTCGGTTCATTCTAGGAAAATTCACGGTTGTAGATTGAGTAGACAGACTGGGAAGCTTGAATTACAATTACCCACTTGTCTTATTTAACCATTGATTTCAAATGACTAAATGAACCAAGTTATAATGGTTTTAGGTATCCCCAGAGAGAATCTGCAGTTCAGACTCTTCATGCCTACACTCGAACACTAGAGGGATTTTTGAAAGATAGCATAGCAGAGAAATGATATCATGATCTTGTGTTTTCGTTGGCCAAGAGGAAGAGGGTTGTGGCTGATTGGAGGTTAGTGGACACATTCATGTTAAATGATAATATTTTAGTCTTGTCTATGTATGGTTTTTATCTGTGTTCATATTTTTATCAATTAGACACTGTCAATATTTTGACAATGTTTCTTATTGGGTATACTATAAATATCGTATCCTTCTTCACTTCCATACACGTTGTTTAAATCAATTCTAAATACATTATATATTTTAATAAAATTTCCATATTAAGGAAAATATATTCCTTAAAATTGAGTAAACGTGGAAACCAAACTTAAACCAGCTAAACATTTCCAATATATGATTTGGCATTTTTCCTCTGCATGTATTGAAATATGGTGTTTCTATGCTTCATTATGTCTTCGATGTCTGTTTGATAGAGCTTTGTTGTCTAGATGTAATGAGTTTTTTATTCCTTTCTTTTCTTTTATTTCCCTTTTTATTTAAATATATCTTTATTTTGAGTAGTTGTGATGCTAACTACCAGATGGAGTGGTCTCAAGCGAAACTACGAGGTCATTTGGTGACCCCTAGGGATGGACATGCTGGCATAATAATAGGTGAAAATTGGTATATTGTAGGTGGCATAGATAATAATAGTGGTAGGTTCAAGCCACAATTCAAACATTCCCTTGTTGATTACTAATAGTGCATCTATTTTATTTACATATATTTTTTCAAGTATTCTAAATTCAATATTTTCAAGTTATTTATTATCTTCCTTGTTGTTAGTTAGTGACTAATTTTCTTCCTCTTAGGTTCATATCAAAATAGATTCCCAAGAATCAAAATGTTGATGCTTAACAAGTGTGTCTGAGACATTCTTTTTAAATATCTCTAACCTTGTTTGGTTTGTGGTAACAACGGTGGAAGGAAGGGTACTTGTTGCTAGTAAGGTGAACTCGGGTATTTCTTTAGCTAGGTGTAACATCAATTCCTAAATCATTAAAGATAAATATATTTTCAAGGTTACTGCACATCAAGAAATTCCAACATATATGTATTATAATCAATATCTAACTCATATGTGAGAATTTTGAAATTTGACCTTTCTTTGAAAGACACAAAGGAGTTTTAATGCCATTAGGGGAAGTGTAGTTAACAATCGGGAAAGTGAATAGATCATAGTCATAGGTATGCAGGTGGCCGGTCAGGTCTCATGCAGGAGCTTGCGTCAAACTTCCTGTGCCTACATCAAAAATAGTCTTGCCTTCAAAATGGTGCACGTTCTCAAATATAGTTGTTTAATAAGCATACATTCTCATGTATCACATTTCGGAAAAGAGTTGTAAGGAATCTCCACAATTCCCTCGTTTCCCAAGTCTTTCCTTGTACCAAATCACTAACATTCACGCATAGCCTTTACTAAATAACAGAACTTTTCTCTCTTCAACATCTCATAATTATAATTAACAATTACCTCAAGATGTTGTTTATCAACGAAATTTTCCTCATGAGAAGGTGTCTCATCTCTAGGAGAAATTTTCTCATCAAAAAACCATTTTGAGTGAATTTATAAAAAGGATGATAGAATAAATTTAAGAGAGAAAGTTAAAGATGACTTTGTATTTCCCATATTTTATAGGTGAGGTGGTAATGAGGCACTAATGGATCAAGCAATGTTGCCAATAGGAAAATAAAACTACACAGAGAAGGGGTGGCCAACGCAATCTGGTTGGTAGAAAAGGATATACCAACATCACCTCAAAGAAGCACTTAGTTTCAAGTGTATTTTGTCATGAGAGGTGGGAAGGTGTGGTCGACAATCGTTGGTGGAAGTGCTATGGCCTGCAGGCAAGCCTGCACTCAACAAAAACAAAGCCACAAGAAGCATAAGGTGGAAACTCACTAAGAAGGAAGAAACACATGCTAGACTAGTCGACACCACTCAACCGTTGATAAATCGCAAGGGAAAAGGCACAAAATTGACCGATAGAAGGGTAGCTGTTAGCATAGTTAGTTTGTGGATGGAGGAGTTATATCAGAGCCAGCTAGACCTATGTCAAGGCAATTTTAGTAGCCACCATGCATGTGGTCGAGTAGCCTAGTTGAAGACGCATTGATGGGTTTTCAGGCACAATGCGACCGATAATTGGAGCAATTGCAGTTGACAAGCAAGGAATCACATAGATCGTAGTCCTAGGTAAGCAGGTAGGTTGTCGGGCCGGTTGCAGGAGCCTGCATCAAAATTCCTACACCTACAACCAAAATAGTCTTGCCTTCAATATGGTGCATGTTCTTAAATATAGTTGTTTAATAATCATACATCCTCATGTACCACATTTGGGAAAAGAGTTGTAGGGAATCTCCACAATTCCCTCGCTACCCATGTCTTTCCTTGTACCAAATCACTAACATTCATGCATAGCCTTTACTAAATAGCATATCTCTTATCTCTTCAAAATCTCATAATTATAATGAAAAATTGCCTCATGATGTTTTTTATCAATGAAATTTGCCTCATGATAAGGTGTCTCATCTCGAGGAGCAATTTTCTCATCAACAGACCATTTTGAGGGAATTTATAAAGAGGATGATAGAATAAATTTAAGAGAGATAGTTAAAAATGACTTCATATTTTCCCAGTTTTGTAGGTGAGGTGGGTAATGAGGCACTGATGGATCAAATATCAAAGGAATATTTACAAAAAATTCTGCACTCTTTCCAAAAGGATAAGAACCCTCAGCCACCTAGCAGGACAATAGAATTCTTCTAGGGGTTCTATGAATTCCTTCAAACATACCAACTAAGAATTGTTGAAAAAGTAAAATACACAGACAATATTTGGGAGCTTTCAATTTAGCATTCAAGCTTTAATCCAAAAAATTAGACCTATGTAATCGCATCTACAAAATCATTGCAAAAATTATTGCATGTCGGGTCAAAATACACTAAGTTTATTCCATGTCATTAGAACAATTTTGCATCCTTCCTGGGAAACAAATCCATTACGGAATAGGAGTAGCACCCCAAGAAGAAATTTATAACATCAAACCCAAATATTACAAGCAATGTTAGTGAGTATGTCTTTCCAAGGCATATGATAGAAAAAATTGGCTTTATTTAGGGCTACTCATCCATATAGGGTTCAATGTGCAATTGGTTAACTAGATAATGAATTTTGTTTCCTCAATATCTTTGCAATTCTAATTAATGGCTCAACCTATTCTTCTATCATGCTTATAAGAGACAATGGGTAGGTCTGAATAATTACTCCTCTGCTATTTTTTATTGTAGAGTAGATGGTCTCAACAAAGTTATAATAGAGTCAAAAATAACTATAAGCTTGACAACTATACAAATAGGAATTGCCCTAAACTTGACATATTTACTCTTTTTTTATTATGTTTTACTTTTGGGTGATAGGACCAAGGCAGATGCAATTAAGATGAAGGACCTTACCCTTGAAGAATCAAAATTCCTGCCTTAAAAACTACCAGCAACTGAGGAGCTACAAGATTCAACACCATCTTTGATTTAAACCTAAACAATCTTATTATCTCCAAGTATTTCCCTAATCACAATGACCAGTAGATTCTCCTCATGGATTGTTTCTCTCATTCTATCTATTAGTAAAATCCACAAAATGTATCCCTACATTTGAATCTTTGGAAATAAACATATAACTGTTATCATTTAAAATATCCATATCTCCTGGAGCCCAAAAATCCATTTGATTTAGAGAAGCATTATCTATAACCTCAAAAGAAACCCTATTATAAGTTGAAGGACCATTATGTCCTCTTGAGTCTTGACAAAGTATGATGGAATGAAATTGGGTGAGAACCAGATTCAGGTTTACCGTGTCATAACCTAGGTTCATTGACATGACGACCTTAGTTTGAAGACATCCACCATACAAACTAGGACCACCCATAATTATCATTGCCATCTCTCTTTCATCATCAATACTAACATACTGAGGACCTATAACTTGTGGAGGCCCATGGTCGTCATTGCAATGTAATTTGTTAGAATACATGCCATGTACAAAAGTTTTTATATTTAATATCTGCATCCAATGTGGCCATTTAAGATATGAGATTTACCACATCTGAAAATGGCATCATTCACATAATTTTGAAGAAGTCTGCAAATTAGGTCAACATAATTTTTTTCACATTTACAACTATCCTCGCATTTGTTGGTTCCTGAAGCTCGAGCACTTTCATAACAAAAATAGGAAAAGTCAAACAATAAAAATGGTCCACTCTATTTTCATTTTCTAATATTATGGAGTTGGGAAACCAACTCCAAAAATAGAAGAAAAGAGAGATCAACGCCTTAGAAATCAACCACTTTGAGGGGGCAACCTCCAATACATTACATAAATGAACAATTATTGGATGATACAAATGAAAAAACCTCCTTTCTATATATAGGAGTCCAAGGGGCCACAATGCAATCCTAGTGGGGCCATAATGTAATCCTAGCTGACCTAACAATAATAATTTAAGGGCACAATAATAACAATATGGGGGTTACAGGGGTACAAAAATAATAATAAGGGGGTTACACTAACAACAATAAGGGACTACACTAGTAATATAAAGACCTAACATGCTCCTCTCCTTCAAAAAGGTGTTGTCCTCAACGTTTAAGTAGCTCTGGGTGGTTTTGTATAAAATTCTCATCCTCCCATGTAGAATCTTCTATGGGTAAGTTCTTCCATTTGATGAGATACTCTGAAATTGATTGATTTCGTAGTTGTCGAGTTATTGTTTCCGTGACTGCTTCAGGTTCCAATATGGTTTTTCCTTTCTCATCAAGTTCTGGCAATATTGTTTGAACTGGAATCTTGTCCCCTATAACCTTTTTTAAGCATGAAAAATGGAAAACTGGATGCACTTGCGAAGAAGCAAGAAGCTCAAATTTGTATGCCATAGTACCAATATTTTGCAAAACCTTGTCAAGACCATAGTACTTTGGTGATAATTTATTATCCTTATTAGCTTTCTTGAGGGACATTTGTTTGTATGGTTGTAGTCATAAAAATACCCAGTCTCCCACATCAAAACTTCTCTCACTGTGATGTTGATCTACCTATTGTTTCATTCGATTTTGTGCCAAATTTAGTTTATCCTTTAAGAGTTGGAGAACTTCTTGTCAATGCTTGATGTGATCCTCCACTACTTGAACCCTATAATTTTTTCTTAAAGATGATGTGATGGATGGTGGATGATATCCATAAAGTGCCATAAATGGGGTCATTTTTTCTATAGTATGGAAGGAAGTGTTATACTACCATTCAGCCAGAGGTAACCACTTGACCCATTTTTCTTGCTTATCAGATACGAAACAAAGAAGATATCCTTCCAAACATTTATTCACTATATATGTTTGATCATCGGATTGAGGATGATAAGATGAGCTATGAGCTAATCGAGTACCCAAACAAGAAAATAATTCCGTCCAAAAATTTCCTGTAAAAATGGGATCTCTGTCACTTACAATAATCTTTGGGTTTCCATGTAGCTTTTGAATTGTTTCCATAAATGCAGTAGCAATTGTACTTGCTTTAAATGGATGAGATAATGCACAAAAGTGTGCATACTTGGTAATTCTATCAACTACCACCATGGTGACACTCCTTCCTTCGAACTTCGGTAAAACTGTGATAAAATCAATTGAAATCTCCTCCCAACGTTGACTTGGAATGGATAAAGGTTGTAGAAGACCCGAGGTCTTAATTGTCTCCTCTTTATTTTTCTAGCAAACCAAAAATTCCGCCACAAACTTTTGAATATCAGATTTAAGGCCATCCCAAAAAAATTCTTTCTTCACCCTGTGGTAAGTTTTTAAAAATCCTGAGTGTCCTCCTAAAGGAGAAGTGTGCAATTCCAAAAAAGAATATTTTGTTTAGTTGAAGTTCTTGCAAATGTCTCCATTGAAATGATCTTTGTTACAATAAGAGTCATTTTCCAACCAATGTATTAAGTGTGCACGGATCTTCTTTTCTAGTACATTTGAATGAGATTCACGCCTTCGTCCTTCTTCATTTCATCCCCTTGTGATTTACACTCCAATGTTGGTTGGATAATTGAGAAATGCTTTCAAAATCAATGCTTCCACCTCTTCATCATTTCTTTAGAGTGCATCTGCAACAACATTTAGCTTCCCTTTTTGTAGATGATTTCAAAGTCATAACCCAACATCTTTGTGACCCATTTTTGTTGCTCTTCTGAAGATAGTCTTTGTTCCAAAAAGTGTTTAAGACTATCATGATCAGTTTTTACCTTGAAGTGTCTTCCCATTAGGTAAGGTCGCCATTTCTTTAGTGCATGTAGTATTGCTAACATTTCCTTCTCATAAATGGCTTTCTGTAAATACTTTCCTTTGATTGGACGACTTTCAAAAGCAATGGGTCTTCCTTCTTGCATTAAAACAACACCAATTCCATTTCTGCAAGAGCTCATTTCATAATAAAGTTTTGTTGAAGTGCGACGTAGAAGTTGACATGTTAGGCCCCATTCCTCTTAGGAATGTTCAAAGGCCTTACTTACCTTGAGAGTCCATGAAAATGCATCTTTCTTTAATAATGTTCTTCAAAGTGCGCTGTTCTCCATAATTAACAAACTTGGGTAATATAGTAGTTGAAAATCACATAACTGCTCTATGGTTGTGGAGACTTGTTCCCTTAATAAACTTTAAATTTTGCGTAAAGGTCTACCTTTTAACACCTGTATAGATATAATATAATCGGAATGTTCTACCTCTTGTACTCCGAAAGAAACATTTGGGATGTTTTTTTCACTTATATTGTTTCTCCTCCAATAGTGAGCACCATCGCTTGTAGAACATGATCCTTTCAAAATATTCTATAGATTAGTATATCATCAAAAATACTAGCACAAATTTTCTAATGAAGGGTTTGAACATGGAATTCATCAAACCTTGAAATGAGGAAGGTGCATTAGTAAGGCGAAAAGTCATGACCAAAAATTCATAATGACCATCATGATTTCTGAATGTTGTTTTTAGAATTTTTTCTGTCTTAATTCTACTTTGATGATATCCAGAATGAAGATCCAACTTGGTGAAGTAAATTTTTCCATGTAATTCATATAATAATTCATCAATCACAGGAATGATAAATTTATCTTTAATAGTGAGCTTATTGAACTCCCTATAATCTGGACACATGCTCCATGATTCATCCTTCTTGTGCACTAATACTACTGGAGCAGAGAAAGAACTTTGACTAGGTTGAATTATACAAGCCTCTAACATTTTTGCAATCATACGTTCAATTTCACTCTTTTGGACATAAGGATATTTGTAAGGCTTGATGTTTGGAGGAACACTTACTGGAATAAAATGAATAGCATGATAATGATCATGAATAGCTGGGAGTCCTTTGGGAGTTTCAAACACCTTAGAATGATTGTCCAAGACTTTTTGGAGATCTTGAAAAATAGATGATTTCAGTGTTAGAAAAATTCTAATGAGCATAATTGTAACACAATCATGCCTACGTTGTTCTTTGTTCGGGGAGCTTTTAATGTGAAATTAGATCTTATTTATCTTTCTTCAGCTATAACGATACCACAATATTTAAATTTTAACTTTCTATTTGAAAAAATTTCCAAAGAAAAGTTCTTCATGAAATTAAAACTACCATCCCCAAATATTGTAACCATTGTACTCCTAATGTTCTTGCTCTTCTCCGCTGGGATGGAAAGCATTAGAATATTCAATATATATTCCCCCATGGCTAGCTTGATATTATGGCATTTTCCAGAGAAATTTATAGTTCCTTCATTTGCAACCATCACTTGACATTCTGGTGCCAAGTATAGGAAACAATTCAATTCCTTGGCTACCTTACAATGAATAAAATTATGGGTACTACCCGAATCAATCAATATTATTACCTTTCTCTTCTTGATATGTCCTTCTATCTTGAGATTTTGAGGAGTGGTAATTCCTACCAATGCATTACATGATATGGTCAGACTCATTTTTTCTTCTTCTAGGGTTTCTTCCTAGTGTATATCCTCTACTTTTGAATCTTATTCTTCATTTTCTTCCTCCTCTTCACAATCTATGTAAAATAATTTCTTCTTAGTGCACTTATGACCTTTAGTGTATTTTCTATCACAAATGTAGCAAAGCCCTTTTTCTCCTTTTTCTTAAAATTGTTGTGGTGTGAACCTTGTAGGTTGTGGCAGTCTAGGAGTAGCAACACTTCCATCTTTATAGGTGTGAGTGGTAGGCTTCCTTGTCGCCATAATTTTACATTAAATTTTTCTTTCCAACCTGAATTATTTCTCTAATGAATCAGGTTCCCAAACGCGAACTTCATATTGGATTTTATCCTTTAAAGACCCTATGAAGACATCAATCTTGTGTTCCTTTGGAATATCAGTTACCCTTATATTCAATTTTTGGAAGTCCTCAATGTGCTCCGCCACTAAACCATTTTGTTTGAGATTTATCAGTTGGCTAAAGAAGGTGTTTCTCTTTGTATCCTCACAATGTGCTATCATTTCCTTCGTAAAAATTGACCAAGTGACAATTTTTTTTATGGGAGAAAAGCCATTGATACCATACAAATGTATTTTGTTCTAAATGTAAAGTTGCAATGCATACCTTTTGTGTGTTTTGCACATTATTGAGATCAAAATATTGCTCCATCTGTAGTATCCATGTTATGGGGTCCTTTCCATCAAACTTCTTCATATCCATATTTGGAATATGGTGGTTCTTCCATTCAACATTAGAGTTTATGAAATCACAATTAACATTTATTTTGTTCTCATCATGAGTTTCCTCTACTATCTTTTCACCATTAGGAAAAATTTCTTGTATCAACTTTTCCAAACCTTTGATGTCTACTTTTAGATCATTCTTCTTGTTTTCCATATTGTCTTTCATTTTTTCATCCATTTTAGCTTCCATGACCACTTCCATGCCATCTATCTTAGCTTCTAAACCATTCATCTTAGCTTCCACACCTTTCTTCAAACCATCCATCTTGGTTTCCATTCCTTTCTTCAAAACTTTCATTTAATTTTTTGTTGCTCTTTGTGATAGAGAAATTTGGTGCACTTGCTCTTGTGATTTTGATATCTCATGTTGTGTTTCTTCATCTTCATGATTCATAGTAGAGCCTTCTGAAGGCTTAATAGGTGTTGAATTCATCTTATGGGGGGATTTTAGAACACAATATTGATATCTGTTCTTCAATATGCCCTTGGAATAAATTCAAACTATTTTTTTTCAAATGAGACTTATGTAATTCGAAAAAAATACACACCTTTTTCTTGATTTTGAGGAGCTTGATATTGAAACTAAATTATCTCTATGATTTCGGATCTTCAATAGCTAAAATTTGGCCCTGAAGTAGCCCTTTGAATCTTTTTTTGAATTCCACAAGTCTAACCTAATTTGGATTCTTCAAGACAAAGTTATGCCCAATACCCACGATGACCTAATTATGGATTGGTTCGGTAGAGCGAAATTTACGACTTGCCACATGTCACTATTTCCTCCTTTGGGTTTGAAATTGATATACTAAAAACTAAAGTTCGTTTTCTTGTGGCCAATTTTTACAGAATCCCAATTCGATGCTCAGAGAGAGAGTTATGATGTTTTTCCCACGGTCGCCTCTTCGAGATGAAATTCAGGAGCCTGAAACAATCCTAATGTCCACAAATCATATCTCCAACAATATTGTGAACCAAGATCTGAAATTTGTATAGAAGGTTCCTCCGGATTTCGGCTTCACTCTGTGAAAATTTTAGCTTCTGAAACCTCGTAGAAAAACAAATTATAGCGAAAATTCCGTGATGACCTGTTTAGGTTAAATTCAGGAGCCTGCAAAAAGACCTAACTTCCACAGATCATATCTTCGAAAATATTGTGAACCAAGCTCTGAAATTGTGTGACAATGTTTCTCAGGATTTTGGTTTCACATTCTAAAATTTTTAGCTTCTGAAACTTCATAGAAAACAAGTTATGGAAAAAATTCCATGATGACCTGTTTGGAGCAGAAAAACCCTAGAATCCAAAGCTCTGGTACCAAATGTTGGGAAACCAGCTCCAAAAATAGAAGAAAAGAGAGATCAACACCTTAGAAATCAGTCACTTCGAGGGGGAAACCTCCAATACCTTACATAAATGAACAATTCTTGGATGATACAAATGACAAAACCTCCTTTCTATATATAGGAGTCCATGGGGCCACAATGTAATCCTAGTGGGGCCACAATGTAATCCTAGCTAAGCTAACAATAATAATTTAAGGGCACAATAATAACAATATGGGGGTTACAAGGGTACAACAATAACAATAAGGGGGTTACACTAACAACAATAAGGGACTACACTAGTAATATAAGGACCTAACACGTACAAACTAGGACCACCCATAATTATTTTTTCCATCTCTCTTTCATCATCAATACTAACATACTGAGGACCTATAACCTGTGGAGGCCCATGGTCATCATTGCAATGTAATTTGTTAGAATACATGCCATGTCCACAAGTTTTTATATTTAATATCTACATCCAATGTGGCCATTTATAATATGAGATTTACCACATCTGAAAATGGCATCATTCACATAATTTTGAAGAAGTCTACAAATTAGGTCAACATAATTTTTTTCACATTTACAACTATCCTGACATTTGTTGGTTCCTGAAGCTCGAGTGCTTTCATAACAAAAATAGGAAAAGTCAAACAACAAAAATGGTCCACTCCCTTTTCATTTTCTAATATTATAATGAAGTTTTATTAAAGGCATTGCTTGTTTGTTTGTTTTGGTTAAAAAGGGATTTTCTCTTGGTTTTATGTGTCTTTCAATTTATCATATGTAACATGTTAAGAAATGGAAAATAATAATGTGTGACATTTATCTTGCAGAAATTGATGTTGAATCAAACGAAACATAGTTTAACCAAGCTACAGTTTGCGTTGGTAAAGACGAAGGAACATCTTAAAATTTTTCTTAAGAATACATCATATACAAAGTTTGAACATAAGTAATATATTCATTTTTCTTTTTCAAATATGTTCTTTATTTACCCAAGGTATCATAATAACAAAAATATTGATATTGTAGAAATTGTTTAAGGACCTCATTGAGGTAGATTTTTCTGATATCGTACCTGATTGATACCTTCTCATATGTCAGGAAGGATTTAAATATGAATTAATATGTTCATGAAACAAATTAGATTCAAATTTAATAGATATAAAAGATAAAAACAAATGTCAATGTCTTCGTTTGATTGTTACTTATCTTTATTGTGGGCAGGTTACAGGAACTGTGATTGGAAACAGGATGGGGAGACAATGCATAACACATCTTGGATATGATTCATTTGTTGTTAGAGATCCTTTAGGCACATGCACCATCAACTTTGGAAATGTTTCTAGGAATTCATATGGCTGTTAATGTTCTAATTATTTCACCCTAGGGTTATTTTGGGCAAGAAAATGTTTTAGGAATGCCAGACACGACATCAGTGGATAGGTAAACAAATTTTTTATAATTGAAATTTCAATTCCATGATATCCTCTCTTTATTGTTTGATTGTATTTTGGACGTTTCTTTTGATTTTATTTTTTTCATTTAACATTGAAATTGAAAATACTTGGTATCATGTCCATTTAAACAACAACCAAATCTTGAAGATGAAATTAGTATTACACGATATTTATTGGAATCCTTATAGCTATTTTGTGTTAAAATATTTTCATGAATATCAGAAAAGTTTACTTTCATGCTGTTATTTGAGCACATGTTGTTTATATACTTGACTAAGTTCACGTGTTAGAAAATGAAATGTTTTTGTGAATAAAACGACAAGGATCAAACATCACACCTCATATTATTCATTTTCGCAAGTTATCTACAACTTGAGCTTTTTACCATATAACTTAGTTGACATGATTGTTCCTAAGATTTCCCTGAAGGTTGAATACTAAGTTACTAAGGTGTTATTTTCTATATATGGTGACATTTTATTTTCTTTGTTTATACAGGTCATCTGGCCACATTATTGTTGCCACTATCACCCAACTGAAGGAAATTTGTTCAAGTTTCTTACTTGTATGGGGAAAAGTGGCTTTGAATTGCTGATGTTGATGTATATGTTGTATAAACTATCTATAGTCAAATTTATTTTATATTATAGTGTTCATTGTCATTCATGTCTTACACTCTGCATTTTATCTTCTTTTGTTTTCAGAAAATGAACTCGGTATTGCTGGTAAGAAGCAGAAATTGAAGAAAGAGGAGAGCAATAACATTGGAGCGACAAATGCAAAAAAATAGAGAGAAGAGAATTGCTCTGGTGACACCCTTAGAGCCAACATCCCGCATAAGACACACATATAGATACTGATGGTCATGTTTTCAGAGTTGGAGAATTCACCTCCAATGCATTGGCAACACAATGATAATGTTTTGAAGTGATGAAACATCATTTCATGTGTAAATTTTAGTCCAACCAATATTAAGTTGGAATCTCATTGTAATACTTTAATGTTTCATATAATATAATTTATGTGTTTGAAATTATTTATAATTTCACTTGATATTGTTTATTATTGTAATTAACATATCCAACTTTATGTTTTCATATTAGATGAGCATGCACATTTTATGATATTTTTTAAACCATAGAAATTAATTTATGTTGATTAATAATGAACACATGAAATCAATTTAAAACTACTAAATTAGTAGTTTATATTGATTAATGATGAACAAAAATAAAATAAATATAAGACTAAATTGGTCGTTTATAATGATTATTAATGAAAGTAAATGAAATGAATATAAACTACTAAATTATTCGTTTATATAATGAATATGAAACTGCCAAAAAAAGATAAATGTCCACTGCAAATGGTAAATTTGTGATTACAAGTAATGAATAAATTTTACATATATACGACTATTAGTACCTAATTTACAATATCTTATAACACGACGAAAAGTTTAGTCATATTTCTTTGGTCATTAATTAGTTTCAAACGTTGACTAAAATTTGCATATATATGACTATTAGTAGCTAATTTATAGTATCTTATAACACGGCCAACATTTTGGTCATATTTATTTGGTAATTAATTGGTTTTCTCGGGTGATTATATAGTAATATATTCTTTTGTATATTTGGTCATTAATTGTGACAATTAATGATGAAATCAATGATTAAATCAATGACTAAATTAATGACCAAATCAGTGACTAAATTAATGACCAAATATACTACTAGACAACAAAAATTGAGATAACCAATTAATGACTAAGCTAAAAACGACTAAAAGTTGGTCACATTATAAGATACTGTAAATTAGATATTATTGGTCACTGACCAAAAAATAGTCGTTTATATGAAAATTTTATTCATTTTTTTAGTAACTAATTAGCTATTTTGTACTAGTGTCTAGTCAAAGTGAGAAAAATATTAAACCACAGGGGGGTCAAAAATAATTCCAGGGTGCAGTTGGATTGAGATCAATAAGAGGGCCCATCCATCTATTGAACAAGCTAGATCAGACCCACATTCACAACAAATATACATTGTTTTAGAGAGCTTGGCCCAACTAATGAACGGTGAAGGTAATATAATGGACGAGAAATTTATGTTGCATTACATGAAGGAATGTGACAAGAAACATATATTTTCAAACCAAAGTCATAAATTTATAGTTTCTTTTGGGTTTATTAGCTACAAGTCATCTATTCACATAACCAAAAGGCTTTGAATTTTATATTTGTAGCGATTGTCATTGTCCTGCCAAGTTTGTATCCAGGATTTTTTGAGGAGTCATTATATGATTATTTTAAGGAATGCAAAAATTTTCACTATTTTAAGAATACAATATTTTATTGTGGAAAATTTTGGTGAATGATTAGTAATATGGAAAAAATCATCAAATTAAAGACTAAAATACTCAAATTAAATTCAGAGGCAAAAGAGTTTTCTTCAATTTTATCACCTTAAAGCTTGTTATCTTGACGCATGAAGAGGAAACATAGGTATACAAGAAAATTTTTGAGTGTAAACCACATGGAATATCAAACATCTCATTATTATTTTCCACCTCAACTCATATACTTTGGGAGCCTAGAAAAGCAATACCCAAGTAAAACATTAACAAGCTAACAAGACTAGTTAACATTGAATGATAGTCTAGAATCATGTTTTTATCCTATTAATAGTTGTCATGGATCCCTGATATCTATCATAAGTAAATTTGGTTCATATAATCCATTCTAGTTGTTTACAATATAATATTAATGTCATGAAATTTAAACCTGTAAAGAAGTTCCTAAATCAACAACCGATGTTTTTCTGGATTTTCAGGATGTTGAATCCCACTCATAGAACATGCACCAGTCACTGAAAATGACATCTAAAATTGAAACTTATAGTGGATATGTTCTTGATTCAATAAGCCAAGAAATATAACTTAGATGCTTCAAGATCTTCCACTACGAACCAAGAATTCTATGGACCTCTCTACCCTTTCATGTTTTTCCTCAATCCTTCTGCACCCCAGCGTTAATCAATATGAGAATCATATTCTAGATCTAGATATATGGGTGGATATGGATTGTCACAAACTATATATAAAATTTGACTCCCACTGCTGCAAATTAGAGAATCAAATGTGGACACTTTGATTCAAATAGAATGAAGAATACAAATTATTTCTGAAATTGTTAATAAAGTATATAAAATGGATCTAGGAGATGAAAAGTTGTCATTAGAATGAACTACATTTATAATATTTTGGATGATAATAGCTTGTCTACTAACAAGGGGTTCTCCAAAATCATAATACCAAGTCACTGCAATCACAAATAGACACTTTCTTCTCCTAATAAGTAGTTTCCTTGAAGAAAGTAAGCTCATATTGTGATCTATACTTTGTTTTTCTTGTGAATGCACATCATTTTTCTTCCACAATTTAGATTGAACGTCTTTAAGTCTTCTCTAAGATCATCTTAATGTGTTCCGAAATACCTCTCATGTTCTCTTCATTATTGAGAATTTTATCAAGATCAAAGGGGATATTAAGTGAACTCGAGTAAGAAATTATATCTCCATCTAATGAGAGTCGAAGAGATGTATTGTGGCCTGGGGGCATCCTTGAATGAACCACTAATTGATTTGAAATCTATATTTTCATTTTGGTCATTTTCACTCTGCCATTGTGGGTGTCTCATTCTACGTTGGGAGATTATTCAAAATAATATTTTGCAATTTTGTGGCCAAGAGTAGAGATGAATGTTCTAGAGACCATTTTTCCTGAATTTTTTACAAACTAGTTTCTACAAAGCAGCTCTAATTTCCTTGATATTATAGAGATTGTTAGGTGCCCATAATACTAGTGTAGCCCCTTATTATTGTTTGTGTAGCCTCATTATTTTTATTTTTAGGCCCATGTAGTCCCCATATTGTTATTTTTGTGTCCCATAGGTGTAGCCACATTATTATTATTGTTGTTCCCGTGTGGTCCCCATATTGTTATATTGTGACCCCTTAGACTCCAATACATAGAAGGTGGGTTTTGTCATTTGTAACATCCAAGAGTTGTTAATTTATGTAATGTAAAGGAGTTTTACCTATTTAAGAGGCTGATTTCTAAGTCACGATCTGTATTTTCTTCTATTTTGTGAGTTGGTTGCATAACATTTGGTATCAGAACTTTGGATTCTAGGGTTTCATTGTTGCAAACAGGTCATCTTGGAATTTTCGCTGTAACATTTTTTATACGAAGACTTAGAAGATAAAATTATTACCTCGAAAATTTGACATCATGAGGAACTTCATGTAAACGTTTTAGATTTCAGTTCACTATATTTCAGAGATATGATTTGAGGAAGTGAGGGTTTTTGTAGGCTCCATAATTTCATCTCAAATAGGTGGCTGAGGTAAAATCATCATAACTTTCGTTTCAGACATCAGATTATAATTCTGTAAAGAGTGGCTGAAATTTCATGGCTTTTAGTTTATTTTGTAGCAATTTCAGAGCCATAGTTCAAAACAATGACATGTGGCACGACGTACAAGTTCACTCTACCAAACCATCCCATAATTAGGACATTATGGGCGATTGGGCATAAATTTACCTTGAAGAATCTATATTAGGTCTAACCTGTGGCATTGGAAAGAAGACTCAGAGAGATACCAAAGGACCAAATTTTAGATCTTGGAGATCCAAAATTAGAGAGTTACAATTGTTTCAAGATCGAGCTCCTAAAAGAAAGAAAATTGTGTGTATTTAAAAAAAAACATTGCATAAATTTTGTTTCAAAAAATAGTTTGAAGTGATTCCAAGGGCATATTGAAGCATAGAAATTAGTATTGAGTTCTAAAATTCCTCCAAAAGATAATTACACACCCACTAAGCCCTTGGAAATCTTTACTATGACACATGAAGAGGGATAATTGCAACATGTTATCTCAAAATTACAAGACCAAGTGCAAAAAATTTCGCTCTCACATAGAATAACCAAAATTGAACTAGAAACTAATATGGATGGTTTGAAATATGTCATAGATGGCATGGAAGCTAATATCAATTGTATAGAAGGAAACATGGAAGATTTTAAGAAATACATGGTAGGTTTAAAGGAAGGTTTGGCAAAGTTGCTACAAGAAAAGCTTCCTTATGCTGAAAAGGTAGTAGAGGAAACTCATGATGAGAACAAAATAAATGTTAATCATGATTTAATAGACTATAATGTTGGATTTAAGACCCACCATATTCAAAATATTGATATGAGTAATTTTATGGAAAGGATCTTGTAACATGTATACTACTGATGGACAAATACTTTTATCTTCATAATGTAAAAAACACGCAAAAGGTACACATTGCAACTTTATATTTAGAACCAAATACATTTGTATGGTATATGAATTTTCTCTTGTAAACAATTTTTCACTTGGTAATTTTTATGGAGGAAATGATAGCACATTATGAGGATACAAAGAGAAATGCCTTCTTTAGCTAATTGATAAATATCAAACAAAAGGGTTGAATGATGGAGCACATTGAGGACTTTCAAAAATTGAATATAAGGGTAAATGATATTCTAAAGGAGAACAAGATTGATGTATTCATAGGGACTTTAAAGGATAACATCCAACATGAGGTTCACCTTTGGGAACCTGATTCATTGGAGAAAGCATTATGTTTGGAAATAAAAATTGAAAGAAAAATTATGGCGACAACGAAACCTACCACTCACAACTATAAATATTGAAATGTTGCTACTCCTAGACTTCCATAGCCTAGAAGGTTGACACCATAACAATTGGAAGAAAAAAGAGAAAAAAGGATCTACTACAGTTGTGATAGAAAATACACTAAAGGTCATAAGAGTGCGAAGAAGAAATTATTTTATATAGATTTTGAAGAGGAGACAGAAAAGGAACAAGGAACTTCAAAAGAAGAGGACATACACCAGGAACTGACCCTAGATGAAGAAGAAATGAATCGAATCCGAGCATATCTTGTAATGCAATAACATGAATTAACACTCCTCAAACTCTCAAGATAGAAGGACATATCAAGAAGAAAAATGCAATAGTGCTGAATGATTTGGGTAGTACCCATAATTTTATTCATTGTAAGGTAGCCAAGGAATTGAATTTCTTCCTATACCTGGCACTAGAGTGTCAAGTGATAGGTGAAAATGGAGGAACTATAAATTTCTCTAGAAAGTGTCATAATATCAAGATAACCATGGGGAAATATTTATTGAACAGTCCAATGCTCTCAATTCCAATGGGTGGTGTTGATGTTATACTAGGAGTACAATTGTTACAATCCTTGGAGACAATAGCTTTTAATTTTCAAGAACTTTTCTTGAAAAAAAAAAATGGAATGAAAGGAATTTGAATTATGGGGTATCGCAAGGAAGCCAGGAAAAATAATCAAATCTAATTTTAGGAATAAACTTATGAAGAAATAACAACGAGGTGTAATTGCACAATTATGCTCACTAGAGGATCAAACAAAAAAATCATCTATTTCTCCAAATCTCCAAAAAGTCTTGGCCAATCATTCCAAGGTATTTGAGACTCCCAAAGGACTCCCACCTATCTATGATCATGATCATGCTATTCATTTGATTCTAGGAAGTGTTCCTCCAAACATCAGGCCTTACAGACATCCTTATTCTCAAAATATTTTGATTGAACGTATGGTTGCAAAAATGCTAGAGGCTAGTATAATTCAACCTAGTCAAAGTTCTTTCTCTTCTCCAGTAGTATTGGTGCACAAGAAGGATGGATCATGCCTTATGTGTATGTATTATAGGGAGCTCAACAAGATAACTATTAAAGATAAATTTCTCATCCCCATCATTGAAGAATTATTGGATGAATTACATGGAGCAATTTACTTCACCAAGCTAGATTTTTGTTCTCAATATCATCAAATTAGAATGAAGACTGAAGAAATTTTGAAAACAACATTCATAACTCATGAGGGTCATTATGATTTTTTGGTCATGCATTTTGTCCCTCCTAATGCACCTTCCACATTTCAAGGTTTGATGAATTCATTTTCAAACCCTTCCTTAGAAAACTTCTTTTAGTATTTTTTGATGATATACTAATCTACAACAAGTCTTAGAAGGATCATGCTCAACATGTTGACAGGGTGCTCAAACTAATAGAGGAGAAAAAATTATATAAAAAAACCTCCAAATATTTCTTTGGAGTACATGAGGTGGAATATTTGGGTCATATTGTATCTCATGAGGGTGTTCAGGTAGACCGTAATAAAATTAAATCCATTAAGGAATGGAAAATCCCCACAACCATAAAACATCTTCGAGCAAGATTTTTAAGAATTATGGGAGAATATCAGCACCTCTAACATCATTACTAAAGAACAATGTGTTTTCTTGAACTCCAAAAGAAACTAAGGATTTTGAACATCTTAAAGAGGAAATGTGCCAAGCACTGGTCTTAGCTACGCCAAAAAATTTTATTGTGGAATGTGATGCCTCAGGAAATGTATTTTTTGCAATTTTAATGCAAGAAGGGACACCCATTTCTTTTGAAAGTGGTCCATTTAAAGGAATGTATTTATAGAAACCTATTTATTAGAAGAAAATGTTGGCAATACTACATGCACTAAACCAATGGTGACCTTACCTAATGGGAAGAAACTTCAAGGTAAAAAAAAATCATGATAGACCTAAATAATTTTTGGAACAAATATTATCTTCAGAAGAGCAGAAAAAATGGGTCGCAAAAATGTTGGGTTATGATTTTGAAATCATCTACAAAAAAGGGAAGAAAAATGTTGTTGCATATGTACTCTCAAGAAAGGATGAGTTTTTTCCATTTATATTACCAGACCTTAGTGGATAACCGAAGGAAGGTATGAATGGAAGAATGATGAAAAGGTGTGGAAACTCATTAAAAATTTGCGGCAAGATCCCAATACATCTGAAACAATTAGATGGAGAAATGATTCATTATGGTACAAAGATCTCTTATATATTTGTAAGAATACCCAACTCAACAAAATATTCTTTTGGAATTACACACCTCTGTTAGGAGGGAACTCAAGATTTTTAAAAACTTACGACATGGTCAAGAAGGGATTATTTTGGGATGGCCTTAAATTTGATATTCAAAAATTTGTGGCAGAATTTTTGGTTTTCCAAAAAAATAAAGTTGAGACAATTAAGACCCTGGGTCTACCAAAACCTTTATCCATTCCAAGTCAACATCGAAAGGATGTTTCAATGGATTTTATTATAGGTTTGCCCAAGTTTGAATTAAATATTGTCATCATGGTGGTACTTGGTAGACTTACCAAGTATGCATACATTTGTGCATTAACTCATCCATTTAAAGTTATTATAGTTGCTACTGCATTTATGAAAACAATTCAAAAGCTACATGGAAACCCAAATATTATTTTAAGCGACAGAAATCCCATTTTTACAGGAAATTTTTGGACAGAATTCCTTTCTTGTTTGGGTACACAATTAGCTCATAGCTCATCATACCATCCTCAATATGATGGGAAAACTGAGATAGTGAGAAAATGTTTGGAAGGATATCTTCGTTGCTTTGTATATGATAAACATACATAATGAGTCAATTGGTTACCTCTAGTCGAATGGTGGTATAACACTTCCTTACACACTGTAGGAAAAATGACCCCATTAATGCCACTTTATGGCTATCATCCACCATCCCTCACATCATCTTTAAGAGACAGTTCTAAGGTTCAAGCAGTGGAAGATCACATCAAGCATCAACAAAAATTTCTCCGACTGCTAAAGGATAACCTCACTTTCAGGTAGAATCAAATGAAACAAAATGAAGATAAAAATCACAGTGAAAGAAGTTTTCATGTAGGTGACTAAGTATTTTTATGGCTAAAACCATACAAAAAAATGTCCCTCAAGGAAGCTAAGAAGGATAATATATTATCACCAAAGTATTATGGTCCTCACAAGGTGTTTCAAAAGATTGTTACTATGGAATACAAATTGGATTTTCCTGCATCTTCCCAAGTGTACCTAGTTTTCCATGTGTCATTCTTAAAGAAGGTTATAGGTGACAAGTTCCTAGTTCAAAAAATATTGCCAAAACTTAACGAGGAAGGAAAAATCATATTCGAACCTAAAGTAGTCATAGAAACAAGAACTCAAAAAATACGAAATTGATCAATTTCAGAATATCTCATCAAGTGGAAGAACTTACCCGCTGAAGATTTGACATGGGAGGATGTGAATTTTATACAGAAGCATCCATAACTACTCAAGCGTTGAGGACAACACTTGTTTTAATGATAGGGGCATTTTAGGTCGCCATAATACTAGTGTAGCTCCTTATTATTGTTAATGTAGCCCCATTATTTTTATTTTTGTGCTCATGTACTCCCCATATTGTTATTATTGTGCCCCATAGGTGTAGCCCCATTATTTTTATTGTTGTACCCATGTGGCCTCAATATTGTTATATTGTGACCCCTTAGAGTCCTATATATAGAAGGTATGTTTTGTCATTTGTATCATCCAAGAATTGTTCATTTATGTAATGTAAAGGAGGTTTCCCCCTCGAAGAGGATTATTTCTAATTATTGATATACATTTTCTTATATTTTGTGAGATGGTTGCATAACATAGATCTACCAACTTACCATTATTCAACATCTGCACAACAGTATACCAATTTGAGTGATCAATCACATGTAATATCCAATCAAATTTTTTTATTATATAGCAGAATTTTCAATATACCCATTGAATGTCTACATGTCCTCCATTATTTGTGGCAACCATAGGTAATCCATGTGCAGCTGCCTGCATTTGAAAAAATTGGAAGCATGACATGTGTTACTCTTTTTACACAACCAAAAATTATTTAGATCAAATTTCTAAGATGAAATTATGGAAGGCTTCTTCTGAAGTTATTTGTGAAATTTTGAAAACATAACCTTGAAAACACTACCAAAATCGAGATATTTTTTTTCTTCTTTATGATGAAATAATTCCTTGAAAAATGGAATGTAATTCAATATTTTGTAACTGAATGTCTCTCTGAAATGCTCCATAACTAAACAGAGATAATAAAAAAAATTGTACTTTGATGCAAATATTTTTCTTTTCTGGATACATATGTATGCATACATATACATAAATACATACACACACATATAAAATTTAAATTTGGAACGGTACTCAGAAGCAAATATACCAGTCATCAAAGCAACCTTTCATATATCATGCATCTAAACAAAAATGAAATGATATTATTTTAAATCTAGAAGATACATATGTTTTAAATTTTGATATTATGACCATTTTGTTAGTTCTGGAGCATTTCAAAGAGAAGCATTCAATTATGTCTTTATATGAAAAAAAATAATATATATTGAATTCTTATATTCAAAATACTCCATAATTACCCAAATGATCATAATATCAAAACTCGATCTACATTTGTATCTTCTTGAAATTTTTACATCTTGAAAAAAATAATAAAAAACAGAGGTTGGTCAAACTACCTCAATGAGATTCAAAACAAAGGGTTCCACCAGGACCGGATTGATGAAAACATCATGCACACACAAACATCATCATTTAAAAATTACACAAACAAGATTTTTTCTTCTTTTTGTTTCACCTACACCAACTGTAGTTAAAATTTTCTTTCTCTGAGAAGTCTAATAATGGATAGTTTATTTTATGGTTTGATAAGAAGTTTTATAAAACCTTAGTATTTTCCACAATTATATATATATATATATATATATATATATATATATATATATATATATATATATCAGAAAATTCTGATTGTTTGTGATGTTTAGGATATGCCACTTCTACATATATATCATATTTGTTAATAAGATTCAGGACAGTGGTCAACACACTGGCACTTGCTGCAAGAATTTGATCAATATCATCTCAACTGCCCATGATCAAAATCTACAATTTTGAAATGGATAACTGCAATGTCAGTTATCAACTTATCAAGCAAGGGAAAAGCCAAAAAGCATACCTCTAAATAAAAAGTGAAATTTAGGAACCAAGAAAAGGCATACCATGTTTTCCAGCTTCGGCAATTTGATACATTCACCAAAATCCTTGACTAAAGTGGCCATATTATTCTCGGGATTATGTCAAGAAAGAGCCAAAATTATGGGCTTTGAAGGAATTTTCAAAAACCACAGGATCTAAAAATACAAACTGTTATTATGTCCCTCGTATGTGGAACAAGGGATATAATTTTTCTAGTATGTGAAATCTTAAATGGTGAAAAGGAATTAAACCCTTTCCTTGTTGCTTGCCTCACCCCATAAAGGAGACATTGGAAATGGAATAGAGTCATTATCTGAATTCTAATATTGCACTACAACATTGTTGAAGTCCATTCCAAGAGGCATAACCTACAACAAAGCATATATATGTAAAAAAACCCCACCACCTAAATGTTATGTATTTTTTTGACTTAAGAACTCATGGAATAATTATCAAGGTAGAATAGAATTTCCATATTTGATAATGAAATAAAATTCCTACACAGTTAAATAAGTAGATGAATAAATCCCCAGGTAACAAATTGACCAAAAATAAAATAAAATTCAAGAGTGTCATTATTTGCACTCACCTTCATTTGAGGCATGTAACCACCATAACAATGGACACCATGATTTTATTGATGTCTGAGATTTATATTCAATCCCAAACCAAAACCATATGATGCATGCCCCATTTTTCTTCAAATTGTTTCCTTGTACTTGTGAACACAATCTCAGCGAAATAAAGGCACAATTCTTCTTCTTGAATCCTACGCATGATCTTGTATGTTGCATTGATATCTTCCTTGGAATGAAATCCTTGTTTCAATCATTTTTCTAGTTTATTTTGGCCTAGAGAATGACTTGTAAAAAACATTGAAATGTTCATAGTACCAGAAAGTAGGAAAACAACACTCCTACATCTACATAGTGGACATGGATTACATAAAGCCATAGAGGTGTTCCTTCTCCAATCATATATCCCAATGCTTTGTAAATATTAAGAATATTGCCCAGTGCTCCATCTACAAACTCTGAAATTTATGGCCATAATAATTCTTTCTGAATATACGTTTCTTTGCATCAACAAGGGATTCAAACTATGTATGCCCCTCCACTCTCTAGAATTTATTCATCTTGATCAGAAGCCAACATTTTAGTTGGCTCTCCATTGCCAGAATCCACTTTATGAGAACATATCAGACATGTTAGCAGGTCCACTCTATACATTTCTGGCATTTTTGCAAGTTCTTTTGCAAAATCTACAACATATTTCACCTGCATGAGAAATGAATACATGTTTCACTTGGTGGTAATCCAATTATACTCCTAGAGAAATAATGTAATCATGCTTTGATCCCATACTTTTAGAAATTTTTTTGTGAGAAAATTGATTGTAACTATTAATCATTGTAGAAACAGGTGAAGAAAAATACAAAAAATAGAAATATTTTGTAATAAATTTACCTGTCCACCTGTATCAGAATCACGACCAAGTTCCATATTCTCCCCTCGGACTAGGCCAATAAAATTGGCATATTAATCATAAAAAGGAGAATAAAAAAAGTGATTTTTTCTATGAGAATTTTTAAATCTAACACTTATATTCTTGGTATGGAATATTAGACAAAGAAAAATCAAAGAAAACTGACTCCAAAATAACTATAAAAGAAAAAATCCAAACCTCAAATAAGTTCTTCTTCTCATTGTAATTGTTGTTTTGCTACAATTACAACACATAATGATTTTATTTAATGTTTCCATTCACTTACATGAATTTGTTACTCCAGCCTTTGTTGTTAGGAGAGAATTTTAGTTCAAACTAAAGTGCCTCCAAGAATTGTGCAGGAAAGCCCCATGAGGTCTCGGAATTCTCTGACGGTCATTATCAAGGTTTGCATCACTACTATGATAATGACAGATAGAGAGAGATAATATTCTCCCTCTTCCATTTCTACTTAAGCTAGGTCCTCACATTCCTAGGGTTTTCCTTCCTCTTCTTTAACTAGATCCTACTACTTTCTCTTTTCTTATCATTTGTTTCATTTATTTTTTCTAGATTTTTAGAATCTATGCATGTTCACACTATCATAATCTATTGACATCTGGTTTCCCTATGTAGACCCATTAAAATATTTTTTGGTCATTTTTTGAAAATTCATAATACTATCTTATCTTAATTCACACATCCTTTCAGACTAATAATATTTTGTCTACTATAGTGGTCACATTGTTTATCCATTTTTCACCCCTCGCAACAATGTTTTTTCCCAACCAATTGGCTAGGGAAAATATCCATAATTATTCATAGAAGTTATGATTTTCAACATGGTATTAGAGCTAGGTGTTGAGGTTGGTTGGAAGTGGCTAAGAGGCCAGAAAAAAACATGGCTTAAGGAGAGGATGGTGTTCAAGGAATCAATCTACATTTTGATATTGCAAAGGTAAGTTTTCTAGTACATTAACACGATATGAGGGTGCCTAGTATCCCAGAGTGTATGAGACACTAAAATATTAAAAATCCTCAGCGTGGATCTATTAAATAGAGAACCTAATGGCTAAAGCCTAAAATGATTAGAAGGACTAGATGTATCGAATAAATTAATTGAGTTCTAGGTTTTTTCAAAAGGGAAGATTAAACGAGCACAAACCCATCTAACCACATGTCTAGTTCCAATCAATACTAAACCAAACTATTATATGGCTTGAGTTTGCATATGTGCAGGTTTAAAATTTCATATTTTCACCATCTAGGTACATGAAACATGCACCAGAGGTTGGAAACCTCAAGATGCATATCAAAAATAGGTTGGAAACTTAAAGGTGCATATCAAACCTAGGTTTAGAAGGGTTTGTGCCAATGTCCCTATTCAATCTACCCAATGCAGAATCTAGATTAAACACACACACACAAAGCTTAAAAAAATCAACCTCACCTCCACCACAATTCGAGCATGAAGGTGGATTCTAAGTATAGTCAATAGAAGGTATTTAAAAATAGAAAATTAACAAAAAATACACAGAGAAGGACAAGGTATTCCCAATCAAAACAAAAATCTGGTTCTATGTCAACTCTTTTCAAAAGGGAATATTAAGCTACCAGAAACCCAAGTATAGTTTTAAACAAATGTTATCTAGATATAATAGAGCTCGATTTTTCATAGTTATAAGTTCCAAGTTCCAACATTTAATATGTTGACTATTTAGATACTAAAGAAACACACCAAACATTGGCAACCATAAGGGGCACATCATACCCAGGTTTACGAAGGCTTGTTCCAGTCTCCCTATTTAGTGTGCTTAGTAGCACCATTAAACATAATAATTTAATGGATCATCCCCACCTCCAACACGATTCGACAATGCAACTAGGTCCTAGGTCTAATCAAGAGGAAACATTAAAGAAAAGATAATTAACACAGAGAAAAACTAGATACACCCAATCAAAATAATGTGTTATACATATTTTCAGTGGGGAATATTAGTATTAAACACAGATAACATGATGCTTGAGTTTGTATATGTCTGGTCTCCAATTTTTGATATGTTGACCATTTGGCTAATCTTGAGAAATGCACCAGAAATTTCCAACCTCAAGTTGCATATCAAGCCTAAGTCTGGATAGGCCTATGTCAGTGTAGTTAATCTGCATTCAATGCAACATCTAAATTCAATGCATCATTACATGAAATTTTGACAGACAAGAGGCATTCTTTCCCATCACAAGAATCAATTTATAATTGAATGCTCCACTTAAACTTTTATAGTGAGTCACTTGGTAACATTATTTTAATATGCACGACACCTCTTGATGTTTCCTTTTCCCGAAGAAATTGTTGTTCCAGTGTTAACAAAAACCCTTGATGCAACTAGAAATAGGATTAAACGTCAATTTTCAGACCTGCAACCCACACATAAGCCTTATGTGGTGCTTTTGACAAGATGGTACAGTCTCATGTAATCTTAGGCAAGTGATTTTATTCACGTATTGATATTCATGTTGCATGTGTATTACTTTTACTTTTTATTTTGATCTAGAGGGATGAATAAGGGACAACCTGAGTATATTAAATAATTTGGAGTGATTTCTAGAAAGCTTGGTGGCTTGTCTTTTATGTGATAGTGTTGATGGATTTTGAGAGTTTCTCTAGACATGCTTACCCAGAAAAAGTACACTATAAATTCCCTAGATGGCATTGCATTCTTCTTTACGATGTAATCTCTCACAACTCAAATTATTTAATAGTGTTTTTTCTAATAGTGTGTGAATGGTAGTCCTATCCTCTTTTTCTTTTATTTTGGTGTGTTTTTCTTTTGAAATAGTATATGGCAGTGAAGTGTGTGTAGATATAGACAAGGTGTAGTCATCTTCTCTGTTTGTTTGTTTGTTTATATGGTAAATAGAATGAGCAATAAATTGAGTGGACCAATATTTTGTCAACAACTACAATAGTAGGTTTTGTAACAGACCAATTCTTGATGGACATCTCAATAATATATAGCACCTTAGATCCAATCAAAATACTTGACTCTTCCCACTGTGATGCATGTGGAAGCCAACATTAGAACCCAAGAAATATTTCTTCATTTGGTCATTAGTCGACGGTGGATATGTCTATAGAAAAAATATTCCCTTATCTTTGACTCAAGTTCAAAATATATGTTGTCCCCATCATAGGCAAGTTGAAACCTTAAAATGCCTTTTGTGTCTCTTAGCCAAGGTTGCATGGCCCTTAGAATACTCCTAGTGTGGCCAATACCCTCTCAGCTTCCATTTCTTGGAAGGCTTCTCAGTTAGGAGATTGTCTTACTTGAGCCTTAGAGTTTTGATATGCTTGGAGACTTGTTTGTATTCAAATTATTTTCCTTTTCTAGAAAAAACACAATGAATTTTACTTTCCAACTACTTAATGTGAGATTGGTTGCATGGTAAAATTGAGAGTAAGATTCAAAGGTGGTAAAATAGGGAGTTTTCATTGGCTGGCAAGAAAACCATGCATTCTCACGTCCTAGAAGCTATTCACATGCATTAATCCTCTGTTGATTCCCCAATGAATCAAGTAGTATAAGCTTGAAAAGGTCCTTCAGAATAATCACGGGACATACCAAGATGGTGGAAAGGCTTACCTATTGTTTCTTGGAAAATCTGTAAACTGGATAAATAACATGAAAATCTTATTTTTTTAGATGTTAGCACCCAGGGCTTTTGTTTCAACAACAAAATGGTTAGGACCTTCAGTGGGAATTTTCATGGAAATGCAATCATACATCATATATTTTTTCCCATGAATAGTTTTATTATTATGGATACATTTCACTAATGGATAGCACTCAGTCCAGGGTTCTATTCTAAAGAGAATTACAAGATTTTGATTTTTGGCTGATCATACATTTTCATATGAGTTGGACTCTACGGGGATTTAGAGATGACTTGATTTTTAGTAGCAGAAATATTTGGTGTTCTTGGATTTATTATGGTTCTCATTACTCACTTTTAAATTTAGATAGTAGTTTCCTCTCAATTAAAGGACATTTTCAATTGAATGAACTATGAGGCCCAGATCAAATTGACTAGTTTTCATGGAAGGATATTTCCTATAAATTGATAAATAGTAATAAGTAGAAGAATGATTACCTGGAAATAATCAAAATGATTGACACTCATGAAAAAGTTAATGTAACCATCACAGGCTTTGAGTTAATTTGGAGAAACAAAATTTGAAGTGTGGCATAATTTTTAATATATCTTATACTTTAACTCTCATATTCCATATTTTCATTTGAACCCCAAGCCAAATAGTATCATTGCAACGCTATGGCATAAATAAAATCTGGTGAAAATTTTGAACTTCATCCAGATTTTTGTTGGCAGTGAAATTAACGACTAACCATCAATAAGAAAGCTAAAAAAAGAAATTTCTAGGACGTAAATCATGCCTTCCACTAGAAATCCGTAAATTATTGGAAAACATTAACATGTTCCATCAGACTAACCCTTTGTCTTAGATTTATCAATATCTGGGACTTTAAGAACTCTAGGATTCTTTTGACCCTTAGGCTTCTGAAAACCCCATATGCACAAATGGACATATGAAATTCTTGAATTGACAAGAGATCTTTGTCTTGGGATAACATATCATCTCTAGTGCACTAGATGTTTCATACAATTGTACAAGAAAAAACCATATGCTCATTAACATATTCATCTTAATACCACCTTGTAAGGTAATTATAAACACTAATTCTACCCCTTTCCCATAAATAGCTAGTCTTTGTATTGACTGTCATTTTTGTGTTTATAAACCTTTCCTCTTGGTTATAGGACTTTTATTTTTGTATTTATTTTTTATACCATTTCCCTCAAACATTAGGCTAGGTAAGTTGCCACAATATCCTTCCACCATGATGAAATTAAAAAATATTGAGTGAAGAGATCTATCATGCTTTTACTATTACTATAAAATCCAAAAGATGAATGCCTATGCATTGATGGTATATCTTGATTCCTCATAGTGTATATCCTTGCAAATTTTCTAATGTATGCTAGTAATGGTGTAATGATGTACCTGGAGTGTTATTTCTCACTACTCAATGGTAGTGTAATGTTGTAGCCTAGTAGTGTTAGATTTGGTATTATTTTAAGTTTGATGTTGTAAACAAGCTTTGGAAGAACATATTTTTGGTTAAAAACATAATAATTATGCTTGGTATACTATCACAAAATCCCTAATGAGACTAATAATATAACTTCTAATGTGGCTTTGTTAGTTTTTTCAATCTCTAGAACTACCCAGTCGTCATCCACATTGTTATTTTTTGTAATGTCTCTATTATTGTCATTTATGTGTTTATAAACCTTTCCTCTTGCTTATAGGCTTTTGGTTTTGGTATTTATTTCTCATACCATGTCCCTCTACATTAGGCTAGGAAATATGCCACAATATCAATCAACATGATGAAATTTAAAACTATTAACTGACGAGAGCTATCTTTCTTTCTCTAGCACTATAAAATCCAGAAGACGAATACATATGTATTGATGTTCTATCTTGATTCTTTGTGGTGTATATTTTTGGAAATTTTCTAGTGTATGCTAGTAATGGTGTAATAATTTATCTATTTTATTTTTTCTCACTGCTCAGTGGTAGTGTAATGTTCTGTCCTATTATCATTAAAGTTGGTAGTATTTGAAGGATGAAGTTGTAGACAATCTTTGAAATAAAATATTTTTGGTTAAAAACCTAAGAATTATACTTGGTATATTATCACAAAATCCCTAATGAGGCTAATGATATAACTTCTAATGTGGCTGTATCAGTTTTTTCAATCTCTACAACTACCTAGTCATCATCCACATTGCTTCTTTTCATGTGTTGATGTTATTTCTTTGCTCATTGTCTTCATAAATATAGTCCACCTCCTATTAGGAAACTTCCCTTTCTATTTTCCTAAAGTCCATAGTTGTGATGAATCTCAGACTTGTGATGTCTTTGCACTAAGATCCATCTCGGGATACTAATTTGTATTAGAATTTATAACTAAATAAGTACATGACAATCTACAATGTCAATTCAAACCATTGGTTGAGAATATTGGATGGGTCATTGATATGCCAAGAATTGTAATTTCCAACATAAAATTCCTACATCTGAATGTCATGAATATAGTGACCATCATAAAAATACTTTGGCTCCTCGATGTATTTCTTTTTGCAGAAAATAGGTTGTGTGCCATACTATATTCCAAGACAATAAGATTTTAATGGCAAAATGAGAGTATTCCTAATAAATTGGCTAATTGAGGTGAGTTTTCTACTTGTAACTGGAATTATAATCAAGATTTGTATAGTTAATTATTGTTTAAGCTGACTTTGTCCTTTGAAATGGAAGGGAAATATACATTTGGGTTTATTCCAAAGACTTTACATCACACAACAGATCTTCTTGATAGATATCATGCTACTCAAATTGTATCGAGGAGTAACTATCAATTATTGGTTTCCACTGTGATGCTTATATCTTGAAATTATGAGGCAATTTGGTCTCCACAAGTGGTTATTTTTATTGATGATTGGAGAATATAAGCTCTATTTGGTAAATGAATGCATACCTTTTGGCTTCAGATTTCATAGTCATACTCACAGTTTGTTTTCCTTTGATTTTGGTGACAGATAAATGTCTCTCTTGAAATCTTAGAAAATGAATTTGGAAAGAAACATGTATTGGTTATGGAGAAGAAAATTCTCAAAAAATTTAAGTTCCATCTCACAATCCCAACTCCATATGTATTCCTTATCCAGATCCTCAAATTTGTTGCCTCTGATGAAGAGGCAACACTCATCTAGACAATCTTTGAAGGATGACACTGTATACAAGTTTTGAAAAAACATATTGTTGGTTAAAAAACCTACAAATTTATGCTTGGTATACTATCACAAAATCCCTAACGAGACTAATAATATAACTTCTAATGTGGCTCTATCATTTTTTTCAATCTCTAGAACTAGTCAGTCATCATCCACGTTACTTCTTTTTGTGTGTTTTTGTTATTTACTTGCTCATTTTCTTCATAACTATAGTCCACCTCCTATTGGAATTAGGTAGCTTCCCTTTCTTCTTTCCTAATTTCAGGTATTTTTTAGGACTCTCAAATTTATTTGCACTGAGATCCATCTGGGGATACTAAGTTGTATTGGAATTCATAACCAAATAAGTACATGACAATGTAAAATGTGAATTCAAACCCTTGGTTGACAATATTGGATGGGTCATGGATATGGAAATAATTTTAATTTCCATCATAAAATTCCTACATCTCACTATAATGAATATAGTGACCATCATAAAAATTATTTGACTCTTTGTTGTATTTGGTTTTCAAAAAATAAGTTGTGTGCCATACTATATGCCCATACAATAAGATATTAATGTAAAAATGAGAGTAGTCCTAATAAATTGGTTAATTGAGGTGAGTTTCCTACTTGTGACTGGAGTTATAATCAATATTTTTATAATTAATTATTGTTTAAGTTGAGTTTGGCCTTTCAAATTGCATGGACATTACAGATTTGGGTTGATTCCAGAGATTTTATATCTTACAACAAACATTCTTCATGGATATCATGCTACTAAACTTGTATCGAGGAGCAACTATCAATTAGTGGTTGGCACTGTGATGCTTCTATCTTTAAAGTATGAGTAAATTTGGTCTCCAAAAGTGGGTATTTTTATTGCTTATTGGAGAACATAATCTCTATTTGGTAAATGAATGCATACTTTTTGGCTTCATATTTCATAGTCTTACTCACACCTTGTTTTTCTTTGATTTTGGTGACAGATAAATGACTTTCTTGGAATATTAGAAAATAATTTTTAAAAGAAACATGTACTGGTTATGGAGAAGAAAATTATCAACAAATTGAAGTTCCATCTCACAATCCCAACTCCATATGTATTCCTTATATGACTACTCAAATTTGTTGCCTCTAATGATAGGAAACACTCATCTAGACAATATTTGAAGGACGACATTATAGAAAATATTTGAAAGAACATATTTTTGGTTAAAAACCTAAGAATTGTGCTTGGTATACTATCACAAAATCCCTAATGAGACTAATAATATAACTTCTAATGTGGCTCTATCTTTTTTTCAAACTCTACAACTACCCAGTCATCATAGACATTGCTTTTTTTGTGTATTGATGCTATTTTTTTGCTCATTTTATTCATAAATATAGTCCACCTCCTATTAGAAAACTTCCCTTTATTCTTTCCCAAAGTCCATAGTTGTGATGACTCTCATACTTGCGATGTCTTCGCACTAAGAACCATCTAGGGATACTAAGTTGTATTGAAATTTATAACCAAAGAAGTACATGGCAATGTACAATGTGAATTCAAACCCTTGGTTGACAATAATTGTATGGGTCATTGATATGGAAAGAATTTTAATTTCCATCATATTATTCCAGTCTGTGGTTTCCCTTACCTCATGCATGTCTAGATCCTCAAGAACTGTTCTCCAAGCTTTGATAGTTAATGGAAAATTTTAAAAAATGGCTAGAATATTCATCATAAAATCCACACATCAAAAATATTGAGGACCTTTGTAATCCCCTTTAATACAAGATTTTTGTGGTCGAAACTTTATGGTGTGCTAAGGCTCAAGAGCCAATAGAAGGTCACACTTTTCAACAACCCAAACCTTATATATATATATATATAAAGTTCTCTGTGCAATTATATTTGAAAACATTTTTGGTTTCTAATTCAAAAAGAATAGTCACCTCTGTATATATTCAACTATAATTCTTACCATTAAGGTAATGCAAAACCCATCTAATCAAGAGGCATCACTTTTTCAAATTTTTAATCTTCCAATTGCATGAAGTTTTAACAATATGCACTTGATTTATTTCCAGAAACCATTCATTGGTGGTTGTAGTTATTAAAATTTCATGGCATTTGAGGGTAGATATATGTTTTTATTCTTCTTCTAGATCTAGTAGGGAAAATGGTTTCCATCAACTTGGAGTGAATTCTAGTGATTGATAAGTGGCTCCCTATGATTCAACAAGCCCGAGAATTGAACATGGGACCCATTTCACTATAGGTTCCACTAATGAGTCGAGTAGCAACAAGTAATGTTGTGAGTTCACTGTTCAATATGTGATCAAGAAAACTAGGCATAGAGTTGTGGCTAATCAATGAATTGAACACATAAAAGTGAATTGATTACCTGAATATTGTCTCCACATTCAAAATAAAGACCTTAGAATCAAAATCCAACAAATGCAGTTAAAATTTGGGATGAAAATATTTACATTAGGGTCTGGAAAGATAGAGTCTGGATGGCTACTTATTCTCCAAGGTGAAAAAACTACAGTCGAAACAACCTTTTAAACTATGAATTGTTAAAGCTGCCGCCAAATTAATAAAAATTCTTGGAGGGAAATATCGAAATAAAAATCATGATCACTAAAACTTGTAAAAATAGAGCCAGATAAAACACAGGAAAACAAGGAGGGATTTATTACTTCTTCAACAACACCAAATTTTAATAGCTAAAAAGGATCATTTCCCTATGTATTTTCAAGTTCAAATATTTATTGCACATTTATACACACTCCTTTTCATTCTATATATACTCATCTGTATATTCATATATTTAATTGTGAAGAACTAAATTAGGGTTAAAATGTGTTCGTGGTGATAGTGAATAAACATATATATATATATATATATATATGTATACACACACACACACACACACACACACATTAGACAAGGATATTCGCCATGTTAATATGTGTTGAGGATAATTTTTTTATTAAAATGATGGGCCACTTGTATGTTGGCCCTAGTAGTGTTCTACTTTGTTTTTTTAATATTCAAACATATGACCTTTTGAATTTAATATAATTTAATATTAATCCACATGTTCAAGCTCAACTGCAAAGTTAGGTTATCAAAATAATAACTGAAAAATAAATCGCAATGTTGTTTATCTATAAAGGAAAATGGACATATTTATATGCATTCTTTTTGGGAAAAATCAATTTTAAAGCTTTGATTAATCTAACATTGTTTTTATTTTTATAAGGTTTTAAATGTAATCAAATATCCTTAAACATTTTTAAGCATGATAGGGCCATAAGCGAAGCTATGATCCAAATTTAACAATAATCCATCATTGAATTCCATTATAAATCATGGCTATAAATTGTTACATTTTTTGTTATTTAACATATGTCATAAAAGGCTATAGTTATAAATTTGATAGATATTAAGTAATCAATTATTTTTTAATTCATTGCTTTGGTTTGATATCTAATAAGGTAATTAGCATAGTAATCTACTTTAATACAATATAAAAACCCACTTTAAGATTGAGGGGAGGGGTTTGTCATGTTATAGTTTTGTAGCAAGTCGGAAAACATATTATAATGAATACCCAAGTTCAAATCACAACTTGAAAAGTGTTCTCCTATGTCGACATATTCAACACTAGGTGGAAGTCCTAAAATAAATCGACAATGTATGGTTGCGATGAATTTTTTTATAGTGGCTTAGTTGCAATGACCATTTTACTGAAGAGAAAAATTCAGAAGGGGGGAGATATTTGAACCTTGCACCTCTCACTTGAAATAGCAATGAATTTTGAGGAACCCACTTAATATGGGGAGGGGATATTTTTTGAGATGTGGTCTACGTATAAGTTGGAGTTCTTATCTTAATGATGACTTGGGTTCAAGTCTCAATCCCGAACTACATGATCTTGTCTATTTCTATTAAAGGTTGGATGGAGGTCCTAGCTAGAAGAAATTGATAGCGCATGGATGTGGCCATAATATTTGTAACACCAAATAATTATGGCCATATCCGTAGTAATCATTTCAATGTCAAAACAACGTGGGGGGAGATTTGAACTTTACACATCTCCCATGAAAGAATAATGACATTAACAATTGGTTATATGATAATCGTCCTTAATTTTGGTGAGCCTTAAGGATAGCATGTGTAGGATTTAATCCATATTTTTATATTTATTCAATGTTATGTGTGCCTCACACACTATTAGGGTACCCATGGCTACCTTAATGTATTGAGTGAATATGTCATTTGGTAGATGTTTAGGAGACAATATGTCAACATTGGTCCATATATATGTGGGAAAGGGTTGTGTTATGTGTGCATTCCACATTCAACTAATACCTCTAAATGTTTGCATTGTTGGATATGTTCATAATGTGCATTCAAACTAGATAAACAAGTTGGTATCCAAGTTAAAAAATATTATCTTAAGTTCAATGGATATGACCCTGATAATAAAAAATCTAGATATGCATGAAAAGTTAAGTCTTCAACTAAATTAAATGTTTCAACTCCTAAATAACCAACACTTCACCTTGCGGTTATTATTCATAATGAATTTGACCCAACTATAAGCCCACACCCATTTTCAATAATCTATCAACCATCAAATTTAATTCCGTGTGAATATGATCAAATGATATAACCCTCAAGATTCCAATCAACTCCATAAATCTAAGCATCCATTGACCCAATAAAGAAGTGTTTAAGGAAATATAACCTTTCAGCTAATCTATAACAACCTTTGAATCCCCTATCACTTGTAAGTTTATATTGTTAAAGTGACACGATTAAAATGACTAAAAAAAACGACTAATTCGTATTATTGTAGTAATTGTTAGGTAGTCATATTGTTGCTCATAAACTAAATTCGTCACTCATGTTAGTCATTATTAGTTGTATTAATCATTAACTATTCGTATATTTTGACACGGGACTAAATTAGTCATTTATGTTAGTAATTTTTAGTTGGGTCACTTGAGATTGCTAATTTTTGGTAGTATTTCACTTGGAAAAGTTGTGGTGACAAAAATTTTGAGTGACCTAGTCACTAATTTCTCATTTTCTACTAGTGTACTCTTCCCATTTCAATGGTTTCTCCATCACACATATCCTCATTGTGTCCTTAAAAACCCATTAACTATTTCCATTTGACCATATAACTTCGGATGGTACGTTATATTAAAATTTAAATCAATCCAAAATCCCTTAAACAAGCCTACCGAAAAATTGGACATATACTTGGGATCTCTGCTTGAGATAATTGCCTTGGGGACATCATGCAACCTAGAAACTTCCTTCATGTAAATGTCAGCAACTTTGGCTACCTTATATGTTAAATTAATTAGAATGAATTGGGTATCCTTGGTGAGTTTATCCACCACAACCATAATTGAATCATGTGACTTCACTATTTTGCGTATTTGTAAAAACAATCTATGGAAGAAATTTCCCATTTCCACTCGAATGGGTATTGGTCTTACCAACCCATTGGTTTCCTTTTCTCTGTTTAACCTTTATTATTACAAGCACTGGATATATATATATATAATCAACCACCTCTTTCTTCATATATGGATAAAGTATTGCTTCTTGACTGTTGAATTATCTTTTGATACCCTTGATGCCCAAAGGGTAATTTATGCATCTCATTCAACACTAAATATTTTGGCACCGAGGAGTTATACACATAAATTATGCCTTTATATGTATTTAAAAAAAAAAAAAACGTCTTATTTCATCTCATAATTCCTTTATTTGGGTTGCATTTCACCTCACTATAACATGCTTTTTATTTCCATGTATTTTTATTCTAAATTAGCCTCCTAAAATTATAATTTTTGAATTAGGTTTGAATGTGCTTATGGATATAGCATCCATTTTAAGTAATCTCTTAGTGAGTGCATCAACTACTCTATTTTCCTACCCCTTTATGTTCATAATCTCAAATTCATAATCAACCAAATGTTCTAGCCAACTAATTTTTCTAGCATTTAAATGTGGTTCTCCAAAAAATCCTTTAACACACTGTGGTTATTTCTTAACTCAAACCTCTTTCCCATGTTGCAATACATCCATGTATTCAAGGAATGTATAATGGCTACCAACTCCAAATCATAAGTGGCATAAATTGTTTCATGCTCCTTGAGCTTCTTGGATTCATAACATATCACATGATATTTTGCATGAGCACTCCTCCAAGTCCTTCTTTACATCCATCCATGCACAAAATAAATTCTTCATCCAAGTTTAAAAGAAACATGTTATCTTTTCATACTTATATGTGAGTTCTAAGTAATACTAGAAATCAATTCCACCATAATACTGTACGCAAGAATTAAGCTAGATCAACATTTTTTATTTCCTATATTTTTCTAAATAAGCTCCACTTATTGAATCTTGATATCATAACCAAAAAAGTATAATTTTTCTATTACAAAAATAACATATAAGTGTATGAGTATTAACCTACCTATAGAAAGGTAATTCGGGGAAGAGTATGCCTATCTTCATCAGTAAATATAATAAATATGATATATTTATGAAACGAAATCACAAAATATATTGACCAAAAAAACATTTCCAAATTCATCAATTAAATTCCCAATCCCAATTATTAAGCCAGTGCTTCAATCATAAGAATTGTATAGTGAATGTTGCAGCAAGAGAAACTAATGTTACCGATTTAGAAGCATATTATTCTTCAAAAAGTTCCAAGTAAAACAACAGATTTGCATAAATTAGGAACAAGTAGAAATTTTCTACAGTCATTGAAGCACGATAATGCACCCATGAATACATGCAGTTTAGATGAAAATTATTATGCTCATTTTCACAAAATTACTAGTCACTGTAAAATTGTTTCCAACAACAACCATTTTTTTAAATGAAAGCTTTAGATATTAAAAGTAACAATTGTCATATTCTCTATTCACACTTCAACAACTTGCTAAATTCATTTTCACATTCATACAAAAAATTGTATACATATGAAGCTATGTCCAATAAATAATTTGCTCAATTTTAGAGTACATACAAGCTACAGTAAGAAGGAAGTTTACTCTAACAATTTATATGCACAAAAACTACATCCATTGAAGTTTTGACAAACACTTTGCAAGCACGCAATCTACAAGCTACAACCATTGAGGAATTTTCATAAACATTTTGAAAACATGCAATCTACAACCATTGAGGCCTTTTGACAAACGCTTTGCAAGAATGCAAGTAATCTACATCCATTGAGGCATTTTTTCAAATGCTTGGAAGCCACAATCGCTTAAGGAACTTTGACATGAATCTAAGATTCTCCCTCAACTTATTTAACTCATAAAATTTATAAATTAATTCTCCAAATGAAAAAATATTAAAATAGGGACTAAAACATTTTATTATTTCACCCAAAACTTGACAGCACGCACACATAGTTGGAATCAAGAATATGCAAAATCATCTAGATTTATGTTATGGGTTTGGAAAGGTGGTTTTTTTTTAAATCAAGTAAGGGGTTACCAGTCAAAATGGTATGGATAACCCTGATGTTCTCCTAAATCATTACGAAATTGTCCCTGGATGCAATTTTTTAAACTAGGAAATCTTTTAACTCCTAGAATCTCATTTACAGATTTTTTCAAATAGATGGCATGCAAGCTTTAATCTACAACCATTCATTATTATTTTAATGCATTGCGTATCCTTACTTTTTATCTACATTTTTAAGGATTGTAAGCACATAATGACTGAAAATTACCTCAATTATTTTCCTTGAAACTCCAATTGCCATTATTTTGCATTTTTATTTTAACGGTTGATCGAGTGATTCATCCAGGTATATGTTGGGTATGCATTAATTTCCTTACTTATCCCACAAGCTGCAAGTTAGCACTTATTCATGCATAATTATTTTCATATATAATAAAAATGATAAGATTTACCATTCATGAATTTTTCCAAACACTTTGCAACATATCCTGAAACCATTTCCAAAACATGTCTCTACTTACCTATTTCAATTAAAATCAAACAAAACCATAATTCATGAAGCTCTTATCCAATTCCTTTGAAATTTATTTATTGAAATTACTTTCATAAATATTTGTATTTCCTTTCTCAAATGTTGAAGATAAATTCAAATCCAATCATTGAGAATATGATCCATCTTTGGTCCCTTAACCAACTCATTTCAACCATCTATTTTTCCACCCAACCATATCCAGGGAGAAATTCTTGCCCTGGAAATCCCGAGTTGTAAGTGCTCACGAAAAATACCAAAATAAAGCATTAGAGAGATATCCAAGGTAATATGTGGAAGATAAGTTTCATTTCCTCCCAATACCACTCACGTTCAACTCCATTTGGTACAGATACTTCGTAATTTATATTAGCATTTGACTACTCTCCAATTCTCTCCCTCTCACATTGTTCTTCAAATATCTCAAGCTCTTGGCATCACCATGCACCTCCCTAAAGTGAAAATGCATGAGACACGTATCTAGGAGGAGCAAAAAATTATTTTCATAGAGTAATATGCATGCATTGAGGAAAAGTAACACATTCCATTTAGAGGAGTGTAACTCATATAATTAAGGAGATGCATGCATGCCTTATTTAAGGAGAGTGTAACATATGCATTAAATAGAGCATAAGAGGAATATTTTATGACATGATTTTAATGAGTGTAAGAGGAATATGCCATCTCTTTTATGAGTGCATAAAAGAGAGTGTAACATTTTATTAACAGAGAGAGCAAGTTACATAGAGCCATGAGAGTCATTAAGGAGGGAGTTGTGAAGTGATTGAGGAGGTATAATTCCCTTTTAATAAAAGTGTCATAGTCTCATAAAAGATATAAATAATATTAATAATATTGAGGATTAAGTCAAGATTGAACTATTGGATTTATTAACGAGAAGTTAAGTGATTTTCCTTTAAGTATACATGATTACCCATTGATTGAAGGTGATTTAATATTTTTGGAAAGTTGTACTTGAGATGCTAGACATGACATTCTATATTTTATAAAGTCACTCCAAAATTGTTATAAATGAGATTTTATTAAGGAAATTCATCCTTAGTTTGCCCATGAGTGGTATTTTTCTTTCGGAGAATAGGTATTATGTGCCCCTATTGCATGCAACTTTGTGCCTTAGTAGATTGAGGACTTCACACCCTGATCTTCTCTAAAGATCTAAGATTCCACACCTTGATCTTTTTAAATATTCAAGACTCTATGCACTAAAATTTATATTATAGATCTAACACTCCACATCTTTATATTTCATGGATTTAGGACTTTGCACCCTAATTTCCATGGATTCTCATCTACTCTGCTTTGAAACTTTTCACTTCACCTTAAGGTACTAATTGTGATCTCATACCCATCTGATGGTTCGTTGGTAAGGTATTTTTCCAAGACCTACACACATCACAATATCATAGATCAAAGGAATCAAATGAACTTCATAATTAAATTATTCACATTTTACCAAGGATTATGTGTGACTTCTACAGTGATTTCATTTTTGGACAAATGACTTCCAGAGTCATTTATAACTCGAGCATCCTTTTTGGCAATGACCAAGTCCCTTTCCACATCATGTTTAGTATGATATTAAGCATATATAATTATAGAAATAATGTATCATACATAAATCATAACTAACCATATGTTCCATATAACCATGATCATCCATGGATCTATGTATCTCAATCCTGGATCAACATCCATGTCATACACCTATTTCAAAACTAGGATATCAAAAGAGAAAACATTGATGATATGCACATAACCAAAATCATTTCTTATACACACAACCATATATATTATCATAAGAACATAACAACTAGGGGACCCAAACTAGGTCTATAGAATATAAGCATGTACATTAGTCTGACATGCATACTATTATAAAATTATATTAAAATCACCCACTCTAAGTGTCATCAAAGCTATCTCACCAAGAAGGGATACTACATACTCCCCCTCTTGGGCTAAACTTGGCCCGAATTTTTTCTGACAGTCATAATATACTTAGTTATTTTAGATTCTCCTATCAATATGGTGTTAATGTTATGTATATTTATTTGATATCCTTTTATTCATGTCAATCAGTAGTTTAATGTTTTCTAAAGTGGATGCAACTCCATGAAAACTTAAACATACCATTCTTATTCAAGTAGAAAATATATCCATTCCATATTAGGAATGTTTTGATATAAAATGCCAAATATTTATATATCAAAACCAGCCATAAAATTTATAATACCATATCAAAATACTATTTTATGTAATTTATATAACATCTACTTAAGCCATCTATAATAATTTTATATTCTACGTGTTTTTATTTTTTCATAGTCTGCATGAATCCTACATGTGTCATCTTCTTGATTCTATAGTATGCTGATCTTGCCAAGCTATAAATCGCTCACACATTGGTTTTATAAACAGCAATGATGGTCCATCCCATCTCATAATCAAATCTGCATATAATAAGCATAAAATCACCCTCATATGATTTCCCGTGAAGCTACACAACAAAACATGATTTTATATATAAAACCCACTCTTACATCCCACTTGATTTATTTCTTCTCAATATAAGTTCCCCCTTTTCATTCCATAAGGCATCCTCGTAATCAAAACCTTTAGGATCTACCTATAATTTTTACCAAATTTAGTAAAAATCATAATTTGAGGTTCAAGGCACCTTTTTTCTTCTTTTTTTAACTAACAAGCTAGGGTTCCATACAGTCCTCATTGACCCACTTATGTGTTATAAACCATTCCTTTAGTTCCCATAATATTCATTATTATTCATTTCTCGCACTTTAGAATCAATTATGAATGAATCTGTTAGAAGATCTTCATTCTGAAAGAACATTGATTATATATTTTTGAAAGCAGCTTGTAATCGAGAACAACTCTGATAATTATGAAAATATGGTATCTATATTATTTAATCTATCTTGATAATTGTAATTCAATTTGTTTTCAACTATAAAATCACTCATGATTTCTATTTATTATTTAATCAACTCATTTGGTTTCAAGTCTTATTCCTTACTATTAATACGTATGCAAAAATAAGATATGAAAACCATACATTTTTCAAAATGTGGATAATATTGTTGAATTCAAATAAGATTTAGACTATCACAAGGGAATTTATAGCCTAAAGCTAAACCTTTTATTTTGTTTTTTTTAGGATAATTATGACCCTCTCAAATGATTACAACATTTTGTAGGACTAATAAATACTCATACAACTATACATCCAAGCACAACATTTCTAAATCCAACAATATCTTCCATTACACATACAATACAATCATCTTAAGCTTCTAAATAATGTAAGAATTCCAATTCATCAAAATTTGATCTCACTCTCCTTCAATTTCTCCCTCAAAAAAATGTCATAAGCACATATTCTTGCAAACAATAACTAAAATAAAATTTTCATTAATCGCATACCTTTTTCCGTTAAGTTCAAAATAAAATAAAAATATTCTCACCACAAAACATGTTTATCTTCTAAACATGTTATTATCTTAACAATTTACAAGTTAATCAAATTTCAAGGAAGCATTTCATCAAGTTCATAAACAATATGAATTTTGAATCCGTCACCTAACTAACTATAGTTTAGAGAAGTTCATGAGTTCAATCTTCATAACTTCTCTAATTAATTTATTTTAATTAGAATTTAACCAATATGCAACTGATAAAATTATTAAGGAGACTATTATGGCTTTCCTAGAACTAATTTTTCTTAAGCCAATAAAAAATATATTTCATCAACTTATCACAATAATGTTTTTCCACATTTCAATAATTTTAAAATCAAATTTATTCTACTTAAATCCAACACATAAAAAAGAATTACAATACTATAGGATAGATAACTAGTTCACACTTGACTCCATACATCAAAATAAGTTACTTCAAACATTCTAAACCACATATTGGTGTTCACTATACCAATCTTAGTATATTCATTTGTAATAAAAAATAAAATAATTGATTTAAATATCTAGAAAATTCATATTATGTACCTCTATCCATTTAACTTTAATTACACATAGTCAATGCTCTTTAATCATGTCTATGAGATTTCATCAAAATATTTTTGTCATTCTAACCAGAAGAATTATTAAGCTCATAAATATATGTTAGTATGGATTCCACACCCATACCTTACCTCATTACTTAGCTCATAGATATGTTAATATGAATTCCACACCCATACCTTACCTCTTTACTTATCTCATAGATATATCTTAGTATGTGTTCCACACCCATACATTAGCTCATAGATATATTCTAGTATGGATTCTAAAAACATACATAACTTAAGGAAAATATAACCTTCAAGCGTTCCTTGAAATGGCTTCCACAACCATTCATGCGTGAGTATTTTAAGCCTCTTTCTTACTAGGAAGATCATACCACAACCTATTATTTGAGTAATTTCAATCTATTTGATGCATATTTTCCACCCAAACTAGACAAAATCATGTCAAAGAAATCATAGGAATTACATTCTTACTCGTTAAGAATGTATCATATTTTAACACATCAAATTAATGCACATACATTACTCATGAACCTATAATCATAGTTAAAAGTGACATCCTTCAAGGTATATTTTGTTATGTTTCCATTAGTGTATATAGGAAAAGAGTCAAGATTAACATGATGAACTCAATCATCACGTCAATTTAATATCAACCTTACACTAATTACACATTCCGAAAGCATACACACCAAGGTCATCATACTATAGTATATATTAACCCAATATTTTCCTTGGTAGATATGATTTTAGCTAGTAAATATGGTCACTAAGCCCATATCACATTGATAATTATGCCTTAAACATATATGAAACCATGCATGCACCCCACCTAACTCACTCATTGATTGAAAATCAATCCATTCACATGCTTGGGTTTAACCCCAACTTTCTCAAGAACATCCTTTCCCAACATGTCCTTAAGTCTTTTAACATATTTCTAATAATTTGTCTTAAAAAATATATATAAAGGAATATAAGAAATCATTATTTTTTCTTTCATGAGTTTCTAAATTACATAATAATAATAATAATAATAATATCCCCTATGCAACTAATATGCTTCCATGTCAACATACAAAACATCTCAACATGCATGCAAAATCAACATTCATACAAAATCAACATACAAGTAAGCATGGTGTCCCATTAGGCCCTAGTGTTATAGCTAGCTTTGATACCATATGTAAGGTCCCACCTTACCAATGATTAATAGTATAGAGAAGTAAAGGTCACATTGAATACTATTACTCAATTTCATTTTACTCATAATATGACTAACTTAGTTATCATGTAATCATGTTCCTTCGGTTACTTCAATGTAAGAATATAACATAAGAATTCGTGGATAAATTTCCCTTAAAACCAATTCCAAAACACATTTATCCTCAAGTTTAAAAGTAACATGTGCTCTTTTCATACTTATATGTGAGCTAGAAGTAAGACTAGAAATCAATTCCACCGTAGTTCCATATGTGAGCATTAAGCTAGATCAACCTATTTGATTTCCTAGATTGCGCTCCACTTATTGACTCTTGATATCATAACCACAAAAATATAATGTTTCTATTACAAAAATTAGATATAAGTGTATGAGTACTAAGCTACCTATAGAAAGGTAAATGTGGGAACAATATACCTATCTTCATCGGTAAATCTAATAAATATGATATGTTTATCAAATGGAATCAAAAAATATATTAACCGAGAAAATTTTCCAAATTCATCAATTAAAATTCCCAATCCCAATTATTAAGCCAATGCTTCAATCATGAGAATTGTATAATGAATGTTGCAGCAGGAGAAACTAATGTTACCAATTCAAAAGCATATTATTCTTCAAAAAGTGACAAGTAAAACAATGGACCTGCATAAATTGGGCACGAGTAGTTCTTTTCTATTGTCATTGAAGCGCAATAATGCACCCATGAGTACATGCAGATCAGATGAAACTTATTATGCTCATTTGACAAAATCCCATAGATTTAGTCACTCTAAAATTGTTTCCAACAACAACCATTTTTTTTAAATGATAGCTTTAGATAATAAAAGTAACAACTTTCATATTCTATATTCACACTTAAACAAATTATTAAATTCATTTTCACATTCATACAAAAAATTGTAGACATAGGTAGCTACGCCCATTAAATATTCTATTCATGAATTTTCTAGTACATAAAAGCTACAATAAGAATGACATTTACTCTAAAAATTTATATGCACAAAAACTACATGCATTGAAGTTTTGAAAGACACTTGCAAGCATGCAATCTATAGGCTACAACCATTGAGGCCTTTTGACAGACACTTTGAAAACATTCAATCTACAACCATTGAGGCCTTTTGTAAAACACTTGGAAGTAAGAAAATTTGACATGAATCTAAGATTCTCCCTCTACTTATTTATCTCATAAAATTTATAAATTAATTCTTCAAATGACAAAATATTAAAACATGGAATAAATCATCTTATTCTTTCGCCCGAAACTTGACAACAAGCGCACAGAGTTGGCAACAACAATCTAAAAAATCAACCATTTTACAATCTTGGTATGGGAAATTGTTTTTTTAAATCAAGGTGGGGGTTATAGGTGCAAATGGTATGGATAACCCTTATGTTGTCCGGAATCATTACGAAACCACCCATGGATGTAATTGTTTAAAATAGAAAATCTTCTGACTCCTAGAATCTCATTTATAGATTTTGTTAAACGGATGGCATGCAAGCTTGAATATAAAACCATTGATGATTATTATAATGCATTATGTATCCTTACTTGTTGTCTACATTTGCAAGGATTATAAGCACATAATGACTAAAATTTACCTCAATTATTTCCTTGAAATTCTTGGTTGTCATTATTTTGCATTTTTATTTTAAGGATTGATCCATTGATTCCTCCAGGTACATGTTGGGTATGTGTCAATTTCCTTACTTCTCCCGTAAGATGCAAGTTAGCAATTATTCATGCATAATCATTTACATATAAACTAAAAATAATAGAAATTTCCCATTCACGGATTTTTCCAAACACTTTGCAACATATCCTAAAACCATTTCTAAAATGTGTCTCTACTTACCCATTTCAATTAAAATGAAACAAAACCATAACTCGTGAAACTCTTAACCAAGTCCTTTGGATTTTTTTTTTTGCAATTACTTTCAAAAATATTTGGCTTTCCTTTCTCAAATGCTAAATATATATTCAATTACAATCCTTTAGAATATGATCCATCTTTGGTCCACTAGCTTGACTCATTTTAAATGTTAGATGATCCAAATATAATAATGTAAAGTTAGGATAAAAATATTTATTAAATTATAATAATTAATAAATATTAGAGACACTTAGAAATAGAATATTGTTAGCAAAGATAGGACTCTAGAATTGAGTCGCATCGTATGCTCTAAAATAGGAATAAAGTTAGTATATTGGATAGAAGATCATTTATTGTAAATGGACACTCGTTATTTTTTCAAGTGATCCATAACTAAATTAAGTTAGGCCATATAGCTTATAAATAGGTTAGTCTCTTAATTGCAATATTAGTAGAAGTTCACGTTTATAAACTCCTGCAAATTTTTATGTAATTTCTTTTCATTATCAATAAAAGTACGTGTCTGAGGAAACTTTTGCCATTATTGTGGTATCAGAGCCACCAGTAATGCAGATGATGTGAAGGTGGAGATTTCAGCTATGCAGGCTTTTGAAAATTCTACCAAACAAGTTAATTGGTATGCAATCTTGTCAATTCTTTAAGATTTCTTTTTTAGCTGCTTCTATTAGCACCCTTTTTTATTCTCTACATTTTTAAAATCATCTGGCGATACTACTACCCCTACATGCTGCCCCTACATGCTATAACCCCTTGATCAAAGAATTCATTGCTCTAGCTCCATTTGAAATCATGACATTGATATCCAGAAAATCACTTCCTGCACTTTCAGAATATATAGAACCAACGAAATTTTGGAATATGAAATTGCTTCTAAAACTAGCTTAAAGACTGCCCGGACTTTAGAATAGTACTATTAAATGAATCGATGTAGAATTTCAGGTCCCACTTGCATACAGCCTTTTCCATTCTTTCGTTTTTTCTAAGGCACACGTTTAATCTTGTTATCGATAGGTTCTACGCACGATATTGTGCAGGGGTTTTGTCTTTGTTTTATGTTCTTACTTCGTCCATTTATAAGATCAGTTGGCCTTTTTTCCTGGTTTTTAATGAAGCACAATGCATCTTTAAGGATCTGACAGCCGGAGAATTGATATTTTCGAGATTCTGGTTTTCACCGAGATATCGTTTGTTAAACTTGAGGTTCGAGCCGTGGCTTTAATGGTTTAGGATTGAAGGAAAGTTTTGCGATGTATAATAAGGGATTTTATCTACAAATTGAAGAATTCCAAGGCCTTTTCGAGAGGATCGTTGCGGGAATTTTTCCCTGGCGGTGACTCTTCCTTTGCTGCTCCCGTAAATGATGGTATGCTATTATGCTCATAATGAACATATACAAGGGAAGCTCCTGGCCACAATATGAGGTTTTTTGACGTAAAAGTAAATCTGCATTGGAAAGACAATGATTTTGGAAGTGTTGGTTGTTGTGTAACCTAGAGAATTTACCCTATGCACAATATCTTAAATGTATGCCTCTTTTGTTTGTCCATTTTATGTATTAATACAGCAAACTTCCACCCCCAGAAATGAAAAGTAACCTCAAAGGAGTTGGAAAGGGTGTCTTCCATAAAAGAAATGGTAGAAGAAAGCCAACAGAACTTCCAATCTTGAAACTTATTTTCTAGGGCTGAAACAAGAGAGCTTTGGAGCGATAAGGGATATATTTCATGTTATTTTTAAAGCATTGTAATATTTTGTAATCGAAGTTATAAGGGAGAAAATTGAATTTTTTTTTACTTTGGAGTAATAAGGCGATTCTATTTGTAATTTTTTATATGGAGAGATAAGAGTGATATTTTAACTCAAAGTACCTTTTTACTTTGAGGGGGGGGTAAATTTTTTTTAAGAAGAGATTTGTAAAGGCATTGTCAAATTCTGAAAGGATTTCATTGTAAACACTCAACGAGAAATTGACTAGAGCCAAGTGCAAAACTCAGTCATTTTTCTCCTTTTTCAACGACTATACAAGGGTCAAGGCCAAGCCCCGATAGATCGTTTTTTGCATGGCGTGTGTCGTTTTTTGCATGGCGTGTTTTTTGTCACGAGTTGCTCATTTTCTTCTTGTGCTTGATTCTTCTAGTGCTTCAACGCTATCATGTCAAAGTTAATTAATCTGTTCTCTGAATTTGATAAGCTAGATGGGGTGAAATATTATAAGACATGGAAACGTCTAATTGAAAGCACTCTCATTTATAATGAATTGTGGCATGACATATGTGATGGCAACATTAAGCCTAATAAACCAACAGATGCAGCTTCACTTGCAAAATGGGAAGTAAAAAATGGCAAAGCATTAGCTCTCATAAAAGCTTCAATTAATAATGAAATGTACATACATATTGAAAATTCCTCAGATGCATGGATTGCTTTACATACATTCAAAGATCTCTTTGATACACAACCTAAATCAAAGAAGGTTGATATTCAATTAAAATTGCTTCAACAAAAATTAACTGAAGGTGGTGATGTCCTTGAGTATATTTCAGGGCTTAAAAACATCAAGCAAGAAATCATAAAGGTTGGTTTTCAAGCTGTCGATGAAATTTTCTTGACTATGATTTTAATTGCTGGATTTCCATCATCATATACACATTCTTTGGAAAATTTTCAAGTCACTAGAAAGTTAGAGAAGATAAAGTTTGATGAATTGAGTGACATGTTAGCCCAACATGATAAAACCTTTGGGAAGAAGAAACAGATTGGAGAAGATGTCTTCTTCACCGAAGCCAACTCAAGTAATTCCTCAGCTGATAGTTCAAAAAATAGAGAAAGAGGAAATTTCAATAAAAAACAAGCAGCCTAAGGTCATGGTCGCAGTCAGAGCATAGGAAACAATTTCAACGGAGGCTACAATTCAGGAAGGAGCAATTTTCAAGGAAGAGGCAACAATCAAAACAGAGGATATCATCAAGGCAGAGGACAAACTCAAAACAGAGGTCAAAGCAGAGGCCGAGGACAGTATCAAGGAAGAGGACAATCTCAAGGCAGAGGCAACGATTTCAGTCAAATTGTTTGCAGGAGATGTAACAAATTTGGCCATTATGCGGCAAATTGTAGAACTTTTATTGAGAAAATTCCCAAGTTTCATCCAAACTCTACACAGTTTGCAAATCATGAAGATGATTCTAATGGTTCCGAATATGTTTTCACCAACACAAAATCAACAACTTTCCAGGTTTCAAGATTTCTCAGAAGTGATTATGAAGATGCATGTATTATGGATATAGGCAGAACTCAACACATGACTTTTCGAAGAGATTTATTTTGGAATTTCAAATAATTCCATCTAAATTCAATGTATCTTGCTGATAAAACAAAACATACTCCTTCTGGAAAAGGCGTAGTTAAATTTTTTTTACCAAGCATTGGAGAAAGAATGATTTCAAATGTATGGTATGTCCCAACATTCAAGCAAAATTTGTTATCTTTAGTCACGATTCGACAAGCAGGACATATGGTGATTATGGAAGAGGGCTTAGTTAAAATCAACTCAGTCAAACAAAACATGAAAACAGTGATGATAGGTTATGAAGATGGAAAACTGTTAAGGATGAAAGGGACAGCTATTCCAAAAAATTATGACTTTGCAGCAGCAACAAGTATAGATATTTCACCAATCAGATTGTGGCATGTAAGATATGGCCATCTCAACTTTGACAGTATCTCTCAGTTACAAAAACAGGGAATGGTTAAAGGACTTCCAACTTTCAAAAGGGAAAATGCAAAGTGTGGATCTTGCATTTTTGGAAAACAACATCGAGAGACTTTTTCTACAAGTTCATGGCGCGCAAACAGGCATTTGCAGTTTGTTCACAGTGATATTTGTGGACCCTTTCCAACTTCGCTCGAAAGTTGTAGATATTTCTTACTCTTTGTTGATGATTTTAGTAGGATGACTTGGGTTTATTTGTTGAAGAAAAAGTCAAGGGCATTTGAAAAGTTCAAAACTTTTTGTCAGCTTATTGAAAATGAAGTTTAGGAGAAGATTGGCACTCTTAGAACTGACAATGGCGGAGAATTAACTTCAAATGAATTCAAAAAGTATTGCATGGATAATGGCATAAAACGACATCTTACCAATGTCTACACTCTGCAGCAAAATGGAGTAGTAGAAAGAATGAATTGTACCTTGTTAGGAATGGCGCGATCTATGTTAACTTTCAAAAAGTTAAGTCCTTTATATTGGGCTGAAGCAATTCATACCGCTGTCTACTTGAGAATCAAATCTCCCACTACTTATTTAGACAGAATCACACCTTATGAAGCATGGTTTGGCTTCCAACCTCGGGTAAAACATCTCAGAGTTTTTGGATTAGTATGTTATGCCTTAGTTCCAAAGGAAAAACAAACTAAGCTTGATGCACAAAGCTTGAAGTGCACAATGATTGGGTATTCTGATGAGAAGAAAGGGTACCGACTTTTGTCGAATGGGAAATTTATTGTAAGCATAGATGTGATTTTTGATGAAAATGAGAGTAAGAGTGCTGAAGAAGTTGAAAGTATTATTCAAAAGTTAGAAACAAAAAGTGATAAAAGAAATGGAAATGTACAAAGTCAACCAAATTCACAAAATTGGTATGAACTTGAGTTTCCTTCATCTGAAAATGATTCATCAAGTCTGTCTTCTTCATCAGCACCATCTAGGTCTTCTAGCAGTTCATCCAACTCTCCTAGCAGCAACAGTTCTTCTGACAATGAATCTTCGCCCTCGGAACCTGCGGTTGATCAACAAACATCAGTTTATATCAACCCTCTTTACAATGATGGTGATTTTTCACAATCTCAAACCAGTGAACATCAATTGCCAAAATGGGCAGCTCAACTTTTGAAAGATGTAAGGCCTAATGAACAAAATAAAACAAGAACAAGGGGATCACAAAGAAACGAAGGAGCCTTGATAGCAAATGATTTTACTGAACCTTCTACATACCGAGAGGCAATAAAACATAAAGAATGGCAACAAGCTATGGTTGATGAATATCAGGCAGTTCAAGACAATAACACTTGGAAACTTGTTAATTGTCCTCAGAATGTTAAACCCATCGGATGCAAATGGGTTTACCGAATTAAGTACAAGCAAAATGGTGAAATTGACAAGTATAAAGCAAGACTTGTTGCTAAGGGTTTTGCGCAGCAGGAAGGGATAGATTATGAGGAAATGTTTCCTCCTACAGCTAAATGGAACACCATCCAACTCACACTTGCCTTAGCAGCTCAACAAGGATGGAAAGTTCATCAAATGGATGTAAAAAGTGTTTTCCTCAACGATGATTTACAGGAAGAAGTGTACATGACACAACCACTAGGTTTTGAAATTGAAGGACAGGAACATAAAGTCTGCAAACTGATAAAGGCTTTATATGGATTAAAACAAGCTCCCTGAGCTTGGTATGCTAAAATGGATGAATACCTTTGGAAAGTTGGTTTTCAACAAAGTGAATCTGATGATACCTTGTATGTACGTCAACAAGGTAAAAATCTAGTGATTTTGGTTATGTATGTAGATGATTTGATTATCACTGGCAACAATAATGCTCATATTGCACAGGTGAAAAAGGAGTTACATGCAGGTTTTAAGATGACAGATTTGGGACTACTTCACTACTATCTTGGAGTTGAAGTATTCCAACGTCCACATCATATCTTCATTCCTCAAAGTAAGTATGCAGCAGAAATTCTTCAACGATTTGGAATGCAGGATTGCAAGCCTATTCTCACCCTTGCGGAACAAAACTTGAAACTTTCAAAATTTGGAGGGGAAATGGTGGATAGCACTACTTATCGACAGTTGATTGGTAGCCTGATTTATCTGACAACTACTCGACCAGATCTTTCTTATGCTGTCAGTATTCTTTCCAGCGTTATGCAGGAACCACGAGACAGCCACTAGAATGCAGCTAAAAGAGTTCTTCGTTATATCCAAGGAACAAAATATTTTGGTCTTCTTTACAAAAAGACTAAAAATTTTGTACATGGCGGATTTTCAGATGCCGACTTTGCTGGCAGTATTGATGATAGGGCATCAACCTCAGGTTATTTAATGAACATGGGGTCAGCTGCAATTTCCTGGAGTTGCAAGAAGCAAGCTACAGTGGCCACTTCTTCAACAGAAGCAGAGTATATTTCAGCATGGGAAGCAGCATGTGAGATTGTTTGGTTGCGTAGAGCTTTACAAGACTTGGGTATTCCTCCAGCAAAAGCTACTTCGTTATTCATCGACAATCAGTCAGAAATAAAGCTTGCCAAGAATCCAGTTTTTCATTCAAAGACAAAGCATGTGGACACCAAGTATCATCATATTAGATCATTCATTGCAAAGGATGTCATCAAGCCGATTTATTGTCCTTCAGAAGATCAAACCTCGGATATCTTCACCAAACCTCTTGGCAAAATAAAATTTACTAAGTTCAGAGATGAACTTGGTATATGTTGTAATGTATCTTTGGATCATAGGGGGGAATGTTAGATGATCCAAATATAATAATGTAAAGTTAGGATAAAAATATTTATTAAATTATAATATTTAATAAATATTGGAGACACTTAGCAATAGAATATTGTTAGCAAAGATAGGACTCTAGAATTGAGTCGTATTTTAGGCTCTAAAATAGGAATAAAGTTAGTAGATTGGATAGAAGATCATTTATTGTAAAAGGACACTTGTTATTTTTTCAAGTGATCCATAACTAAATCAAGTTAGGACATATAGCTTATAAATAGGTTAGTCTCCTAATTGAAAATTTAGTAAAAGTTTATGTTTGTAAACTCCTGCAACTTTTTATGTAATTTCTTTTCAATATCAATAAAAGTGTGTTCCATATTACCTCATTATTTAATCCATTTAAAAGCTTCTCCTCCCAACCACATCCAGACACCACTTCTCCCCCTGGAACCCCTGAGCTATAAGAGCTCACAAAAAAATACCAAAATATAGTGTTAGAGAGATATCTAAGGAAATATGAGGAAGACAAGTTTCACTTCCTCCCAATACCACTCATGTTCAACACCATTCGGTAGAGCTACTTAGTAATTTATATTAGCATTTCACTACTCTCCAAATCTCTCCCTCTCACAATCTTCTTCAGATATCTCAGACTCTTGGCATCGCCATGCAGCTCCTCAAGTGAGAATATGTGAGACACATATATAGGAGGAGAAAAAATTTATTTTTATAAAGGGGGAGTAATATGCATGCCTTGAGGAAAAGTAACATGTTCCATTTATAGGAGTGTAACTCATGCCATTAAGGAGAGCTATGTCTACCTTAGTTAAGGAGATTACAGCATATGCATTAAAGAGAGCATAAGAGGAATAGTTTATGACATGATTTTAATGAGTGTAAGTGGAATATTCCATCTCTTTGATGAGTGCATAAAAGAGAGTGTAATGTGTTATCATTCTGTCATTTATGATATTGTGAGAATAAACACAGAGGACAACATCAAAACTACTTTGGAAGCTAGGATATAGCCCTACCAGCTTCATGGAGGGATCTACCTATAAAAATTTTCTATGTTTAATGTGGATTTTAGGTTATTTATTACTTTTTTGATTGTTTATTTGTTTATGATTTGATTGGATTGTTTGGTTGATTAAATTTTCATAATTCCATTGGGCTATGGAGTCTAAATATTAACTAGGTCTGCATCAAACTTTGAAGGAGTTTCATAGGGTAAGCTACATTGCACTAATTGGATCTTTCATAATTTTAATGAATTATGAAATAGAAGAAATGTAAGGTTCAGTGGAAACCAAGGAGAAATGAAGAATTTGACTTCAACAGAAAACATATAAATTACAAACAGCCAAAATGGGGTGCTCTTTATAACAAATCCTATTCGTCATAGTTTCTCTTATGTAATTAAGCTTTTAAGAAATGACAGAGAAAGGAAACAATGAATAAACACATTAACAAAAAAAAAATATCACCAATTCATAAACCACATGAATCCTGTGAACAATGTCCTTGTATTATTGATGCATCGAGCAACCAGAAAATTACAATAACTTAGAGAAAAGTATACTCAACAATCAACTTGGAATACTTCAAAATGTGAAGTATTTATACAATAAGTTACAAATTAATTTACAAAATCGTTATCTCAATCAATAGTGTATAATTAGCACTATCCTAAACAATAAAATCAATCTTTGCATAGTAATAGGCAAGGTGGACAATTGTGTGGAGAGGTGGCTCTACTTTGGAGGAGTCAGTTGTCGAATGGGCCTATTCCTGTGTTGCATTGGCTGATGTGTTGTCTTATGTGTTGGCCTTTCTTCTTACTACACCCGAATTACTGCTCAGTCCTATAACTCACAAAGTTTGTCCCACCTATCTTCATCTGGAATGGTTAAATTTATTACCTTCCAATAAATTTCAACAACCTCAGTATATTTGGAAAATGTGGGCCTCACCATAGCAATATGATTTATTTCATGATGGATGAAGAAATCATTGCCCATAGCTTCTAAGAAATCTCTGTCTGTCATGATGCCTTTGATATTTGAAAATTTTGAGTTGTCTTTGGCTACCTCCAATTTTCTAATGTAATCTTCATGAGTATTAATTTTCATTAATTACAAATAAACTAGGTATCCCCTTCTTAGTTATAGGTTCAATCGCAGTGAAAAATATATTTACTTCTATCTCCAAACTATGACATTTCTCCTCTAACTGAACAACCCGATTCTTTTCGGTGAGAATATTATTTACCCCCAAAATTGTTTATGTTCTATCATCAACTCCTAAATCATATAATTCATAGTTTTTCTTGGAATTTAAGAATTTAATGATATTTATTGTTGTTGCGAGCATTTATCCCAACTGTTCATTAATATTTTTAATGACCTTTGTTTCTCTTTTGATTAAATCTTTCTTCTCAAAGATAATATGAATATAGTGCCAAATTTGAGCCATTGAATTCATGATATCTGTCCAAATAATTTCCCTGGCTTGGGCCAAGGTCTGTCCAATTTCAGATTCCCTTTCATATTTTTGCAACCTTTCAATCAGCTTATGATCCCTCTGAGCTCTAGTAGAGTCTAAAGCTTCACTCCTAATCTTCTGGTCCTGTAATGCTTTGACTTATTCTTGCAAATTTTTTATTTCTTTTGTCCGAATTGATAGATTTTCCACAGTTTTGGTCAGTTTTTCATCACCATCAGTAGACTATGTAGTAGGTGCATTGGAGCTTGTAGTTGTTTTCATGGGAGTGGCTATAAGAGGTAAAACATCCTAAGGAATCATGGATAGCTTATCATTCTTCTCCTTTTCCTTTATCATTTTATCCAACTCTGTTTCCATTTGTCTTATCGGAGCATTCTGTTCCATGATCATATTCATCATGTTAGTTTTCAGAGTTTCTATTTCTTCAATGCGCTTTGTGAGGGGATCTTCAATGACTAGTAATTTCAATTGCTTCCTTAATGTTGCAATGTCAGCATTCTTCTTCTTTATCAATTCCTCTACAAATTTCATGTTTACAAGGTCATATCCCATCTTCACAACTAAATCCTCTAAGGATTTAATCCTTGTGTCCTTTGCAAGAGAATAAATCTTTCCCATCTTCAACTATGACTGAGTATTGGACAATGAAACCTGCAGTTTAGAAACAATCATAGTAGTGTTAGTTAAAGTGGAGCAAATCATTTCACCTATTTGTTTATGCCTCTCCATTTGGTAAATAGGATGAATATCCTTTGTATCAAACTCGAATGTTGATTTCTTGTAATCTGATGTTGATTTAGGTTGTGGAACTTGGGCCTCAAGGAAGGCCATATGTATATTTCCCTTCTCTAACTCAAAAATTGATAGTAGCCTGCTTTGGGAGTTGGAAGTCTGCTTCCAAAATTGAGCATAATTATTTTTCTTAAGAATCTCATTCTTTAGTTTTATTTCTCTGAATCTGTCAAACATTCTTCTCTTTCTCTCCTTGGATAAATTTTGTTGGTTGGAAAATTTATTGCTACCCCTAGGATACTGAGGATGATGTGGAAGATGCAGTAAACTGGCCTCATTCCTAAGAGGAATATGGTGTTTCTTTTATTACCATAGCCACCTCCCACCCTAAATTATTCTCCATATCTACCTTTAGAATTAACTTTTTTCTCTTCCTGTACATGATTTTGAATTCTTTTCCCACGATATTAGTCACTGAAGGTGATTTTTCTTCCCTATATCTTTTGGTTGATTTATCCTGTGGAACAAGATTCTGTGATGTAGATGCAGAGACAAGTTGTTCCTCGGCTTCCCATAAAGTTTTTTTTGCCCAAACAGTCTGGTTTACATATCTCTCTATTTCAAGCCTGTGGGTATGAATGTATGGAGTAGTTTTATCTTCTACTCTTGACTTGGAAATGACACCCAGAGGGTCATAAGAACATGTGAAACTCAGGCTGAATTTCATCTCCTTAAGAATCTTATATGTCTCTCCTCCTATTGACCTATTGTTACAGATGAAGGATCCAATTTTTGTTTTGATTCCGAACTGTGATTTCCTTTTAGATGACACAAAATTTATTTCATCATAATTTAAAATTTTTACGATGTAATCGAGTGCAAAAATCCTCATAGTGTGGTATTTTAGGAGCTTGTATGGTGCCAAATCACATCCATACACTCTCATTTATGTGTAATTCTAGTACAAGTACCAGTCTCCAGTCTTTTCCTAATCCGTCAAATGAAAAACTGTTTTGATGTCTTCAATGATCCTGGGCTCTGCTGAACTTTTTAGAACACTCATGGTTGGGTGGACAAAGTGTTCAACAAACTACTTGTAGGAGAATTCTTGCTACTCCTTCATCATTAGAGAATTCCAAAATATAACTGACTATTGGTTACCCTCTTCATTTAACTTCTGCAAGGAAAATTTAAAAATGTATGATTGATAATACAAAAACATATAAATCAAAATTGAAGTGTATTTAAACACTTCTTCAGCTTGTTTGGGGCTAGATGTCGACCCCTTCCCCCACGGGAGAAATGATGTTAAAAAAAACCAACCCGAAACCATATATTGTTAAGGTTCATTGGTATGGTGTATTGGTAAATTCTTGTTGCTAGAATTTGGAGGTCGTGGGTTCTACTCCCACACATATGACTCCGACTCAAAGCTTGAAATGTGGATGGTGCATTAGTAAGGCCAAAAGGCATGACCAAAAATTCAACATGACCCTCATGAGTTCTGAATGTTGTTTTCGGAATGTCTTCCGTCTTCATTCTAATTTGATGATATCTTGAATGAAGATCCCACTTGGTGAAGTAAATTTCTCCATTTAATTCATCCAACAATTCATCAATGAAAGAAATGGGAAATTTATCTTTAATAGTGAGCTTTTTGAGCTCCCTATAGTCCATACACATAGGCTATGCTCAATCCTTCTTGTGCACCAGTACTACTGGAGAAGAGAAAGAGATTTTACTAGGTTGAATTGTACCAACCTTTATCATTTCTGCAACCATACGTTAAATCTCACTCTCTTGGGCATAAGGATATCTGTAAGGCCTGATGTTTGGAAGAAAAATTCCTAGAATCAAATGAATAGAATGATCATGATCATGAATAGGTGGGAGGCCTTTGGTATTCTCAAACACCTTGGAATGATTGTCCAAGACTTTTTGGAGATCTGGAGAAATAGATGATTTCAATGTTTGAACCTCTAGTGAGCATAATTATTCAATTACGCCTCGTTATTCTTTCTTCATAAAAATTTTCATGAAATTAGAGCTGATTATATTTCTTTGTTTCCCTGTGATACCCCTTAATTCAACTTCCTTTCGTTCCCAAAATAAATTCAAAAAAATTAAAATTAAAATCTATCATCCCCAAAGATTATAACCATTGGACTTCTAGTACAACAATAGCACCACCCATTGGAAAGGAAAGAATTTGACTATTCAAAACATATTCCCCCATGGTTAGCTTCATATTATGGCACTTTACAAAGAAATTTATAGTTTCTCCATTTGCAACCATCACTTCACACTCTGGTCTTGGATATAGGAAGCAATTCCATTCCTTGGTTATCTTACAATGAATAAAATTATGGGTACTACCTTAATCATTAAACATTATTAAATTTTTCTTCTTGATATATCCTTCTACTTGGATAGTTTGAGGAGTGGTAATTCATGCCAATGCATTACAAGATATGGTCATATTCATTTGGTTTTTCTCTGGGGTTGATTCCCGATGTATATCCTCCTATTTTTATGTTTCTTGTTCCTTTTCATCCTTCTCTTCACAATCTATGTAAAATAATTTCTTCTCAACACACTTATGACCTTTAGTGTATTTTCTATCACAACTATAATACAACCCTTTTTCTATTTTTTCTTCCAATTTTTATGGTGTCAACCTTGTAGGTAGTGTAAGGATAGGAGTAGCAACACTTCCATATTTATAGTTGTGAGTGGTGGACTTCCTTGCGTCATAATTTTTCTTTCAACTTTTCTTGCCACCTGGAATGCCTTCTCCAATGAATTAAGTTCCCAAAGGCGAACCTCATGTTGGATGTTATCCTTTAAAACCCCTATGAAGGCTTCAATCATATGATCCTCTAGAATATTAGTTACCCTGATATTCAATATTTGTAAGTCCTCAATGTGCTCCACCATTGAACCCTTTTTTTTGAGATCTATCAATTAACGAAAGAAGGTGTTGCTATTTGTATCCTAATAATGTGTTATGATTTCATCCATAAAAATTGACCAAGTGACAAGTGGTTTATGAGAAAAAATCCATTTATACTATACAAATTGATTGGGTTCTAAATATAAAGTTGCAATGTGTACCTTTTGTGTCTGTTTCACATCACGGAGATCAAAATATTGCTTCATCTGTAGTATCCATGTTACCAGATCATTTCCATCAAAATTCCTCATATCGATATTTTGAATATGGTGGGTCTTAAACCCAACATTGGAGTCTCCAAAATCATGATTTACATTCCTTTTTTTCTCATCATGGGTTTCATGGAATACCTTTTCACCATTAGGAAACATTTCTTGTAACAACTTTGTCAAACCTTCCATTTCCTCTTTTAAACCATTCATGTCACCATTTAAACCATCCATTTCACATTTTAAACCATCCATGTCCCATTTTATTTCATCTTTGTTTTCTCTTTGTGAGAGAAAAATGTGCTGCACTTGGTCCCGTAATTTTGATATATCATGTTGCAATTCTTCCCCTTCATGTATCATAGTAGAGCTTTCTAAGGGTTTAATGGGTGCGGAATTAATTTTTTTGGGAGGAATTTTAAAACCCAATACTCCTATGTATGCTACAATATGCCCTTGTAATCACTTCAAACTTATTTTTCAAACAAAATTTATCCAATTTTAAAACAAATACATACATTTTTCTTGCTTTTAGGAGCTCAACCTTGAAACGGTTGTAACTCTATAATATTGGATCTCCAAGGTATGAAATTTAGTCTTGTGGTAGCCCTCAGAATCATATTTATAATGCCACAAGTTAGAGAAATATTGGATTATTCAAGAAAGATTTATTCCCAATCTCCCACGATGACCTCATTATAGACTTGTTTAGGAGAGAGAAATTGTAAGGAGTTCCACATGCCACTATTTTGACCTTCATCCTTGAAAATAAAACCCAAAAAGCTATAGTTTGTCCACTTTTAGTCTCTTTTTATGAACCTCAAATCTGATGCTCGGAGAGAAAGTTATGACGTTTTCCCCTAGCTCACGTGTTTGAGATGGAATTTTGGAGCATGCAAAAACTATAACTTCCACAGATAACATCTCCAAAGTATAGTGAAACGATATCTAAAATCCGTACACGATGTTAAAAAATATTTCGGCTACACTTCGTTGAAATTTCAACTTCTAAATCTTTGTATAAAAAAACGTTATCGAAAACACCAAGATGAACTGTTTGAACAAGTGAAACCCTAAAACCTAATTCTCTGATACCAAATGTTATGCAACAAACTCAAAAAATAGAAAAGATAGATCAATGAATGGAAAATTAGATTCTTTGAGGGGGGAACCTCCTTTACATTACATAAATGAACAATTCTTGGATGATACAAATGACAATACCTCCTTTGTATATATAATATTCTAAGGGGTCACAATATAATCAGAGCCTACATAAAAATAATAATGTAAGGGAGCAATAATAACTATAGTGGGTTTATATGGGGCACAACAATAACGATATGGGGGCTACATGGGCACAAAAATAAAAAATAAGGGGGCTACATTAACAATAATAATAAGGGGATTAGACTAGTATTATATGGACCTAACATGGGAACCAACACCCCTCCAAAACATAATATGTTAAGTTCATTGTTTCAAAACATCAAAGGTATTCTCCAATCTTTCACTAGTGCCTCCTCTTTCATATTCTTAGAATCCACAATTCTAAAGAAAATATCCTCGCCAATAAGGCTTATATTTTGGGTGAAGGGAAATCTAATATCAATGGTATTGGTGGTTATGGAATTATCTGCTAATGATGCCCATGGTTGACTTATGTATTCCCAAAAATATTTTTTGTTTCATTCCCTATTAGTTCCCATGATTGGATCCCTAATAACCCCTAGTCCTACCCCTCCCATTTATCCATGCCCCCTCCCTATCTCAACTCCTTAGCCATTTTCCCTTGATTTTCATGATATAGTAATGCAATGTTTTGTTTTTTCTCATTCAATAATGATTATAAGGAAGGCCTCACACCATCTCAACTTGGAATCTCTTGGGCGTCGACCTCATGCAAGTGTGGCACAATTAATGGCACCTGTGTGGACCATTTTCAGCCTTATGCAAGATTTCAAGATTTTCAAAAGTTTCATCTCTACTAGTGTACCTTATTTGTTCGTACTAGTGAATATTATACTTGTGCTTAATATCGAGCTCATGCCATATGAGGAAGGCATATTCTCAATTATTTCTATGATAATTACACTGTCTCGAGACCCTGAAACCCATACTATGCAACTGTAAGATAGTGTGTGGTTATTAGAGTGTAGCATGAATAAATTGAGGAGAGGATGCATATTATTATACACTCCTTGTGAGCAGGGTGGGTTCTGGTCTTGTTTGTTGAGAAATTAAGGGGAACCTTAATTAAGTGATTTCTCTTACTTTGATAACTGCTTATAATGTTATTTTATTTAACTTGATATAATTTTGATTAGCTTATTCTTTCTCTTGATTATTATTATGTTATTATAATAAAAAAACTACCAAACTATGAAGATCGGTGAGACAAGAGGACACAAAATATAGGCTGCTAGCTAGGGCCAAAAGCTCTTCTCTAAAAACCCACGATAATTCTTCTCTTAATATAAAACTTTCCAATGAATAATTCCAAGGCCTAAGACCATTGAAAAAGACCCCCTCCAAGATCATGCAAACCTCTCCTTTGATGAACTTTCCTTCCACAAAGACAAATCTTAGAGTCAAACTTCTTGAAAAAATTCAGACTATATCCTTCACTTCAAATTTCAGTCACTACTTCAACACTACATTTTTCGGCTTGCATGTACTTTCTACAATTTTGGACATGTGAGTGGTTTAGGAAATAATTGTCAACCTTTTATCCTTTGCTTGGCTTGATGTCTTTCCCTCGGTAATTCGACTTCCTTTCTAGATCTTTTGTCCCAAAACTTTGACTACTTTGGGTATGTTTGCGATTCAATCTTGCTGCAATAGTAGTGACACCTTAACTTTTGCAAGTGGGGAGGATGGCAACCCAAAAATAACCCTTCAAAGTCCTTGTGTCCATATTCTTTTTTTCCTACTCTTTCTCATTGACCATTCATTGTTTTATTTTTTCTTCAACGAACTTATTGGATGTTACCTTGATGAGGTCAAGTTCTCCCTTATATATAGGCTTCTCATGGTGTTCTAATAGCCCTCATGAGGTTGAATTTTCATCCCTTGAAGATTGACTTGATCTTGGAGGGTATTTATGACTAAAATTGACTTACATAAATTTTCTTTATATGATACAACATGCCCAATGGGGTCCTTCATATATGACAATGACTCAATTGACTTCATCATTGTATGGAAAATCCTAGAAGAACTCAATGGGTGCTTGACCTACAAATAAATTTACCTTGAGCATAAAACCCATGCTACAAAAATAATAATAATAATTTTTCTTTCTTTTTACAATATACAAGAATCGAGAGTACATTTCATATTTATGAAGACTGAACCTAGTTACATACTTCAAGGCTCCCTCTTAACTAGGGAGGTACTCATAAAAAATACAAGGTACTTGGAATTTCTCATACTAAATAATTCTCATAAGATGAGCCAGATTAGTAAGCCATGCCATAAAATATCTTATCTTCTTATGTCAATGCATCTCATCTTATCAACTAGCATTGTCACATAGCAAGGCCTTAACTAAAAAATATATCTCTCCACAAGATAAGAAAACAATGTTGGGGAGACAAATGATATATAGACACCTTCATCATTGTCTCTCAAGACACATATCCCATCCGAATGTTCGCAAAGTATCTCCTTCTAGGACAATTCCCATCTTGGATTTACACATCATGATGGAATTTCCTCTTCGACTACTCTTACCTATTGGATGCCCTACCTCATCCTCAAAGAGTATTAGAATCAGTCTCAGATGCTTACCTAATCCTCCATTGTTTCTTCATAGCTAATAAAAGAATGATGTGTTTATATCTCCCTCTTAACTAGGGAGGATCTATTCATTCCTATAAAAGGAATATACCCAAGCTCCCTCTTAATTAGGTACTTATTACCAACATAATTTATTTTCTCTTTGATGGAGATAATCATTAGAGGAAGTTTCAGCCTAAAAGTTCCCATGAAATTTTCATGTATTTTCCATGTCATAATATGTAAACCAATCAAAATCCTTTAAATCTAAAAAGAGGTACATGTAAATATTTTGGAGGGTAAAGAAGAAAAGCTACTTTTTAATTGTATTTTTGACTTATCTCCTTATAGGTTTACTCAAATTTCAAGTGTAGACACTCTTTGGATGCAGAATTAAATTCCACATCCAAAAATTACCCATTATGCATACTGTTGAGAAAACCCACATTGATAAAAATTGCAGATACATTTAAAAAGTGTGTTCAACACGTTTTTTAATTGTATCTACGATTTTTATAATGTGTGTCTTCTCAAAAGTATGCATAATGGGTACTCTTTGGATGTGGCATTTAATTCCGCATACAATGAGTGTCTACACTTGAAATTTGAGTAAACATATAAGCAAATAAGCCAAGAATACAATTCAAAAAAGTAGTTTTCTTCTTTTCCCTCCAAAATTCATAACTCTTATTTTATTATTTTATTATTTTTCCTTAGGGTGACACTTTTAGGCTGAAATTTCCTCTAATGTGTTCTATTAGAATCTTCTAGGGCTCCTTATTTTGACATCATGTCATAAACTTCAATTTCTTCATCATGAAGCCTTCTTCTTCTAGAACTTCTTCGTAGGGAATCAACCATCTTCTCCATTACTCCCCTTCAATCAAAAATAGTGTTCAACCAATATTCATGTCATCCTATCTTCATCAGTAAGTCAACTTTTATTCCACATCAGGTTATCCTTCATACAACTACCTCTTCTAATTCATGTTTCTTTCAAGATCTTCCATCCATTCTCAATTCTAGATGAACTTCTACAACCTTCTTTTGGTAGCCCTATTTCAACCCAACTAGATGATTTCTCAAAAATAAAAATGAAAATTAAATAAACATTACCTCTTTTTGATGGCCTTTTGTCATGACATCAACTTCTTGTAAAATCAACATCCTTTCACATATCATATTAATCCATCTCCAAGGCATACATTACCAAGGTTCTCCTTTTCTGGCATACATATTAGGGTCTTCATACCTTCTCCATGGAGATGCCATAGCTAATTCTTCTTTTTATTAGATGTTGATCACTTATCTTATCTTATGTTACTATAGATAAATCTTTCAAGAACTATTATTTATTCACATATTTCTTCCCTGGGATATTTCATACATAGCTCCTTTATCATAGGAACCATGATTTCCAACCACCTCATATTCTTCATGAGGCCATATCATGTTATCATGTATAATAATTCAAGGAACATTGTCTACATGCCTTCAAATATCATTCTAATGGAAGGGTTTCTCCTTCTTTCACCATGTTCATGAGATAGAGATTTCTAGTCATTCTATCTGCAAACATATGATGAAATGACTTTATATATCTATTACCAAATATATACATACCTCTTCCTTCATGTGGTCATTTAGAATTTATTCTAGCAGCTCCCTTTCCTTGCTTTAAGATGAAAATTATTCAACTCAATTGACATGTTGCACATATTTGTCATCATAATATAATCCTTTTAAACTATGGATCTCACACAAGGTGGAATGTCGACTATTTGTAAGACACTTTCTTCTTCTAGGTAGAGGTGAACATTTTAACAAAGATTCCAATGGAGGGTCTCAATGGTCCTCATTTAGAAAATTCTTCTTTCTAATTATTATGATGTTTTACAACCTCTTATCTTCCTATCTTTCTAGATGAATATCTTAAATTCAATTATCCTTACATGCTTCCAATGAAGATGCCATGAGAAAATTCCCTTCTATCATGCATTATGATTGTTTCAACCATATAAACTTCTACTTTTTCTATCTTTCCATGCTTCTATGATGATGTCATCTCAATCTCTACTATAATTCATCCTAACATACTTGTAATTATTTCTATCATGATTGCTATCTTCTTCAAATTGAAAAGAATTGATGTTATCTCAATCATATTAGAGGACATTTACTTCCTCCTTCTTTGACTTATTTTCTAGTTCTTCCACTTCTTTGATGAGATGAGCTTCATTTATTTCCTTTCTCTTCTTGTTTTCCTTCTCTAGTTTAGGAAGATTCCTTTTGAAATTACCATATTCATTACACTCATACCATTGAATTTTAAAGATGTCAATTTTATTTTTAAACTTCTTTCAAGGCTCAAACTTTCCAAATTTTAATTTCCACCTAGCCATTGTTGCATATGCTTGAGTTTGTTCACTTTCTCCAACGTCATTATTCTCCTTTAATCTTGTTTCTTCAATATTGCTTAATTATCGTAGATCATTGAATGGAGTGGTTTCCTTCTTCCCATGGATGCTTGATTCAAAATCTCCCCATTCATCAGGTAGTGGATTGAGTACAATGGTGGTCATCTCACGATCAGGGATTAGTTCTCCCAACTCTTGTAATTTACCTGTTATTTGAGATACCCTAATAAGGTATGAGGCTACCCCTTCTTCCTTTGATAACTTAATCTATATATTTTGGTTCTTAATGATAAAATTTCTCTTGTATTTCTCATTAAAAAAAATTCCACCAAATTTTCATAGATATATTTAGATGTATTCAACTTTACTACATAAGGGATGAGAGAATCGTTGATTGACTCAATAAGTATTATTTGAGCCCTTATTTCACCTTTCATATATTTTGATAGAGCTTGATATTTCTCTCGGGAATGTTTGGTGATAAAGCCTGTGACATATTCACTAACTTCATTTTATATAAGGATCAAATCTATTCTCTTCTTGCATGCAAGGTAATTTTATGACCTAGCAATTTTGTTGTTCTCCATGGAGAAATAAGTAACTATAGATTGAGAAATAAAATATATAATACTTAATTTTCAAGTGAAGATTCTACTTTTGATGATAAATATCTTCAACTTGATGTCTTATTGATGATGTTGAATTCCACTGCTACTTGGTTAGTTGACAATTGAAGATTCCTCCTTAATGATGAATGTTTGATGAACTTCTTCAAGGATGTTTGAGATGTGATCTTTGCTTCAATGTGAGGGAGATCTATTTAACTCCTTTGATGGTGATGAAGTGTTCCTTCCTTACTTCCTTTGGTTGATGATTGTAGAATATGCAAGTTTCCTAAGAATGCTTCAAGTGTAGAGTCATCTTTTTAATGGAGTTAAGGTCTTTGAGGTATTCTTCTTCTTCAAAGTGTTGTTCCTTATAGATGATATGATCCTTGGATGAGATGGATAGTCCTCCTTGATGTTTTAATTTCCTTTATTTTCTTCTTGTACTCGACCCTTTATTTAATGGAGCGATCTCCAAGCTACCTCTTCTTCTAGTTGTTTCCACCTTAGCTCTGATACCATTGTGAGAAGTCAAGGAGAAGCTTGATTAAGTGGTTTATGTTATTTTGATAATTTCTCGTGATGTTATTTTACTTAATTTGATATACTTGTGATTATATTCTTCTTTCTCTTGATTATTATTATGTTCTTATAATCAAGCAACTACCAAATTGTGAAGATCAATGAGATAAGAGGACACAAGATATAGGTCGCTAGCCATGGCCAAAACCTTTCCTCTTGAGAGGAAAACCCACAATAATTCTTCTCTTCTTATTGATTCTTCAAATGATGAATTCCAAGACCTAAGACACTTGACAAAACCCCCTCCAAGATAAAGTCAACCTCTACTTTGATGAGCTTTCCTGCTTTAAAGTCAACACTAGTCAAACTTCTTGAAAAACTTCAAATTTTGTCCTTCACTTAATATTTCGGTCACTACTTCAACATTGCATTTTTTGTCTTGCATGTACTTTATGTAATTTCACATGTGTGAATGGCTTAGGGCATAATTGTGAATCTTTTCTCCTTCGCTTGGCTTGTTCTCTTTTCTTTGGTAATTCGACTTCCTTTCTAGATATTTTGTTCCCAAAATTTGGCTACTTTTGGCAATGTTTGTAGTTTGGTCTTACTGCAATAGTAGTGATGCCCTAATTTTCACACATGTGAAGGATGGTAGCCCAAAAAAAATCCTTCAATGTCCTTGATTCATTTTTAGTTATTTTCTCCTCTTTCTCGCTAGCTATTCCTTATTTTTCTCGTGCTTCAACAAACTTGTTGGATGTTATCTTGATGAGTTCGAGTTCTCCCTTATATATAGGCTTCTAATATTGGTTGAGCAACCATTATGAGGCTGACTTGTCATCCCTTGAAGGTCGACTTCTTACAACTAGAACGACTTGATCTTGACAATGCCCAATGGTGCCTTTCATATATGAAAATGATTCAATTAACTTCTTGACTTTATCAAAAACCCTAGAAGAAATCAATGGGTGCTTGACCTACAAAAAAATTGACCTTGAGAATGAAACCCATGCTACAAAAATAATAATAATTATATTTCTTTATTTTTTCAATATACAAGAATCAAGAGTGCATTTCATATTTATGAATATTGAACCTAGTTACATCAACATTGTTATCCACTGAGAAATTGACAGCGGAAAGTTTTGATAGAAAGAGTGGCATCCATACGGTGGAGTAATTGGAAGCTCAACGATAAGCTTCAAGTTTCTCCTTGAGACTTATTCCATTGTGATCTATATTTGGGGGTAAAGCACCATTGTAGTTTGGAATATTGGTGTCTTTCCCTCTCTGGTTTTGATGTAATTGTTTCATTTTTCTGCTCCCTTAGCCTTCTGTGAATCTAGAGCAGTCTTGTTTGTTTCATCGTCTCAGTTCATATCTTAGATAGAGGTAGATAATTTCAATTAGGAGTTTTATTCCTTTCCTTTCTCGATTTTATATATTTATTTGGGATTACAACTTCTAATTGTGTTAGCGGGCCATCCGGTTAAAATATTCTGAGTGGTAGAAAGTATATGGGCCTCATGCATCTTTTCTATGCTATATCCTCATTCCGTCCTTCATACCTCACTCATCTTCAATTTCAGAGTGCCTCTCCCATGGATTCAAGTTCATCAACATTTGACTCTTTATCGTTATCTATATGTTATCATTGTGGAAAAGAGCATGCAGTTATCAATTTTGAAATATATAACCTCCATGTCATGTTATACTAGCAATGGGCCTCCCATTGCAACACTCTAAACCTAATTGGGGCTTAGCAACAATGAATTTCACGCATGGAGGATGAAGTTGATGCTTTTCGAAACATCATTATGGACCTCAAGCCACAGGGTGCCCAACTAGCTAGCTCAACAAGGGAACCACCTCGATACATTCACGTTAATTACACAACATATGGTTCTAATGAAGTAATTATGTAATGTATGGTTTCAAATATTTATGGCTTTTGCTTCAATTTTTCCGTATATATATTACTAGGAAAATAAGGGTACTAATAGACTATGGTGTTCTTGTAGAAATATGGGTAAGGGTAGACAGTTACAGTTTGACATCGTAGATGTCAAAGAACAACTTGGAAATGTAATTATCTGAGGTATTTTCTGCGACCCAGTGCACATTTAATACAAAGAGTACTCATTCCGCTTAATATATATAAATATAGCTTAGAAAAATAATTTATTGTAAGTATTGTTTTTATATGTTTATTAGATAAATTTAAGTAAGAAGTTATGAAATATAATGGTTATGGATATAAATCATTATTTTATTTTGTATGGCAAAATGGATATATATATATATATATATATATATATATATATATATATATATATATATATATATATATATATATATATATATATATATATATATATATATATATATATATATAGAGAGAGAGAGAGAGAGAGAGAGAGAGAGAGATTCTCATGGGGCTTAGAGTAGATGGTGACAAGGTGTTATATTAAGGCACTCCATGGTCATCAATTTGATCCATGGGAAAAAAATCAGCCATGGTAAGGGCTCGTATGATCCCCAAGTGATTTTGGCAGTTTAGATATCCTTGGGTCATGAGTATTGAAGCTACAGATTAAGTGTGCTAGTCATCGCAAGACTCACATAACCTAAGTTAACAAATATATGTGTGTATTTTTATTTCTAATTATATATCTATTAATTAAATTTATTAAGTTTTATATATTTATTAATTATATGCTCTAAAGTATCTCAGTTATGAATATGGTAATTTATTATTTAAATTTATTTTAATATGATAATTATATTGTGAATTGTTTTTAATTTATTAATTTTATTAATAAAAATTAAATTAAAATTTTAATTAAAATAATTTTTAAATTTTGTAAATTTAGTTGCTATTATTATTATTATTATTATTTATGGACTACATAATATTTTTATATTAAATTGTAAAATGTTTCTCCACTCAATAAAGCTTAAAATTCTTAAAGTTTCCTTTGAGAAGCAAAACTAAAAGGAAAAAAAAGTAATGTGTTAAAAATATCAATTAATTTAACTGTATGTATGTATTTTACATTTGGACTTATTAGATGGTATTATAATTTCTGAAGTACCATGAGAGATGGGGACTTGAAAGATTAGAGTGAGAGGATGGTTGTAGCAAGCATAAAGATATAAAACTATTGTGTAATTAATAAAAAGTTCAAAACATTAACTATAAATTTTAAAAAGATTCAAAATATTAACTACAACTTTTAAAAAATAATTTATCTAATAATGGGTTTTCTATATATTTCTAATTTAAAATACTTGTACGTATTAAAAATAATTATTATGGTCTCATTTGTCACTTCTTTGTAAACATTATTTTTGGTTCTTCCACTTTTTCGATGACATGAGCTTCATTACTTTTCTTTCTCTTCATTTTTCCTTCTTCAGTTTAGGAAAATTCCTTTTCAAATTCCCATATTCATTACACTCATAGCATTGAATTTTAGACATGTTGATTTTCTTTTTAAACTTCTTTCAGGGCTCAAACTTTCCAAATTTACCTTTCTGCCTAGCCATTGCTGCATATGTTGGATTTTGTTCACTTGCTCCAACATCATTCTTCTCCTTTAATATTTTTTCTTCAATCTTGCATAATGACCATAGATCATTGAATGGAGTGGTTTCCTCTTCCCATGGATGCATGATACAAAAGTTCACCATTCACCTATTAGTGCATTGACTACAATGGTGGTCATCTCATGATCAAGGATTAGTTCTCCCCACTCTTGTAATTTATCTCTTATTTGAGATACCCTCAAAAGGTATGAGGTTTCCCCTTCTTCCTTTGATACCTTGATCGTATTCAACTTTGCGACATAAGGGATGAGAGAATCCTTGGTTGACTCAATAAGTATTCTTTGAGCCCTTATTTCTCCTTTCATATATTTTTATATAGATTGATATTTCTCTTTAGAAAGTTTGGTGATAAATCCCATGAAATATTCACTAACTTCATTTTCTATAAGGATTAAATCTACTCTTCTTCCATGCAAGGTAATTTGATGACCCAACAAGTTTGTTGTTCTCCTTCCAGAAAGAAGTAACTATAGATTGAGAAATAAAATATATAATACTTACTTTTCAAGTGAATATTCTCCTTTTGATGATGATTTCTTCAACTTGATGTCTTATTGATGATGTTGAATTCCACTACTCCTTGGTTTGTTGACAATTGAATATGCCTCCTTGATGATGAATGTTTGATGGACTTCTTCAAGGATGTTTGAGATGCGATATTTGCTTCAATGTGAGGGAGATCACTTTAATTCCTTTGATGGTGATGAAGTGTTTCTTCCTTGCTTCCTTTGGTTGATTATTGTATAATATGTAAGTTTCCCGAGATTGCTTCAAGTGTAGAGTCCTCCTTTAAATGGAGTTAGGGTCTTTGAGGTCTTACTCTTCTTCAAAGTGTTGTTCCTTATAGATGATATGATCCTTGTGATAAGATGGATAGTCCTCCTTGATGCTTTAATTTACTTTATGTTCTTCTTGTACTCGACCCTTTCTTTAATCGAGCGATCTCCAAGCTACCTCTTCTTCTAGCTCTTTCCACCTTAGCTCTGATGCCATGTTGAGAAATCAAGGAGAAGCTTAATTAAGTGGTTTATGTTATTTTGATAACTGCTTGTGATGTTATTTTACTTAACTTGATATACTTTTGATTAGCTTATTCTTTCTCTTCATTATTATTATGTTTTTATAGTCAAGCAACTACCAAACTGTGAAGATTAATGAGATAAGAGGACACAAAATATAGGTCACTAGCCAGGGCCAAAACCTATCCTCTTGAGAGGAAAACCCACAAGAATTATTTTCTTCTTATAGAATCTTCAAATGACGAATTATAAGACCTAAGACACTTAACAAAAACCACTCCAAGATAAATTCAACCTCTACTTTGATGAGATTTCCTTCCATAAAGTCAACACTCATCAAACTTCTTGAAAAAAATCAAATTTCGTCCTTCACTTCATATTTCAGTCACTACTTCAGCACTGCATTTTTTGGCCTGCATGTAGTTTATTTAATTTCACATGTGTGAGTGGTTTAGGGTAGAATTGTGAATCTTTTCTCCTTCCATTGGATTGGCCTCTTTGCTTTTGTAATTCGACTTTGTTTTTAAATCTTTTCTCCCCAAAATTTGGCTACTTTTGGTATGTTTGGAATTTGGTCTTACTACAAGAGTAGAGATGCCCTAATTTTTGCTCATATGGAGGATGGAAACCTAAAAAAATCCTTCAATGTCCTTGCTTCATTGTTATTTATTTTCTCTTCTTTTTCGCTGGATATTCCTTATTTTTCTCGTGCTTCAACGAACTTGTTGGATGTTATCTTGATGAGGTCGAGTTTTCCCTTATATGTAGGCTTCTAATGTTGGTCAAATAGCCATTATGAGGTTGACTTGTCATCCCTTGAAGATTGACTTCTTACAACTAGGATGGCTTGATCTTGACAATGCCCAATGATGTCTTTCATATATGGCATGACTCAATTGACTTCTTGACTCTATGACAAACCCTAGAAGCACCCAATGCATGCTTGACCTACAAATAAATTGACCTTGAGAAGGAAACCCATGCTACAAAAATAATATTAATAATTTTTATTTCTTTTTTCAATATACAAGAATCAAAAGTTCCTTTCATATTTATGAAGATTGAACCTAGTTACATCAACATTGTTATCCACTGAGAAATTGGCAGAGGAAAGTTTTGATAGAAAGAGTGGAATCTAGACGGTGGAGTAATTGGAAGCTCAACGATGAGCTTCGAGTTGCTCCTCGAGACTTCTTCCATTGTGATCTCTATTTGGGGGTAAAGAACCATTGCAACTGGGAAATTTGGCGTCTTTCCTTCTTTGGTTTTGATGTAATTGTTTCATTTTTTTTCCCCTAAATGGCCTTGTGTGAATATAGAGTAGTCTTTCTTGTTTCATCGTCTCAGTTTATAGCTTGGACACAGATAGAGAATCAGAATTAGGAGTTGTCTTCCTTTCCTTTCTTGAGTTCATATCTTTATTTGGGCTTGCAACTTCTAATTGTGTTAGCGAGCCATCCGACTGAAATATTCTGAGTGGTAGAAAGTATATGGGCCTCATGCATCTTGTCTGTGTTATTTCATCACTCGGTCCTTCATGCCTCACTCATATTAGGTTTCAGAGTGCCTCTCCCATGGATTCAAGTTCATCAACATTTGACTCTTTATTGTTATCTACATGTTATCATTGCGTAAAATAGCATGCAGCTATCAATTTTGAAATCCAGCAATGGGCCTCTCATTGCAACACCCTAAACCTAATTGAGGCTTAGCAGCAAAAAATTTCGTTCATGGAGGACGAAGTTGATGCTCTTCACAACATCATTATGGACCTCAAGCTACAGGGTGCCCAACTAGCTAGCTCAACAAGGGAACCACCTCGAGACATTGATGTCAATCACGCAATAAATAGTTCTGATGAAGTAATTATGTAATGTATGGTTTCAAATGTTTATGGATTTTTCTTCAATTTTATTGTATATATACTACTAGGAAAATAAGGGTACTGATAGACTATGGGGTTTTTGTATAAATATGGGTAAGGGTAGACAATTACAGTTTGACATTCTAGATGTTGATGAACAACTTGGAAATTTATTTCTCCCAGGTATTTTTTGCGATCGAGCGTGGATTTAATACAAAGAGTGTGTATATATATATATATATATATATATATATATAGCTTTGAAAAATAATTTATTGTAAGTATTTTGTTTTTATATATTTATTAGATAAATTGATGTAAGAAGTTATGAAATATAATGGTTATGGATATGAATCACTATTTTATTTTATATGGTAAAATGGATATATTCTCTTGGGGCTTAGAGTAGATGGTGAGAAAATGTTCTATTAAGGCACTCCATGGTCATCGGTTAGATTCCCTTGGGTGATGAATATTAAAGCTATAGATTAAGTGTGTCAATCATCTCAAGATTAACAAATATGTCTGTATTTTTATTTCTAATTATATATCTATTTATTAAATTTATTAAATTATATATATTTATTAATTATATGTTCTAAAATATCTAAATTATAGATATAATAATTTATTATTTAAATTTATTTTAATACGATAGGTATATTGTAATTTATTTTAAAATTTATTACAATTTTATTAATAAAAATTAAATTGATTTATTAATTTTTAAAATTAGCTATTATTATTATTAGACACTGCAAAATATTTGTATATTGGATTGTAAAACGTTTCTCCACTTAATAAAACTTAAAATTCTTAAAGTTTCCTTTGACCAGTAAAGAAAAGGAAAATAAAGCTTAAAATTCTTAAAATTTCCTTTTACCACCAGAGAAAAGGAAAAAAAAGTAATGCGTTAAAAATATCATTTAATTTAATTGTATATATGTATTTTAGATTTGGACTTGTTAAATGGTATTAGAATTTCTGAAGTAGCATGAGAGATGGGGACTTGAAAGATTAAAGTGAGAGGATGGTTATAGCAAGCATAAAGATTAAATTATTGTGTAATTAATAAATAGTTCAAAACATTAACTATAACTTTTAAAAAATAATCTATCTAATAATAGTTTTTTTCTATAGATCTCTAATTTAAAATACTTGCATATATTAAAAATAATTATTAGTCTCATTTGTTACTTCTTTATAAACATCTATATTATTTACAGATTTTTAATGTAATATTCATCATTATCACTAAAGATCTGGAAAAATAAAATATATAAATAATTAAATTATTTATTTAAATTATTTTTAATTTTTAATATAATATTGCAAAACAACCTGGTGTTAATTGAATATATTAATTACAATGTTAAGAAATTTAAAAAATACCAATAATATATTTCAATATATATTAAATATAAATATATATATATTAGAGTTAACTTGAAATTTAAAATAAATAAAAGTTAATTTTATGTTTTATGTTTAAATTTACTAACGCAATCAAAACGAAAAACGATTTTATAGAAACCTCGTAGGATAAGGTAAAAATGACAGTGTTGCTATAAACAGACTTTTGAAGAAATTGCATCAATAGACAATTACATTCTCCAATTTCATTTCAAATACATCCGGAATATCGTTTCCAAAGTTGCGTACGTAGTTGTAGAGAGTTTCCTCTAACCCGCGAACGCACACCTTCCGGTGAGGTCCATAACATTTCAAGGAACCCGAGCCATTCTTTGCTATTGAGGAAACCAATGTGAGGATGCACAAAAATTGACGTGGATTTGAACCACCCACGGAAATCCCGTCAAGCGTGGGGGTCCACATGTAGAATGTATGCCCGTCAAAAGTGCAGCGGATTTCAATGTTGTCATAACGAAAGGTCGCTTCTGTTGCTGCTTCTTCCAGGGAAAACAAAGGAACCGGAGTTAATGCACCCTCTGCCTGGACTTTCGCACCTCCGGCAATGATAGCAGTTATATTGCCTCTCCTAACCTTAAGCTCTATGTCGTTGGATGGCTTCAAGTTCTCCACTAATTTACCCAACCCATATATCTGACTTCTCATCCACCGAGGCAGTGGGTCACATATCAAATGCATCGCAGAACAGAAGAAGAGGAAATTGATGTTTCCGTAAATCCATACCCTCAATGGCGTGCAGAATTCCAACACTGTGGAAATGAAGCTTAATAACACAGGGATTAGCCAGTATACCTTCTTCGTTTGTAAGAACAGCCCACCCAAGTTTAAAACTTTCAGTATTTTCTCCTCAGAAACTGACAAGTCCACAGGCAGAAGCATAGACCTACCCCCTATCTTCCTCATTGTCTGGGTGTCGAGTATGATATGATCTAAAACTTGTTCGAAAGTCATGTCCCTACCGGTGGCGACGCCATCCCAAATTTCTTTATAATTTTCGAGAAACACTACATCGCCGAGATCATCTGTCCGCGCCGGGGCGAAGACGAGGAAGCCAAATGTGTATGCCAGTTCGTCCCAGATGGATTGTGTGATGTAATAACTCATTTTGCCATTGACAAACAACATGTTTTTGTGGGTTCCCCTTCTCTCCAGACGGAAATCCATGCCCAAGTACCACAATCGGATCTCATCATAATCACAGTGTTTCCTCCTTGGTTGTACACGAGGTTTTTCACGGATATAAAAGAACTGCACTCTCTTGAAGATACGTCCTTGCAGAGAGTGAAGGCGGGTGTATGATGGGGAGAGCCCCAAAGGCCGCAACAACCAGCCCACCACCCCTTTTAGCAGAGCCCCTAGTGGCGTTAGTTTTAAGAACTGCCATAGGCCCAGGCCGAGTTGAAAGGCCAATAGGACGTTACCCAAAGTTGCCTTCACTTCTTCCTTTGACATCTTTACGATGAAAGATTATCCACTCTCCTCACTCGCTCCGCTTATCCTTCTCTTCCTCTTCCTCCAATAGCCCACTCTGTCAGTTTTTTCCCTCTTATTATCATTCATCTTTCTTTTTCTGTTCTTCTGTCATGCATTTCTTCTTCTCCATAACTTCGTCTTCAGGAAAAGTGTTTCCCTACACATCAATGCAGCATCGATGTTTTTTTAGTAAGCCATTTAACGTCTTACTTGTCATCTAACGATCTCTGGAATTTTAAAAAAAAAAAATAGTTAATTTAGCAGTTCTATTTATAATACACATATAATAGATTACAAGATTTCTAAAAATGAATTAAATTTTTTTTAATTTTTTTTTTTTTATACATTTATTTTGCATATAAATGTGTGCAATAGTATTGTAATTTTTTAATAAATTGAATTTTTAATAAATTAAATTAATTTTCAATTGTAATTTTTTAATAAATTAAATTAATTTTCAATTATAATTTTTTAATAAATGAAATTAATTTTCAATTTTTTATTTTTTTTTATTTTGCAAATGATGTTGGGATTTCCTTATGTTTTAATTAATATATTAATATTATATTTTTTTGATATAATGTTTCTTGATTTATAATATTGATTAATATTTCTGGCAATGAAGTGTACTTGTTAGTTCAAAACACTTCACATAATATTACTCAATGTAATGGATCTAGAAGCATTACATTAAAATGGAGAATGACATAATAAATGAAAACTCTAAGCAAATTTTTAATCAAAACAAAGATGCATATGTAACTTTGGCAGATATTGATTGAAGACAATGATGATGACAATGACAATTATGAAACCTATAACAAAAACACTACTATATCTATTTAACAATTCATATAATATTTATGATCTTCAAAATAATCAAATAAATGTTGCTCTGGTGAAGGCTATATGCCCTTAAGCATTTTGAAAGATAAATATTCAAAATAGATGAGTTTGGCTACATTCTTATATGGAGAAAAGCAACAAAATAAACTTACAGAAAATTTTTACATAATCACAAAGTTGTTTAATGCAAAGTTTTACACAAAGATCCCAATTTTACATATCATACAATTAATATGTTTTACAAATAATTATCCTAAAGAAGTATTCAATTGTATTTGAATTAGGGTAAGGAAAGGGCCATTAAAAGGAAAAAATCTCAGAGCAAAAAATGTTAAGACAACCAAATTTAGATCACATTCTTAAATCAAACATTGATTACATGCATTTTAAAACAATACTGATATCACCCAACTAATTTTTACATTTTTGCAAGAACTTATATGCAGTGACTTTTTTTCATCTCCTTTAGGAGTGCCAAACATTTTTTGGGACCTCTAGTAAAAGTAAAAGTATTACAACAAATGAGATGAGAAAAAACACTATACTGAAATCAGATAGAAGTAAATAGTGTTGACACCTTTATTAGGGATGGCCCTACCACTTGTGTATGATCCACTACAAAAATAGAATAAATGCTCTATGTCAATTATTTTTTAATGGATACTGATATTTTGGTGAAGTGAATGATTATTTTTTTCAACAGACTTTTAAATTCCAAAAAGTCAACATGAACATTGATTATTATGGATAAAAAAGGTCTTTATATATGAAACAAATAAAAACATCGAAATTGAAAAATTTGTTGACAAGTACTTGTCCCGCCATTGATACGAGAATGAAATTGAAAACAAAGATAACAGATTGTTTAACAAAGATATATCTAACTATCAAGAAATATATACCAACATATGTCATCAAGAATATACATTCGAATTTGACTTTGACTACTTGAAAGAGGTTAGAAATGCAAAATCAATAACTGAAAGACTTTACCAAATCATAAAAGAGTTGAATCTATTGGGAGTAGACAAATGAACAGAGTAAAATAGAACATAGTAAAAGAAATATTGACCAAAAAAGGAAAATCCAATTCAACCAATACACTTATTTTTTTAACAAATGGTGCAGGTATCAAAAAAACATTTACTGCAAAATCAATTTTCCAATCTCCATTTGCATATACATAACATATTGGAATATGACCCAGTGCAACTAAAAGGAATCATGGTGGAATATACATGAAAATTAGTGTTTAATGCAGTGGTATAAAATTATATTTTACATTTCATATGCCATTTAAAAAATAGGAATGCCTTCTTTTTAATAATGAAAAAAATAGATACATTAACAAAACATTATCAACAACTTTGTGTACTACTTATTGATGAGGCATTCTTAATAGGTATAACATTATTGTACCAATTTTACAAGCATTTATGAGAAATAAAGCATAACTTATTAATATACATTGGAAATATTAATGTAATATTTTTAGGTGACTTATTTCAAGCTCAACTTATCAAATATTTTCTACTTTTTGAATACCTAGTTCTAGAAAGGGAGAAACACCATACCACTTTCAGAATGAAATACAATGTTACCAGTTACATATGAGAATGCACCAAAAAGATTAAAAAAAAAATGTTGAAATCCTTAATAAAATGCAAATGAATCAACAATCTAATGAAGACATAGAATGTATAAATGATAATTGCCATTGACCTACTCCACTAGACTCTTTATTTCCAAACCTATATAGGTGCAAGGATGTACTAAAGCACAACGAAAAAATGGTGTTACACGTCAATAAAGAACTAATAATTCTTAATACAATTGGCAAACATGAAAGTAGGCAAACAACATACACACCATATGATTAAATAGTTAGGTTACTACCAAAAATTCTAATCAAATATAATGTTCTCATCAAACTATAGGTAGGAAACTAAAACATATAGGATGGCCTAGTTAATGGTGTCGGTGGAATATCCAAAAGATATACGAAGAAAAGGAAGGCGTAGATGTAATATAGATAGATTTCATAAATCCAAACATTGATGAATTGCAAAGAAACAGGTATCATGAACTATAAGACAAAATTATCTCACCAAAATGGACTCCAATATTACACATTTCATAACAATTGGCATGTAATAGTAAAAGTTCTCAAATCACAGTACAAACACAATTTCCAATACATCTAGCTTATGTTAAAACGATACATAAATCATAGGGTTTGAAGCTAGATGGAATTGCATTTTATCCAAATCATATATCAACACATTGACTAGTATACCCAACATTATGATGTGTTACAACAATGCAGTCATTATATCTTGTTAACGAGATACACAAAAGAATTTACATATGAATAAGAAAATAGTTGAAGAAATGAAATGCTTACCAACAAATGCATTGTGGATACAAGAATGCATACAACAATTAATAACAAATGAAACTACTAAATATTGATTACGACTTTGAGTTAATCAATTCTACATTCTCCTATCAATGACGTTGTGCATGATGAAGATCTAATCAATAGTATAACCCTTTGAATCCAAGAACCACATTTAAGCATTTTTCCAATAAGCAATGAATTTTCCAAGGTCAATTTCATCATAACAAATCATCTCCATGGAGTACTTACTTGTATAGAAAAAATTTTACACATCATATCAACAACAACAAAAATTGCAATAATAGAATTAAGCATGTTTAATTATATATACTTTTAACATTAGATATGCATAATAAACATATATTTTTCACCTGTTGCATATTTTCAACAATTACGGAAACAATTGCAATGGCAAAATCATAATCAATGCATGAAATTTCAATATTAACATTCATTCAAATAAACAATAAATTAAACCATCACTAAATGACATGCAATCATAACAATTATAAAAAATAACAAATAATTTTGTACCAAAACATACAGATATAATTTATCACATTTCCTATTGAACAATACCATGTCAATATTTCAAGTGCATATTGGAGTGATCATGATGCAGTTCACGTTCACTACATTTTATGTGATCCTTGTAAAGTGAACAACCTAAACTAACGTCTGTATATAAGACAATCATGTGGAATACTTTGTCATCATCCTTAGTGTAAAACCATTCTTTGCTCAATTTAGAATCTTTCAATCGGTTTGGTAAATCTTTGCTAATTTTCTGTTGGGAACACGTGGAATTAGTGCATTGTGTTTACTAACTCGTAGAAACTCGACAATGATTCTTATTTTCAGAAATTAAAAATTAATTAGTGCATTGTTTGCTTTTACAATTAATGAAATTAAATTTCAGAGTTCAAAAAATTCATAAACTGTGATAACAATAGTGTTAGTGGTGGTTATCTCCCACCGATATTTTCTTCACTGAATTTGTTTGCTCTTTTATTCTCAATGTTGCATTGTATTGTCATTTCTCTAAAGGCTTCTCTAAAGGCAAGCCTCTAATTTCTTTAAATAGAATTCAAATTACAAAGTTTCACGTTTTCATATCATAGTGTGATTCCCAAGTGATGCTTGATACAATATTCAAATTATATATTTAACTTTTTTGGGGTTCATTTATGCTACTTAGTACATCATCATAAACCAATTGTTATCAATTAAAGTTTAAGATGTTGTGTGAGCTCAAATCACTATGTCAAATAAACACGATCAATGCATTCTTAGAATTATTGATAATCTGCAATGGTATTTGATTTTCCAAGGAATTTAGAGCCATAAAACCTATTGGTACACAAATTAAAAGGTTACTTGAAATTGTAGATTTGGGGCTTGCAAGGACTTTTACTATGCTAAAGAAGAATTATACACATGATATTTTTTCTTAATCTTTGGTCATTAGATAAAGAAAACTTGTGTTGAGTTACCATATTTAAAGTTCTTGGTTTTCAATTAAGATTTAGAATTAGGCTCTAATATGTATATTTTTAAATTGCTACCCTTTGTAAGTTGTGTTTCAAGTTGATCTTTAAATCTCAAAATTCTTCGAATGTAAGGAATATGGTTATGTATATGAACATGACTTACAATGGTTCAAATTTTATGCAAAAGACTCTTTGTAGCGATGGATCCTTTATCTCATCTGTTGTATTTGTCATTCAATAGAACATCTGGGCATGGTATGTTGCAACAACTCTCCCTACAAATATCAGTGTTCATGTGAGAAATCATAGCCATAAGCTCCCTAAGATGGAGAAATTATTATTGATTATTGAATTTGATGATAATTTAGCTATCCACTAGTGTTAAAAAGTGATTACCTGAAACAAAGCTTATCCAATACATTGAATGTCACTTTGACATTATAAAATGAGATCTTCGAGCTTGTGTCAGTAATATATATGGATCCCTTCAATGTTGCAACCTTGAGATATGCAACATAGTTTTTAGAAATGATTGAAAAATATGGAAAAGGAAACCTTTGTGAAAGAACTAATATTTATCTTGATCAAGTTGTTCTACAAAGTTGGGCAGATACTTTGGTTTTTCTTCAAAAATTCTTAGGTTTTATTCCCTTAGTAGATGATGTTCAAATCACCAATAAATGTCTTAATTTATAACCCACATGGCTTGCATGGAAGTCCTTGGTCCTAAACAAAGAAAATAAATTCAACAGAGAATGGTAGATAAAGGATATTCTTGCACTCCCTTTCCATATCTTTGAGAGTATTTTTATTTTTGTCCTGGAATAGGGAATGGAATAAATGATTATTGGGGAAGAAATAACTCAGTAGGGTACCAAATTGATGCAGGATCATTTAGCAAAAACTTTACTTTCTAGAAAGAGGGACAATAATAGAAAAATCTAGGAGGCATGTTAGCCTCCAGGTTGTCCACATATGCCGATGGTATTGAGGGTGGTTTAGTTTGTACCTCCCCCACCCCGAGCATTAAAATTTGAAAGGACCAGAGGCCCCACAAGCCATAGATCTTAGGGACCCTTCAATCATGTCATCTTGAGTAGACCACTCGATAATGAGGTCGACGATAACCCCCACAAAGTAGGTGGTCCTATCTTTATATGCCCCCAACAAACTAAATGCCTGTTAGGTCCCTATAATACTAGTGTAGCCCCTATATTGTTATTTTGGTGCCCCATAGAACCCCCATATTGTTATTGTGGTGTACCATAGAAACCCACTATTGTTATTGTTGAGCCCTTACATTGTTATTGTTATGTAGGCCCTAATTATATTTTGACAGTGCATACTCGTATATATACAAAGGAGGTTTTTTCATTTGAATCATCCAAGAATTGTTTATTTATGTGATGTAAAAGGAGATTTCCTCCTCAAAGAGGCTACTTTTCAAGTCATTGATCTATATTTTTTCTATTTTTTTAATCTGGTTACATAACATTTGGTATCAGATCAAAGCTTTCACATCCTCATCCCTTCTTGAGAGTGCATCTGCAAGAACATTTTGCTTCCCTTTCTTGTATTTGATTTCAAATTCCTAACCCAATTGTATTTACTGCCACCACCCATAGGTAGAGTTCTAAGGGTTGTGACGAGTGTTAGGTGGTGAATTGTTGGAGATCTTGTCACTAAATGAACCCAAGAGTTGGAAAATGTCCTTGAAATTTGACAATTCTCTATATAAGGCCTTGGACTTTAGGCTTGGCCTTGTGGAACTAAGAAAAATTACTTACAAGTGTTGTAAAAGAAAAAATAGAGGAATGAAGAGGAGATATAAGAACCCAAAAAATAGTGTTAAGTGTGTTCACCATAGTATATCCCCCAAATTTTAAGGTGCAAGTGTTAAGTAGAATACTTAGAGTGACTTAGTGTTATGACTAACACCTAAGTCAAAAGGCACAAACCTATTTTCAGATTGGGATATGGATTTCAGATCGATATGTGTGCTTAAAGAAACCCTGAGAACGTGAATGATCCTGAGACTATGAGATTGAGAGATGATCTGACAAATGACTGGGAACTCAGTGTTTTTTGGGTCCATCAAATAATAGATTGGGCCTTTAAGTTTCGAATCAGACTTTGTGTTGTTTCTCAGACTCTTACATTCCTTATCGCCATGAGGTTTTGATGGTAAGGAACAACATGACACTTAACACTAATATTTTTATCTTTTTGGTATTTTCAATTGAACTTTTTGGGTTACGATCTTGATTTGGACAAGAATAGGGTTTCATGGCACATTTTACCTTCGCAATTTCTCAAGGTCTTAAAAGACGAGAAACAGAAATGACAATGGATATTGATATTTCTTATCATGAAATTGTTTGGTGTATTAAACGCTAGTGCTACCATTCATCTGCAGGGTGCATGATCAAGCACCAAAGGAATGAGCACAAACCCCCCCCAGGTCAATGTTTAGTGCAGGTGAGCAGCCAAAAATAATTAAATTTAATCAATAAGAGCCCTATGTCCCAAAACTCAAAACTAGCAAAGAGCAGGGTTTCAAACCAAGAAAGCGACCAAGGAAATTTTTGTTGAGGACTTAGGCACGTGACATATAAAAGATCCCAGAATAAATAGGAACCCACGACGAACACATCAAGATGTTGATGAAGCAAAGAGTGCTGACATGGAATTTAATTTGGATAAGCAGATAGATGGCATGGAAGTCCTATTCAACAACACATCATCATGATGTCATTATTGATGCCACTTAAATTTGTAAAAATATGCCTAACTTAATGAAGCATATTGAAAAAAATTAATTTTATTATTATTGTGAAAGAAATCATACAAGTAGCCATTAAGTGATTTACCTAATCAACCAGTTAAAGTGACTCTCTACATACTACGCCCAACTCCAATTCAATATACCTCATAAACCACATGTCACATTTTACAATATTCTCTAGTTATCCAAAGAGGAAAGGAATAGTTGGTTTTGTAAGACCCCACACCACATTTTCCCACTTTAACATACTTACCATGGTAAACATGAGTTGAGAGTTACTATTCATGACCCAACTTCCAATATGAATTTACGGAAAATGAGGTCTAGCTTGCCAAACTTGTCAAACACATGAGAAACATTTAGAAAAACATTATGTAAGCATAGTAATTGTAGGTCATGAATGCATATTTGTATAAAAACTCATTAAATGCATCAAAGAATCATCTATAAGTCTCACTACCATCTCAAGCTAGTTCCATCAAACACTAGTTATCTCATGCATTCATATAACCATTCGATAATGTATCAATCCATGAACAAGATCCATAACAAGAGCACATCATACAACAAGAAAGCACCATGCATATAACCAACATTTAACCAGAATTAATCCATGAAAAACTAATCATAAAGTCAATGCAATAACCAATACATGTGCTCATTGATCAATCCATGAATAAGATCCATAACAAGAGCACATCATACAACAAGAAAGCACAATGCCTATAACCAACATTTAACTAGAATTAATCCAATAAAAACTAATCATAAAGTCAATGCAATAACCAATACATGTGCTCATTGATCTCAATTAGAAATAACACATAGTAACATATGCATAAAGAAAAAAAGGTCTCGGACTTCCAACTACCACCCGACCATAAATTGGGTTGAACCAATTCTTTCTTTCAACCAATCACCCTCATGTCATATTCCAAGCATGAATGTGGGATCACATGGGGAAAAAAAAAAAAAAAAACCAACCAAGGCTTCCAAAGGTTAAACCACCTCAACCTTCATCCACAGTGGTTTCACCTAAACCAGTCCAGAAATCACTAACATCAAACAATCGTGAATGCCTATGACTTTCTTCACCATACCTAATGTTATATGGGATTTACAATTGTGGAAAACAGTATCTCCCCTAGGTTTGGTGGTAAACCTAGAACAACAGAGACAAGGAACTCAATTCTTTTCCTCAACTTAAATAGATAATGAAGTGAGTCCTACCTTGAATCCATCACACACTTCGCTCCTTTTTTATCTTGGAAGCTCCAATTCTAACTCTGATTGAAAAAAATTAGAATCGACACAGTTTGGTAACACAAGCCAAGAAAATATGATATCTATGCATTATCATATAAATACTCTATTCAACAGATCAAAAAGGTATTGAAATACATGAATCAACATCACATATAGGAAAACAAATAATTCTTTGCATTAATATAAATGGAAGGAGATTACAGCCATAAGTGGAAGTTGATCTTGTAGAAGAGCTCCTCCAAGTTGTTAACTCATCCTTTTCCTGTCACAATATGCACCTACAGTGACCCTATTCATGAGATAACAACTACTTACTGTTGGAATCACGATTTCTGTTAGACCAAAACCCACAGGCATTAGTCTCCGCTACAATCACTAGAGTTAGGATCCATGAGAGGCGATTAGTCTATGTCGTGAAACACACGAGGAACATTGAACCCAATGTCCAACAATCTCCCCCCCCCCCAATGCGAGCCAGGTGAGTTTCAAACTCGAGACATGTCACTTTGATACCACTCGTTGGAATCACAATTTTCGTTAGACCAAAACCCGCAAGCATTAGTCTCTGCTACAACCGTCATAGTTAGGATCCACGAGAGGCGGTTAGTCCATGTTGCGAAACACGCAGGGAGCTTTGAACCCAATGTCCAACACTTATTGCATCAGCATAAGGGTAGAACCTCTCTCCAAATCTAACCATTAACTCTTTCATCTAAGAGGATAAATATATAGAAGAGTGGGGTAAGTTGGGAGTTCTTATACAATTACCATTCTAAGGTTTTAGATCCACCTTTGATGGAGGGATAGGATCAAATGATAAGTGGTGAAAACTCCAAAGTAGGGTAGGATAGGATCTGAATGTCAATCCAAGGTAAGTAGTTGAAACAACTTCTCGAAACTCCTAGAAGGTGAATCTTATAGAACCTCAATAATTCTCCCAAAATTATAGAACCAACGCAGGTACAAAGGAGAGAAACATGTTGGTGACCAACGCTGGCCATAATGGAGAAATCTGTAGGTGGTCACACCCCAATAGGCTTACATGGAACGTTGGTCCTAAAATTAGCTCACATAGAAAAGTTTAGGGTTGAAATTATGAAGGATGAAAGGTACATTTTTAGGGATTTGTGAAATATGATGACAATGGGAATAAGATGTTGATTAATCCGAGTAGAAGGATCACTTGATCGGATGTGACAAAATGGCCTATAACATAATGCCTCCTAAAGTGAAAAGTCAGAGATGGGGACTGATGAATGAAGTGATTTACCTTGTGACAAGTAGGGATCAAGGACAACTAGCGAGAATCATCTATTACAATACATTTATCATGACATCTTGTTGTTGAAGGGGGCATACCAATACTCAGTTCATAAGCTAACATAAAATGTTCAACGATAAAAGGCACGTCCACACATGCAACTAGTGGACCCATTACTAGATCATCACGACCACCATACATTATGATCTTTGTATAACTCCTGAAATCGCAGTCTGGATTGATTAAACTAGATTTGGGGTCTTCTATCTCATTCACACAACCAACTAATATATGATTATATCCATGTGAATCAATGAGTTGGAGTTGAACATGGTAGACACCATCTGATTATCGAACGATGATGTATGTCGTTAACAGACATGATAGAAATCACCAATGATGTTAATGGCTCTCAAGGCACTATAGTATAATCGATATGCTGTGATTAAACGAGTTGATGTCAAACAACAAACTGAATCTTCTGATCGAATTCCATTGATGTAACACTATCGTCAAGAGCGAGGAAACTTGCCATTGATGTATGCAAGCACCAAGGTACCAAAGGAGTGTTTCTAAGTCAACTTCCTAGATGATGTGTTGATTTCAACAAGAAGTGACCCGTCGCAAGAGGGCCTTGAAGTATCCCCCATCAACGACATGAAACATGTATCATGATTGAGCCAGAATAATCAAAATGATGCTGATATGGAGCTGGATCAGGAAAGGCAAACATGAAATGAAGCCTTAAGAGTAATCTAGTGGAGATCAAATGAAGGACTTCTCTTGAGCACATAACGATACTGAATGGAGTTGGCAGCATTGACCCAAAACCGAAATGGAGGCTTTGAAAATGGTATGAATAACCAAGAGACAAGCATATTACCCAACCGAATGGCCACGAAGATGAAGTGGAAAGTGTCATGTTCAAGAGCGACTTGGTGCCATTTATCAAAGTGGAATCCCCTATTTTGCCAATTTCCCCAACCATACTAGTCAATACCTCTTTATTTTTTAACAAAATTAAGGAGGGTAAAATATGCTTGATCTGTAAGTTCATCCTTTGGATGAATCCCTCTAAATATTTTTAATGAACCTTGAGAAGGAGTGGTCCAACCTTGTCGCGCTCGACAAGTCCATAATTGTTTGATGTTTTAACAAGTCCAACGAAGGTAAAACTCGGCATATTTTTCATGTTTAGAGAGTTTGAAAAAGAGGCAAAAAATAAAACTCCACATGTCCCTTTTCAACCTGCTCAAAACACCACAAGAAGGATTAAACATACATGTTTCATAGTAAAAATGAAGCATATCTAGGTCAAAATACTAAAAATGAATAAAATAACGAGAAAATGACCATAAATATTCAAAATGACTTTTTGTTTTTACCATTTCACACTTTACCTTCAACATTGAGTATTTGGAGCCCTTTTTCCCTCAATCTTTTGCAGCTGATTGTGACCAAACCATGGAACCAATTCAAGTGCCTTTGGATCTAGGTAGGAGTTGAAACCTTTCTCCATATTTCGATGGTTCATTTTTGTGTTTTCATTCAAATTTTTCATGTTTTTGAGGCCCCTGGGATTCATAAAAAAAATGCCCTAAGACCAACACAACCCCTCTGTGTCAAAAAGGGTGTTGCACCTAGGCAGGTAAACACTGTAGAAAGAGGTGCAATGCTCTGTCATACCATTTTGGGGAGCGTTGGGCGTAAATCTCCATGTTTTTCTTTTCAGTTTTTCCTTTAATGTTGTCAGGTTTTTGCATGGGAAAGATCCTAATGAATCCCTTGTTGAAGTTTCAGGTACCCATTACCAAAAAATTTCATTCATATGGAGAGAAAGAGAACATGAAGCAAAATATTTAAACACAGCAAATGACCTTGCTACCATCCAAGCGCTTAAAACTTGTGGGTTATTAAAATTATTTTGGCTTCCTGGTATGAGGCAACAAATGGAGTTGTTGAAATACCTTGTGCATTCATGGGATGTTCAAGTACAAGCGTCTAGGTTTGCTGAAAATCTACTCGAGATACAGGTAGACGAAATTTACTTTCTGACAGGATTGTCAAAGCAAGGTGCTCCCATCTCTCTTCTAGGTGGAAGAAGTGGTGGTGAGATGGTGAAAGTCTACATTGCTACCTATTGCAAACCTTAAGCCCTTCATACTAGGCATGGGAAGATTAACATAAAGGATGTGGCCCAATTAACTTTAAGAACGATATTTTTCATCATCACAAGATTGGCAAGCAGCTCGAAACTACATCTAGCGAGTAGATCATACATGCAATACTAAGTAGAGTGTCTAGAGCTGATAATATTCCACTAGAGCGAGGGTGTCTTAGTCAACTTGAAGGAACACATTACTAAATAAAATGAAGGGAAGTTGAAGAACTTCGGTTATAGTTCCATCTCGGTCTCTTTTGCTTTAGAGCGAGTACCATTACTACAGCTTCAGCAAATTTCACTCAAGGCCATTGATTTGAGGGTTCCACGGATGAGGAGGTGGATAAACCACATGACTAGACATGAAGGTCCATCAACGATCAAATTTTCACCGGCCTTCTTTGGATGGATACGTAGACATTTTATCATGATTGATGAATATCCTTATGTAGGGATGGATTTCCATGATGATCCCGAGCTCGTGTTGCCGGAGGGTGAGCAATGGGATGCTACAGGTAAGATACTTTGACCATTAAGTTTTTGAAAAGTTTTGAAAAAAAATTTGTGGTTTTTCATGTTTTTGAGACTAAACTATTTGATTTTTTCATGCAGATATTGGACCTGTTTAAACAATAGGTTCTACATATCTTCATCGTACAGAGAGACAGCCATGGGAGGAGGCAGTGGAACCAATACAGGTCATTGCGGTAGGACGATATCCGCTAGAGGATCTTGAGGTAACAGAGGTCCTATCAGAGGTGGAACGTCACCACATGGAGGGATTGACCCATGGGATTGATGAGACTGTACTCAATCAGCTTCCATTGCGACTTCAACAACATACTATAGGGGTCCCTAGTCATATTGGTTGATTACTGTGTAAGATAGCTCGTGTAGTGTCATTTTATCATGAGCACCATTGATTTGTCTACTTAGTTATTTTCATGTAGTTTTTTTATGGACGATGTAGCCATATGTGTCTCGGGGCACACATTTTGTAAAACCAAACTTATCATATATATATATATATATATTCAGTGTCTAGTTCCTATTCTACTTTCAATATGATGCAATATGAATTGAAAGTTGCTTACATTCATTATAAATGTCTATCTAAAACTAAATTAGCTAGGGCATCTCCTAATGTGTTTATATTTCTAGAAATGTGTTCATATTGTATGAAATCGAAATGTCTTTCCAGAAGATTCACTCTCAAAACCATGCGAAGGATGGGATGATTTCTCACCAAATAGATATTCGTGAGTTGTAGTACTACGAGTTGTGAGTCAAGCCTGATAACTATATGGAGGATACCATGTGAAATAGCATCAGATAGTTGCTCAACCACTGCACTATACTCAACGATGTTGTAAGTAGAGAAGCCAATGAAATTCCCTTTCATACTCACTAGCTCGCCATTTGGAGCAAAGAGGGCCCATTATGCAGAGAATAGGTTCTGAGTACTATGCCTAGCCCCATCGACATAAAAAATATACGGTTCGAGAGAGGTTGACATCTACAAACCAAAGTAAAAAATTATCAACATAAACCATGGGAAACTCTGAAAAACACACTCAACACACCTATAGACAGTATGTACATAGTGTACTACGTATGGGATCAAGCATATTATTTTTTGAGATACAACCAATTTCTAGGTTGTGACAATGGAATTCCATCAAGATATACTAACTCATAAGCCCCTTTTGCAAGGACGTGCTTGACAATGTATAAACCGAACCACATAGACTAGAACTTTTTTGGACCTAACTTATCGGCCTCTTGTTCATATAAGAGTACTAGATATCCTTCCAAGAAAACTCTAGGCTTGACACTTTCGTTGTATTTCACTTTGATGCGTCTTTTATGAGCTTCGTTGGCCAAAATGGCATTGCGTCGAGTCTCATCCAATTGGGTCAAGTGCAAAATATGCTCCTATTCTATGGAAGTAGCGGGAAGAAGTTCGATAGCTAGTTTCAGCTATGGAATTTCACATTCAATGGGAAGGATCGCTTCTAGACCATAAACCAACTAAAAATTTTTGAATCTGGTAGAAATACTTATTGAGGTTCAGTATGCCCACAAGGCAACATAGAGAAGTAAATTTCGGAATATTGTTATGTTGATTAGTGGAAAGGAATTGTTGCAAGAAGTCAATAAGGAGGAATAAATGCATTTTGTTATGTGGGATACAGCCAAAGTGTGGTGCAGACTTCTACAAATTTGAGACAATCGTATTATGGAAATTAAAAAATATATTTAGATGATTATCACGATACTCAGTTGTTGATGAATTGCAAAGTAAATTGCCACTAATCAGGAGTATCGGGTCATCACATAGATTTAATACATGGTACAAGTTACAAAAGCAAAAGCAGCCCATATAGAATGACCCATCGAGAATGAAGAATTTGGAAGGCAATTTATATGAGTTTGTTAGATAAGGGACTAATCAAAGAAAGCGCTATAGTCTATCGTTGATCGAGTGCTTACGTCCAAATAAAGGGGTGAAATTGGGCGCATGTATCGTGATTCAGAATACTAAACAAAGATCACTATCAAAGGTATAGATTTCATTACTATACATAGATGATTTGATGGATTGTTTAAATGGGTCGAGTGATGTTTACTAAGATGAAGTGGATACCATCAAATAAGAATAGAGAAGGAAGATGAATGGAAGACTTCATTTAAGACCAACAATGGGTTGTATGAGTGGTTAGTGATGCGTTTTGGGCTCACTATTACACAAAGAACATTTATGAGACTAATGAGCGAGGTCTTGAAAAGATTATGCAAGAAATTTATGATAGATTTATCTTATGACATTCGAACTTTAATCGAGAGTAAGGAAAGAAACATTTGGAGCATGTCAAGCTGGTGTTAAATACTTTGAAAAAGGACAAACTACTTATAAATTTGAAGAAGTGTAATTTCATGAAGAAGGAGCTCATTTATTTGGGATTTATAGTCTCAGAGGAAGGCTTAAAGATGGACCCAAAAAAGATCCAGGTAATACTAGATTGGCCAACTTTGAGAAGTGTATTTGAGGTAAGGAGTTTTCATGGTCTTGCAAGTTTTTACAGAAAGTTTATAAAAGGTTTTAGTCATATCTGTGCACCAATGATTGAAAGAATAAAGGAGAGAAACCCACCATTTAAGTGGACGACGATGAGATCATAATTTCAAGTTTCGTTGAAAAACAAGATCACGAAGACTGGTTTGGCCTCATGCCAATTTTGATAAAATATTCCATGTTGAAACTGATGCTAGTGGGATAGAGAATTGGATTTGTCTTGAGCTGTAAAGAGCGAGAGCAGATAGCTTATTTCGATAAAAATTTAAAGGAGGCCAAGATGAGAAGTATTCATCCTATGATAAGGAGTTATCATGCTCTTGTGCAGGCCTTGAAGAAATGGAGGCATTATTTTTTGCCCAAAGAATTTGTATCATTCAAATAACCATGCCTTTCGTAATTCATAAATAATCACGAAGTTGAACCAAAAGCATGCTAAGTGGGTGGAGTTTTGCGGGAGTTTTACCTTTGTAATCAAACACACAAGTGTTAAAGAAAACAAATTTGTTGATGCTTTGAGCAGAGTAAATTTGATTATGTGGGAATTGAAGATTGGAATTTTGGGGTTTGAAGACATGATTAATATGTATGAGGAAGACACAGATTTCAACAAAATATATGTAGCTATTAAAAATCATGTGATTCATAATAGAAGCTAGTGGTTGGACTACCTGATTCAAGGAGGATTGTTGTTCAAGAATAATAAATTGTGTATACCCAAGTGTTCCATGAGGGAAAATCTGATTAAGGAGAAACACAGTGGAGGATTGTCTGGACACTTTGGATAGGATAAAACATTTTCTCAAGTGCGTGCTTTTTATTATTGGCCAAAAATGCAAAGTGATATCAAAAAGTTTGTTGAGAAGTGCAAGATTTGTCAACATGCCAAAGGAAGAAGCCAAAACACTGGGTTATATCAACCATTTCCAATACCTAATAGACCTTGGGATGCTGTCAACATGGAATTTTTTTAGGTTTGCCGAAGACTCAAAGAGGACATGATTCTATCTATGTTGTTGTAGATAGGTTTTATAAAATGGCTCATTTTACTGCTTGTAAAAAAACTAGTGATCCAACTCACATTTCTAATTTGTTTTCTCTTAAGTTATAAGATTACATGGACTGCATGTGAGTATTTTTTCAGACAGAGATAAAAATTTCGTGAGGGGACACTTTTGGAGGACTCTATGGAAAGAAAGTGGGTACAAACCTAGGTCAGTTTCAACCTATCATCCTCAGACAGAATGGACAAACTTAATTGGTGAGCAGGGAGCACGGGAAACATATTAAGGAGTTTAGTTTACAAAAATCCAAAGCAATTGGATTTAGCTTGCTCATAGCTGAATTTGACTATAATGATACTCTAACAAAGTAGTGGGATGAGTATCGTTTCTTATATTTTTTGGAATGCATCCCAAAGGGGTGTATGAACTTAGAAGATTTGAGTAAACAATATACAAAGGAGTGCAGAGGCTAAAGAATTTACGAAACGAGATCTGAAGTTGCGAGGAAGATGTCAAGCGAGACTATAGACTTATCAAAATATAAACAAAAGAGTCGATATGAAGAGGACTAAAAGAGAGTTTCAACAAGATGATTTAGTAATCGTTTATCTAAGGAAGGAAAAATTTCCAGTCGAGACCTGTAATAAACTGAAAATGAAAAAGATACGGCCATGTATAATTTTGAGGAAGTTTTCCTCAAATGCATATGAGATTGAGTTACCAGAAGGAATTGGGATATCACCCATCTTTAATGTTGTAGATTTGTATCCATACAAAGGAAAAAAGGAAGAATTACAAGAATACTCTACAGAAGAGGAGGACCAAACTTTGAATTGGAAAGAACAGATGCCAAAGACTGTAGAAATCATATAAAATATGCATGTATATATCCAGACTCTCATGATCTCACAATATTTATCTTCTTGCAAAATACAGAATCCTTCCACTATAATTCTTGCGGAAATTTAATCAACAATTGCAAAACACATGAAGCAATAAAAACACATAACACAGTTGAGCTGGAAAGCACAGAAAGCTGCAAGCCCAACTACCTGTTATGCTGTACCGATCATGTAACAATCTCATACAAACATTGCCGATACTGATACTACAAGTACTAGTTCATACACACTAACATGAAAAATACAAATCATGCACCAATCTACGCCTCTACCTTTTGCCTCCTCATAATCCAAAGTGATTACCAAGACTAGTAGTCGATACCGTCCTCTACCTTGAGCTGGTTGTTATCATTTACAACTCCGTCTGTAATAACAGATGCAATCCATACATCTTCAATTAGTCACCATGAATAGTCCATCACACACCTTTCAACCATCTCTCCACTTTGGGTCTCCACCAGAAGCGCCATGCCTTAGTTAACTGCTGTATTTTTCAGTTGATTTATGAGTTATTATTTATGAATTAATGAACTAATTAATTCACTCCACTCTCAATAGTGTATCAATCAGTTAGACTAGATACAACTAGCTCAACTGAGTCTAACTGAGTTAAACTGAATACAACTCCATAACTACTTCTTCCAACTGTGTCATAACTCTGCCACTTGAGTTCTATTTGAGTCCTCCATGCATTAGCTCCAGTAAACCCTCAGGAATAGCGTAATTCCTTCTGTCAGCTGCCGTGCCACATCTTTTCACTGAACTGAAGTTCTCCAAGAGAATAAGTTGTTGTTTAGAGTCTAATTATTATTAAGAGCTAATAATAATCGACAAATAAAAGCTAATAATGATAAGCATACATCATTTTGGATGAGCAGTCTATAAATAGATTTATTAATATTAAAATATAATTTTATCTCCTTTTTCATATTTGACCAATAAAATGTATAAATAGCATCTTTTTACTTAGAATATATACCATATCTAAAATAGACATTCACTAAAAAATAACGTGTGCATTTCTAGTTAGGTGATATTTTCCAACGGATCAAGGATATTTCCAGGATGCCTCCCTTCCATTCTTCTTGTTGCAACTTAGCCTCCTCTCAACAAGAAAGAATATCTTTGCATGTGACCTTGCAACTCCATGCAGTCGCCCTGCAACCTTTGGCTTTTGACTCCATGCACATCTCTGCTACATCTTGTGCAACACCACAAGATACGAACCAGCCTCAAGCAACTCAATGTGATCAATACGCAGCTCTCCTTATCAAAGTCTTCGACTTCTGCTACTACCAACTGCATATGTCTTCAGGAACCACTGGATTGTTGAACTCTCCACCCATGCACTCTGCACTTGTTGTCAAATCTAAACCGCGCTCCAGTATCCGACACTATCACTTTGATCTGCCTGCATCAATCCAACTGATCATGCTACTGCTACTCTATGGGCACCTCGTAGCCAGGTTCAATTCATGAGATCCACACCATCTCAATGAATCCTGCCCAGAAATCTCCTCTTGGGATTAATCATGCATGTCACCCTACCTCTCACCTGGTGGTATCGCTGCATGCACTCCCTCTGCACATCTAGCACAAAATTTCTCTGCATGAGTGGTTGTTTCCACTCCATGATCCTCATCTTGTGGCTGCTCCACATCCCAAGATTCACTCTTACTTGCATGCAAATCCTGCTCCTTCTCAAGCTTCAATTGCATGGCTTTCTCACACTTCCCAACAGTAGGAAGCTCCGTAGAAATCCCATCTACATCAAATCTATAAAGATTCTTTTGCATCTCCAGTTGTGGCTGCTCCACAACCTTCTGAGACTGCTTCTCAAGCTACATGTTGAGAGGCTCCCTCTCAACCACCAAGTCACTAACCTCTACTTTTCTTCTCAAAGCTTTTCATGCATCTTGTGCCTCAGTGCATGTAGATTCTTGGCTCGCGCACATTGTAATTGTCCCGCCGTCGCAAAATTTTCTAACAAAAGAGCTGATTTTAAATCGATGATATCTCCCTCATCCGAGTTCTGATTCGACCGATTTTTTTTTTCAATTTGGGTATTTTTTTGCAAGGAATCCAAATATGCTATTTTTTTTAAAAAATATTTCACCAAAAATAATAGATATTCTCTACAAACTCGCACGCCCAAAAATTCCTGCTCTCATTCCATGTAGAAAATCTATAACACAGCGCTGATACCATGTAGAAATTATATGCACTAAGCATGTATATATCTGGAATCTCCTGATCTCACAATATTTATCTTCTTGAAAAATACAGAATCCTTCAATTATAATTCTTGCATAAATTTAATCAACAATTGCAAAACACATGAAGCAATAAAAACACACATAACACAGTTGTTTAACGGGAAATCCTGAAGCTAAAAACCCCAACTATATATTATGTAACATGGAGATCATGTAACAATCTCATACAAATATTTGTACATCAAGCTCTCAGTACAATACAATCGTCACACACTAACATAGAAGAAATCTGCAAATCCATGCACCAATCTCTGCTCTCCTATTAGCCTGCCTCCACTGCGCAATCCAAGCTGATTACAAAGACCAATTTGATGCAATCCCACTCTCCTTGACTGCGTTGTTATCATTGGCAACTCTAATGTATATGTAGATGCAATCCATGCATCACTAGTAGTCACAACGAATAGTCCATCTTGCCCTTTTACCTATCTCTCCACTGGGTCTCCACTGAAACTGCTATGCACTGTAGTTAACTGATGTATTGTTCAGTTTATTAATGAGTTATTATTTGTGAATTAATTAACTAATTAACTCACTCCACACTCACTAGTGTATCAATCAGTTAGACTAGATACAACTAGCTCAACTAAGTCTAACTGAATTAAACTAAATACAACTCCAATCAACTACTCTTCCAATTGTGTCATAACTCTACCACTTGAGTTCTAACTGAGTCCTCCATGCATTAGCTCCAGTAAACCCTTAAGAATAGCATAATTCCTTATGTCAGTTGTTGTGCCACATCTGTGCACTGAACTGAAGTGCTCCAAGAGAATAAGTCGTTTAGAGTTTGATTATTATTAAGAGCTAATAATAATTGACATGCATCTATTTTTAGATTGACGATCTATAAATAGACTTTGCCCAATATTCTAAAAATAGAATTTTATCTATTTTTCACATTTGACCAACCATCTACAAATAGCATCCTGCTACATACAGAATATACTCACCATGTCTAAAAATAGACATACACCTAAAAATAGCCAATGTGGGCCCCACCTAGTTTAGGTGATTATTTTCCAACTAAGATCAAGGATGGTGTTTCAGGATGCCTCCTTCACTATTTCTTGTTGCAAACTTCAACAAAGACAACAAAGAAAGGAGTGGAAGCCATTATGGAGAAAAGAGAAACAAAGAAACCAGGGGAAAAACCTATTATCAATATCTAGTCAAATGGAAAGGACAACCAGTGGAAGATGCCAGCTGGATGACAGCATCAGAGTTACAAAAGTTTAATGCAGATCCTAAAACATTGATGGATCAATCTTTTCTTCTCCAGGAGACTGATGCAAGAGCATCCGGAAATTAGTCAACAATGTGATTATGTTTTCACATGTTGTTGCTAACAAGAAGTGGGAAAATTTGATTATTAATGTTTTAGTTAGCTTTACTTGTGAGAAGTTAGTTTGTTTGTTTCCCTATATTAAATAGGAAGAAAAATAGCACTTTGGTTCTCCCCGCAAGGATATTTAGCCAAATATATTAGATCATGAGATAGGATAGAATTTTTTGTTAGAGTGGTGAGAGTGGCTTGAACAAAAATTTAATAAATGACAAACCACTTTCAGTTAGATAGAAGTGTAAATAGGTGTGAAGTGTGTTAGATAAGATAGAGTGTGATAGAAGTGTGTGAGAAGTGAGACAGAGGAGTGGACAGGAGGAGAAGTCATTGTAAAATCCAGCCATCAAAGGGCTCGGCTCTGTGTATTCGCATCTCTGATTAATTCCAAGTATTTTTGTGTCTAATTCTCCTCTCTGTGTTAATTGTTACGTTTTATTTCTCTGTTGAGTTGAATATCACATTATCGTAGAGTGCATTCAATAAAGCCGATTTACAATGCTAATAGCAAAGACAGCAGATTTCTGTGTAAAAAGGTTTATAACTCAGAAGGTTCGTACATTGGCCATCACGCATCGTAGAATTTGAGTTATGCGTTAAGGATTTACACAATAAGTTTTTTTAATTGCAATGTGAAGCAGAAGAGCAATGGAGCAGCGAGGGTCGTTAGATCTAGGCGATATCAATGACGAAGATTAAAATCGCACCGAGCAAGATTTTGAAAATTGGAGGTTTTAGTGTTTGGTGTTAAGATGTCGCATGGTAAATTATTTTCCTTGCAGTGCAGTGAAGTATTAAGCTGCGGTAAGATAAGAACACTGTGATGCGATGAATCGCATATCGCATAGGATAAGGGGAACGATTATCGCTAAACTCAAAAGTTTGCGACATGCGATATCCAGTTCATTGCGAATTACGAAATTACAAAATCTCAATATTGCGAAAGGTGTTAAACTACGAAACAACGAGGAGGTAAGTTCATAAAGTCGCGAATTGAAATTCTGTTGCATTTGTTCTATATCTGTGTGGTCATAAAACCACAGTTCCATGCGCGTATACTCTTTTAACTAGTAATAATCTTGGAAGCGGGCAGAAAGATAAATTTTCTGCATATTGTGGGTATTTGCGGCCTTTTGGCTGCATTAATATTGATATAAGTAACCGAAGGTTGGGAGTTGGAATAGGGAGGAGGAGGGAGTGAAAAATTCACCGTAAGTGATGAATCCTTCCGTAATCCAACTCCAACATGTTGATAGGAATGTAGGTCTTCCCCTATATGAGGGACACTTCCAGTAACATTGGAATCAATAGGAAAGAAGTTGATTTGATCTATGTCTACGATCTCGCCTTTATGAGGAAAGGCAATCATTCGGAAGTAAGTCGAAATGAAGACAAACATAACATAAACCCATATACATCCCAGTGGAATATTATAATCAAGAGGTCTATCAATAACTTCTATTTCAACATAGACGGTTTTTTCCCCAAGTTCCACTTGGAGGGAATTCAGAATACCACAAGATTTATATGTCCTTCCATCAAAGGCTTTTAATGTGGTGGTCTATTGACTCAGTTGGGTTGAACCAATCGCCTTCCAACAAGACATAAACATGATTGAGGTCGAGGCTCCCTCTTCCACAATAGAGCAATGAATATTCTTACCATGGATGATGACCTGAATCATAAAAGCTAACTAGGCTGAAAGTCAAGGGGTGTAGCTTTCATGGGAGAAACCACTAGGTTGGAATCTGATGGGTCCATACATCTGATAGCTGACAACAAGGCCTTATTTTGGGCAGGGAATTTTTGCAACACCTCAAGAGTTGACATAGCCAACAAAGACTGAGCCATGTCTTCAACTACATTATAATTTTGGGCAGCGCTTGAATGAGGGTTGTAAGAAGACTTATGGATAACACCCTTCGGATGCTCAATATTCAATTCTGGAGGTGGAACAAAATCAGATGAGATTGGTGTCGAACTGGCAGGTTGATCAGTATTCTGACCATTCATTGGATTTTCATTACCATAGTATTTGTTCCGAGTGGCCACCAAAACACTAGATCTCATCTTTGAGGAGGAAAGCATCAAAACCACGTTAGAGGAAGAGGGGTCTCGAGAAACCATATGATTCTCATGATTGGGAAACGGGTTGGTAAACACATAGGGAGAAGTGGATGATTTAAGAAATTGATTCACTTCAGCGTGGTGTGGAAAATCACATGTAAATTTATCCTCATTAAAAATCAAGCAAGGGTATCGAGGCTTTCATTTCTCATCACAAGAAAATTTTGTTTGTTTATCCTGCGGTGGGGAATCTTTCTTTCTCTTACCTTTACCTTTCTTTTTACTTCCAAGTTATTGTTGATATTTTCATTTATTAGATGAAATGTCATTTATCTTAGAAGTAGAAGCGGTAGGAGGGTGGGATTGAGGGCTTTGCGCAGGAGCGACGAGAGAAATAGTAGATGGTTTTTCTCGCTGGCTGCAAAGTGGCAGAACCAATAATACCATCAACAGCATGAGATTCTTTACCAGGTGGAAGAGGAACAACGTTTGAAGGTCGCAGGTGTTTAGTGTATTATCATTGAGCATGCCCAATTGGGTATAAACCAGATCTAAATATTGAGCAAGAGAAATAAATTTCTCTTCGATCACGACTCCACCTTTGGCCACATCTTCTGTCATGGGAGCTAACATAGATTTGACAAACCATTCCTCTAACAATTTATCAGCAATAAAGGTCTTTACCAACCGGCGGCAACACGCCCACTCATGAATTTGACTTGAAATGTGAATGGAATATGATTGTTTGAATTTAGTCAATAGTTATGTTCCAAATTCGTATCTGATGGGGAGCTGGAAATGTGTGAGGAAGGTGGTGGATAAACTACTGATATCATGAAATGGCGCTCTAGGTAATTCAATATACTATTTAGTTGCAGTACATGTAAGTGTTCATTGGAAAAGACGAAGTCAAATGGAATCATCATTGAGGGAGTTGGATGAACACCGTGTTCATATATGATACGCCATGAAATGTGTCGGGTCTTCTCCAGTATTCCCATTCAAATTTGGTATATCATAAGGCAACTTGGTGTATATAATCAGCCACCATGGCGAATGAGCGATGGGTTCATTACTAAGTCGAGTTAAGACAGGTGATTCTAGAGTGCCATAAAAGGAAATTGTCGATTAAAGTCTAGAGGAGGATGACATGGGTAAGAAGGAATAGCATGATAAATGGGAATTTGCATGCCAGGATAAGGAGGGTTCCGATAATAGGGAACCTAGTTACCAGGATATGGAGGGTTCTGATAACCATCATACAAGTGAGTTTGTTTCCCAACCCTAGGATGATGATAAAGTTGTTGGAATGGTTGGGTATGGATTTGTTGTCCTTGAAAAGGTGCATTAAGCGATATCTGGGATGAACCAGATATCATTGGAATAGGTTGTAAAGGTTGGCTCACATGTATTTGAGCTTGTTGATGTGTTTATGGAGGATAGGAATTTCGATGAGGATGGTGCAGCTTGAGGATATAGTAATACATCCCAAAAAGAACCAAGTTGAACAGGTAAAGTGGGTCTCCAAACATTGGCAACCATTCCAGGATAAGGTGGAATATAATTAGGCGGATTACCATATTGAGGTATACCAACAATAAGTTCTGCCACTACAAAAGGGGGAGAGGATGATGGAGGAAACTACGATCCAGATGGAAGGTACCCAACATAAGGAGAGTTAGGTTGTTGAGGGTAGCTTTGTCCACTTATATAAGGAACAACCTGTTGCTCTGTTTAAGGTGTAGCCAGATGAACAGGAGCAGACTATGTGGCATTCATAAGAGAAGTACCATACATTATTATCGAATTAGATGACATGGGAGATGTCCAAGGACGGGAAGCCGCACCCAAAAACATACCAGATAATTATTAGACCAGGCAGGACAGATGGGCCACCATACAAATGTGTCTCTGATGATGTCGCGGACATAGATGAGGAAGCACCACTTTATGTCTCAACCATAGTGGTGGACATGGGCTAGGAGTTTGAATCAGTTCGAGTCATGGTTGACAATCCCAATGAATATTACCAAAATTAGAATCTTCATAGTCAGATAACACAAGCCAAGAAACTACGAGATCTATGCATTATCATTATAAGTAATCTATTCAATAGATCAACATGGTATTAAAATACATGAAGCAACATCACATATAGGAAAACACATAATTATTTACATTAATATAAATGGAAGGAGATTACAACCGTAAGTGGAAGTTGATCTTGTAGAAGAGCTTCTCCAAGTTGTTAACTCATCCCCTCCTTGTCACAATATGCACCTACTGTCACCCTATTCATGAGATAATAACTACTTATTGCATCAGCATAAGGGCATAATCACTCTCCAAAGCCAACCATTACCTCTTGCATATGAGAGGGTAAATATATAGAAGAGTGGGGTAAGTTGGGAGTTCTTATAAGATTACCATTATAAGGTTTTAGATCCACCTTTGATGGAGGGATAGGATCAAAGGATAAGTGGTGAAAACTCGAAAGTAGGGTAGGATAGGATCTGAATGTCAATCCAAGATAAGTAGTTGAAACAACTTCTGGAAACTCATAGAAGGTGAAGCTTCCAGAATGCCGATCATTCTCCTCAAATTCTAGAACCAACGCAAGTGCAAAGGAGAGTGACCTGTTGGTGACCAATACTGGCCACAATGGAGAAACATGTAGGTGGTCGCACCCCAATAGTCTTACAGGGAGAGTTGGTCCTAAAACTGGCTTAGATAGGGCAGTTTAGGGTTGAAATTTTTAGGGATGAAAGGTACATGCTTAGGGATTTGTTCAAGATGATGACAAATGGAATAGGATGTTGATTGATCCCATTAGGAGTCTCACTTGATCAGGTGTGACAAAATGGCCTATAAAACCTATAGGAATTTTCTGTCTCCACCCACCTGTCAAGAGTTATAAGAGAAATCCCATCCCCACCCTCGACCATTGGGAATTTTCCTAAGACCACTTCTACCAAGATCTGAAATCTAACGGTCATCAGAAGCAACCAAAATAGGAAACCCACTACATCAAGGTTATCCATAAAATGGGATGGCAAGGCTGAAACCATTGTTAATCCAAGGAAATCCTAGGCCAAGGAAAACAAACAATCATGTAAACCAAATGCATTCACCATGCATTCAAATCCCAGCAAGGAAAACATACATACAACTTGTTACCTCCTACTAAATGATCTTTCTTTGCTTGATTTATGCCCTTGCTTGCTGATGTCCAATCTTCTTCTTGCACTCCCCCACTTTTCCTTACTCGTTCCTTTCCTTGCTTGCTTGTGTCTTCATTTTTTCCAAGTGTTGTATCTTGTTCTCCTTCCTTTCCTTCTTGTTTTTTAGAGAGAATGCTAGAGTACAGTCTAAGAGAGTGTTCAAGAGAGTGTTAGAATCTCCAAGAGAGAATTCTAGAATGTTCTCACACAATTTCTTTTCTTTTTCCTTTCCTTACTTTTCATTTTCCAAACACTTTGTATGCAATGAATCATTGAACCAATTTAAGCATTTCATTAAACACTTTGCATGCAAATAATATGGTGAATGATTCAATGCATATCTCCTAAACTGTAGTAGCACAAGTTATGGAAATTGAACCATAGGATTAGTGGGTGTTTCCCCCACTATGGTTCACGTTTCAACTTTTGGAACCTCATATATGAAACGTTATAACAAAAATATCAACATAATAATATTTGGTGCACAATTATAGGAGCATTCAAGAAGCTCGACTTCCACTGATCATATATCATAAAATACAGTGGCCCAATATCTAAAAAATTTACCACAATATTAGTGGTATTTCCCCTCACTATGGACAATTTTTCAACTCCTAGGACTACCTAGAAGAAAATTTATAAGATAAATTTCAACATGACATGTTTGAGGCATAATTTTGGAGAATTTAGAAGGCTTGTCTTCCTCTGCTCATATCACCAAAAATATTTCCACCCAATATCTGATGCATTTATCACATTATCAGCGGGATTTCCCTCAACATGGAAAATTGTTTCTGCTTTTGGAACCTAAAAGAAGATGATTTATGGCAGAAATGCCAACATGACCTATTTAAAGATGCATTTAGGAAGGTCATATTTCTCAGATCATAATTGCTAAAATATTGTGAACCAATATTGTACTCATTGATTCCTTCACTCTTCATTTCATCTATGATAGAGCCCATCCAGTACAAATGTTTGAACCTGGAAGCTTTGATACCACTTTGTAACACCCCACACCACATTTACCTACTTTAACATACTTACAAGGGTAAAAATGAGCTGACAGTTACTATGTTGTATGTTGCTTCTATTGTAACATCATTTTTTGCTATTGAGATTCATTTACAATGAGGAAGGCATGGACCTCCCGGTACTGTAACTCATCCACTATCATGTTGTGGATAGCATGGAGCATTCCAGCTAGTAGCACCGCTAGATCAATGCTAATTTCTCTGTGGGCTCTCAAGGACACGCGCAAAGTAGGTGGCTCCACTATAATGGCTAGCACGAGGATCTGAATCAGGTGGCTATCCCTGGAAGATGGAAACACCATGCTGGTGGGCTGCGCGTTGGAAGTTGTCACACTCGCTTGAAGCTGGCTCGCTTGCTTCACACTCTCTTGAATCTGGCTCGCTTGCACTTTAAGCTCCTGAATACCCGACTGCACTCCCTCGAGCAAAAATTTATATTGCGCTTCCATGTCTGTCAAAATACCTTTTGTGTATGACTTGATTATATTTTCAATCTCGATGAAGTTGTCCTCTGTGTGCGTGAGTTCCTCTGTGTCGGCCCATTTAGACCCCTTTCTTTTCTTGCTCGAACGTCCTGCGGCCTGAGAACCGTGCTTAGTGCCTTTAGTAGTCTGTGTCTCATGACACTTGGCTGCTGGACCATCTTTGTTTGCTTCATCCTTCTCCAAATTGATTGTTTCGCCTGTTGTAGTAGGCTCAGGCTCTACTTCTTCATCTTTTCCTTTCTCATGTGTATCTTTTGTAGTTCTTGGCTTGGTTGGAATCTTCAAAAATGATGAGGCGGCACCCCCAGTGGTGCACGACTCTAACCAGGCAGGCGACCACTCTGCTGTGACGCACACCAGGTCATCTTCTATGACTAGGTATGGCAAATCATACCAAACTCCCAAGGCAGCGCCCTTCGCGCAGATGTGGATATTATGAAATGTTTCCTTGAAGTTTGCAACCAATTTATACTACTAATACAAGGTTGGAGATAACCTTGACTTTGACTAGATGTCTTGGAACAACACATAGTCAAAAAGCACCCAAAAAAATTTATTTTCAGTGACTCTAGTTGGGATCTTCGAATTCCACACAATTGCGTAGCGCGCGGCTTCACACATTTCTGGCTCTATATCTAGGAATTGTGTGCCTTGCAGCATCTTCCATCTAATGAGCACAATCTAGAGTAATATCCATGCATAATAAAAAAAATTCCCCTCCTCCTGCACCTCGCACACATTCTCCAAGAACTCTGTGCACAAGTACTGAGCCCAGTTATATTGTACACCCTTCTCTCACTGCCCATATAAAGAAATTATGTGGGTTGAGACTTCCTTTGGTGTGCAATTCCTCATCATCTTGCAGGTGAGGATGATCGTGCCAAATTTCATTGTGGGGTCACTAATTTCAACAATAATAAATCCCTAAGTGTTGCACGATACCTTATAGTCTTTCTTTACTTTCCCTGCAACTTTCTTCTCCTGCCCTTTTCCTCCAAAGGTCACCACATGGTCTGCCCCTTGATCAGGCAAGCCAGTGATCCGATGGATCAGTGTAACATCTATTGGAATGCACACTCTGAGGCACAGATAGTCATCATGACTGAGTGCGAGTTGTTGGTGCACACAAATGTCATTAATGGTGTTGCACCCAAAGTGTGGGATCTGCAACAGGTTCAGCAACCCTGATTTGTGCAAACCCAATGCACAGGGCTTTGGCTCTATGCACACTACTCCACCATCATAAAGAACCTATTTTAAATACATACTGGGTGTGAGCTCTGGAAATTTTTCTTGGTCCGCTAGGTCCCAATCCTCCATTTTCAGCAACGTAATTTTGGCAAACATATCGCCTTCAACATGTACATTCTCTGGAAGCAATGACATGTTAATGTATGAACACACTTTATCAAGATCCTTTGGGGCCTTCACAAAAGCATTGCATGGTGTGACATACGCAGGCAACCGTAAGATGGGATCAACAATTTCTACAACATCCTCCTCCATTATCGTTTTATCGTTTTGGTTAAGTTTTCCATGGGATTCTTCTGGCGCTCTGTAACATTTGAGCGCAGCTTGGGGCTCTTCTAACGGGGCAACGTTCGGGACCTTGAGAACTGTCCCATCTTTGTTTGCACCGACGTAGGGGTCTCAGCAGCCTGCACAGTGGTCTCTTCACCTAGCGTCGCAGAAGGGGTAGGCTTGGTGGCAGTCATGCTTGGCGGAATCAAACCTTGGCGGTGCAGCTCCTCCTCAAAGAGTAGATCAAGACCAAACATAGGCTTCAAAAAATCTTGAGAAATCAGAGAGCACAACTTGCAAAAGTAGCATAGAAAGCAAAGGGAACTAATGCAACCCCTTCTTCGCCTCTACAAAGGTGTCTTTTTCACACTCTAAGTTGAATCCTTCCTTCTTTTCAAGTGCTTTTCGGATCCATGGATCAGCATCCAGCTTCTTCCCTTTGTCTTCACTAGTGGCTACACCACTCTTAGTGACAAAATTCACGCTCGGTTCTTCTTCGCACAGCTCCACTCTTACCATCTAAATATTCTGAGTAGGAGTCTATGTATTCTTTTCCTAAATCTTTGCAATCAAAATAGGAAAATATTCAATAACATAATCAAATTGCCTACAATACCTGTAGGACTATCGTGATGGATTTGGACAGTCACGCGCATAATTACTAGCATCTCCACAATTGTAGCAGATGAGTTGTCCCCTTCCTCGACCAGCTCCTTCTCCAATTCCTTGTCCTCTATTTTGGAATCCACCACGCCCAGACAGGGATGTTGGTTAGGTAGGTTCAGCATGCATTCTATATAGGTCAGGTCGATCAATCATCAAATCGAAGTTGCGACAGTGTTGGTCGTCGTGTCCCAACGATGAGAAAAACGTGCAAATGGCTGCTTTATCTTAGGCATATATTTTCCAATCCTCGGATAGTAGTCTGTCACATGTATAACCATAGCTTGAAAAATTGTGCACCATAATTTAGGAGTCCCACTTGGTCCGGTCACACTCCTCCAGCTTGCATATAATCATTGAATATAGGGCACTGATCATTATGATGCCCGGAAACCTTGCAGCATATACATCATACATTTTTGCAGACCTCCTTTCCCATATCATTGCGTAGACTCTGTATTTCTATATGCATTGCTTCTAGCTGACTTTGGATTTGCTGGGTCCCGATCTGTGTAGCGGGTACTGGTGAAGCCTCTAGCTTCATTTCAATTTCCACGCCTTCGACCTGCGTGGCAATCTTTTGTTAACTCAAGGGTTGGTGAAGATGCGGTAGTAGCATAACAATAAACCACTCTTTGTGTTGGGTATCATCAATAGTGAATCCACCATCTTTGAGAGTGCGCTTCAACCTTTGATCTGCATCCCATATAGATTCATTCAATTCTTGGTGAATCTCTTTCAACTCAGTGTCACATTGCGCAAATGATTTAGACCTCTTTGAATTGGTCTTTTAGTGTGGCCTTTAGATTATCAATAGTGGCATTAGGATTCATTGCTACATACCTTATATACCAATCCACAAAGTGATCTTGAAAAGTAGTGGCTAGCTCAACCAGGGGGCGAACCTAGTGGCAGCCTTTGGAGGAAAAGGCCAGGAGAAGAAAGTTGCAGAGAAAGTAAAGAAAGACTATAAGGTATCGTGCAACACTTGGGTATTCCTTTTCAATGAAATCAGTGACTCCACCATGAAATTTGACATGATCATCCTCTCCTACAATATGATGAGGAATTTCAGGCCAAAGGAAGTCCCAGCCCACGTAATTTCTTTAGCTTGGCAATGCGAGAAGTGTGTATAATATAACTGGGCTCAGTACATGTGCACATAGTTCCTGGAGAATGTGTGCGAGGCGCAGGAGGAGGGGGGGGACATTTTTATTATGCATGGCTATTACTCCTGATTGTGCTCATTGGATGGAAGATGCCGCAAGACACACAATTCTCGGATATAGTGCCAAACATGTGCGAAGCCGCACGCTACGCAATCCTGTGGAATTCGAAGATCCCAGCAAGAGTCACAGAAAATAAAAAAAATTGGGTATTTTTTGACTCTGGGTTTTTCCAAGCCATCGAGTCGAACCTAAGGTTATTGTCAACCTTGTTATGTTTGATAGGTTGATAAAGGTAGCTCACTTCATTCAAGTGAAATCTACTAATTCAACTAGTGACATAGCATAGGTTTTCATCACGGAGATAGTGATATTACATGGTATTCCTAGGAAGATTGTGTCAGATAGAGATGCAAAGTTTACTTATAGGTTTTTGCAAGAGTTGTTTGTAGGTTTGGGTATACAGTTGGATTTCGGTACATCTTATCATCTGTAGGCATATGGACAGATAGAAAGGGTCTTAGGATGTATGTTATGCATCACAGAGAGGAACTAGGAAAAGTATCTTCCACTGGTTGAGATTTCTTATAACAATGTGTACCAATAATCTTTGAAGATGAATTTTTTTGAGGCACTTTATTGGTGGATTTGAAATACTCCTATCAGTTGGAGTAATCTAGTGAACAGGGTATTGATTGGACTGGATATGTTGGAAGAGATAGAACAAGAAATGCAGGGTATCAAGAAGAATCTAAAGGTAGCAGAGGACAAACAAAAGAGATGTGCATATCAACACACGGTATTTAAGGAGTTTTAGGTTTGGGAACATGTGTATTTGCGCATCAGGCCCAAGAAGAGCTCCTTGAGGATTGGATCATGTGCCAAGTTGGCACCTCAGTATTGTGACTCTTTCGAGATCCTTGAGAGGATTGGACCAATGGCCTGTCGACTTGCACAGCCTCCGACAGTGAAATTCCATGATTTTTTCCATGTGTCATTGCTTAAGAAGTATGTGAAATATGTTTATCATGTCATTAAATGGTATGTATTGCAGGTGGAACCAAATGGAAAATTATAGGAAAAACATCAATGCATTTTGCAGTGAAAGATGCTCATGTTCGAAATTGAGAAATTGAGCAAATTAAAGTGTAGTGGAAGTACTTTGGGCCTGATGAAGCTTAATGGGAGATGGTTGATGAGAAGCAAGCTATGTATCATTATCTATTCGCTGGTTAAGCAGATATATTTTGATATATGATTTGTTGTTGGGTTTTGGGTTATATATATATATATATATATATATATATATATATTGAAATTCCATGATGTTTTCCATGTGCCATTTCTTAATAAGTATGTGAAATATGTTTATCATGTGATTGATTAAGATATCAGTAGGAACGAGAAGGAGAATTCCAGCTAGAACCTCAACGAATTTTAAAACGAAACATGCTCATGCTCCGGAATTGAGAAATTGAGCAAGTTAAAGTGCAGTGGAAGTACTTTGGACTTGATGAAGCTTAATGAGAGATGGCTGATGAGAAGCGGGCTATGTATCCTTCTCTATTCGCTGGTTAAGCGGATCTATTTTGATATATGCTTTGTTGTTGGGTTTTGGGTTATATATATATATATATATATATATATATATATATATATATATATATATATATATATATATCTATGTGTGTGTGTGTGTGTGTGTTTATCATGTGATTGATTAGTCTATATTGCAGGTGGAACGAGAAGGAGAATTCCAGCTAGAACCTCAGTGAATTTTACAATGAAAGATGCTCATGCTCTGGAATTGAGAAATTGAGCAAGTTAAAGTGCAGTGGAAGTACTTTGGGCCTGATGAAGCTTAATGGGAGATGGTTGATGAAAAGTAGGCTATATATCCTTCTCTATTCGCTGGTTAAGCGGATGTATTCTGATATATGCTTTGTTGTTGGGTTTTGGGTTATATATATATATATATATATATATATATATTGAGTCATATTATAAATATCCAATAAGAGGTATGGTGTTCATGGTATGTTGGTTATGTCTTCAACAGATGGATATGATGTAAATGATACATTGAGTTGAATTATAAAGCTCCATGGGAAGAATTTGTTTTGTTGGTTTATAAGTATCATTACACACCAAGGATGGTGTTCCCCAGGGGGAGGAGTTTGTTACAACCCCTAGTTGATTCCTTATGTAAATAAAAATAAGACCAAAGTCATGGGACATGTATTCTAAGATGAATTTCGGGTAAAACATAGTGATGGGTACCACTTATAATGATGGGTATCACTTGTAATTAACTAATGGATACGGAAATTGGAAAATTCATTAGCAAAGGAAAACTAGAAATTGTCATTTTATTTATGAAAATAAAGAAAAATAGGAGAAAAGGGAGATGAAGAGTCACACATTTTCATGAGGAAAATTGAAGGAAAATGAAGAAAATAGAAGTCGAGATGATAAAAAGGCTTCATAGGATCAATTCATAGCTTTTGTCAGTTTTGGTTTAGCCTTTTGTCAGTTTTGGCTTGGAGCTCTTATTCATTCTCTCATACTCTCGCCCACTTAGAGAAATCTTGGAGAATTCCTCTAACATGTTGGGAGCACACTAGTATTCACTTGGATTGGAGAAATAAGGCAAGGGAAAGCAAGTAAGAATAAGGAAATATTTGTATCATCAGCTACAGTGAGATCACTTTGCAGGTAACAGATTGCATGCATGATCTCCTTGAGCATTATCTAGTTATGTGTTGTCATTTAGATGGAGGATTGCATGGATTGGCAGTGGTTTGAGCCTTGTCATTTCCTGGATATCCATGGTGTTATGGGTTTTTCCACTTGATTATTTTCCAAATGGTTCCCATGTTCCTTAAGGTTGTGGGTTGAGTTACTAGTTCTTGGAGTCGTTGGTTGGAACAAATGCTTTGGAAGCCCTGGAACATCTTGGGTTTAACTACTAGTCTTGGAGCCTACGTTTGGAAAAACTCTCGGGAGCCTTTTGTAGGTTGAGTTACTAATCCCTAGATCCAGGTTGGAAAAACTCTTTGGAGCCCTACAGAAGATGTGGGTTGAGTGACTAGTTCCTGAAGCCACGATTGGAACAAACACTCTAGAGACCTGGCCAACTTGGGTAGAGACTAATATGGTCGGTGTTAGTGATGTCTAACCATGAGGTGGAATCACTGGTTGAGGGTTCAGGTTGTTTGGCATATGGAAGCCGTGATTTGGTTTTTTTTGGTTTATTCCATGAGATCTCACATTCATGTTTGGAATATGGCACAAGGATGATTGGATGAAAGGAATATTTGGTTCAACCCAATCTATGGTCAGGTGGTACATGGAAGTCCCTTAATTGATTGGAATTTTCACTCATTAATAAGATTTATTATTCCACTAGGATTCATTTATACTTGTATTTCATATGTTAATAATATTATGATTGAGTTTCTATGGCTCCTATGCTGATTATTTTCTAGTTATATGTTGATTATATGATGTGTGTCTTCTTTGGCTCTTGTCATGAATTGTTTAGCTATTGATATTTTGATGAATGTATGGACTAAAAAAAATTTTTGTAGCTATGTGGAGAGGGAATAAGGACTTCTTGGTGATTCTCAAATGAATCTCAGACCTTTATTAATAGATATGCATTCATGATCTGTAGCTTACATGTTTACCATGTGTTTAACGAAATAACAATCAGGGTTAGACCTGGTTAGGTCAATCTATTGTTCAAGTTTTGTGTGAATGGATTTTATTTTATGTCATTTATCATTCTGGAAAGTTTCATTGAGTTCTAGGAAGAGGTCTACAGACAAGCCCCAAAAAGGTGGCATTGATTCTGGGACCGCATGCTCAGAACTTGCAATTTTTTGCTACAGCCGCACCATTGCAGGCTTGTGCATGTGGCTATAGGGTTATAATCACACCCTTGCAGGCTTGTACATGTCATTGTGGGACCAGGTCACTGAAAAAACACTCCAACTCAGGGTTTGAGCAACTAGAGTGGTTGTCTAACTCCTTGGGGTCCTGTAGCTCCTGAGGAAGGTCAGTAAAGTTTCATATTGTCGACTCCACTTCCTTGACTAGACTTAGGAGATCGGATCATGTCATAGTAACTATTCATCTCATGTTTTCCCCTGTAATTCAGTGAAATTTTTTAAATGTGGGAGGAGCCAATGTTACAGTGCCTTAGTCAAATGGAGAAATTCGATTTTCCACATCAACAGAATGACTTGGATTTAATTAGATAGAGTGACATGGGAATGTTTTTTATGAAATAAACTCACAAAATAGAAGAAAATATAGATCAATGACTTGAAAAATAGACTCTTTGAAAGGGAAACCTCCTTTACATCACATAAATGAACAATTCTTGAATGGTACAAATGTGTTTGGAAAATACTGAGAGGGGGGGTGAATCAGTATTTTAAAATCACTTCAACCTTTCAATTTCTTACTCAGGTTTCTATATGATATTTTCATTTAGGAAACCAACGTATGTATGTGACTTTAGTAAAGGAAAAAAACGTATATCCACTTAACTAAATTTTAATATATTTCATCATCTATTCTACTTTAACCAGTGTATCGTTACTTCATTAGCCTTTAATTAAATAGTAACCATGAGAAATAAGAACAGAATAAACCATCACACATAAGAAACACAAAAAAACATGAGGACACCAAGATTTTAGGTGGAAACCCAATGTGGGATAAAACCACGATTTTCGTTGTCTCTATTTTCTTCTTTTATTATAAAGGAAAAAAACTTACAATCTTGTAATGGCACAAACTCATACCAGTATGCAGGCACCCACCTGCAGAAGGATACATCCTTCTCTCGTTCTCCAACACCCACTGGAAGGGAGCTCCAACCCCTTGATATCATTTACTGGCTCCTACTAGAAGGGAGCTCCTACCCCTGGTCTCATTTATTGGCTGCTACTGGAAGGAAGCTCCTACCTCCTGAACAATTTCACCAGCTACCATTGGAAGGAAGCTTTGACTCCTATACTGAAGGCTCCAACCCTAAGCACCTATGTGGACCATGTTTCATAATATTTCTTAATGGATCCACCTAACTCAAAACATCAAACTTGTAGGCCATTTTTCATCATAATTTTCAGACTAGATCCACTTGCATCATTTAAGCCCAATATCAAATAACAATTCTAAAACCAATCATTGTATCAATAACTCAATTACTGAACCAACTGAAACATCAAATAAATCTTTGAATCTTAATAAATCAATGAAGATAGATCAAACCAATCCATATTAGATCATATCAATGCACATCCATTCATAACAATACCAGATCATATATCGTTCATCGCAGAAATCTGATCTTGTCACTACAAACCCTAATCAATCATATGTCAGAAGGTATATGCTACTATTCTGAATCATACCCACATATGTACATGCTTCTCCTTAAGAAGACCTGCATACAGATCTCAAAACACTAATAACCGAATCTAAATCATTGTAGCACTGAATCAATCACTCATTCACATATTGAAACCTTCTGAAGATCACTAAACCAAATATAGATCATCACACAGTAGCATCATCACTAGTCAATATTCCATTTCATAATCCATTCAACCCAACCACAACTGTATACGTGACTCTTACGAATATCATACGTGTATGTACGTAATTTCCATTCTTAACACTTGTGTACAGATTCTGAACTTTCACAGAATATACGTGCCACTATCCAAAAGTAGGTCTGCATATGTACGCGACCTCTTAGAGGAAAAGCAATGTATAGATCTGTAATCACTGAATCATACCTTCGATGCAACCACAATACAAACTTCGCAAAACTTACTATCACACATTCATGTCAAAGTATAATTATCACCACAGATCTATCATTGTTAACAAGCGAATCAAACAATCACATATGTCATCATACTTCAAATATTTCAGATCTGTGTCTTCTCCTTGCTCCTTAGTGCACACTTGTTTCAGATCAAATCATTCATCATTAATCGATTAATTTCACACCTAACACTTTGATATTCATCTCCTTATATAACATTAGCCTTAGCCAATACCTTAGGCCAATCTCTTAGTAATGTCAGTGGTATTCTTTGACGAGATCAAATAATCGTTGCCGCACTCATTACTATGGGCAAATACCAAGGTAAAGGCCTTTGGTGTTCCAGTTTCCATGGTTCAGATTATGTATGTGACTTCTCTTCACCATACCTACATATGTACGTGACTTTGCTTTACATGAGCCGCGTATAATTCTTCAAACTTTCTCTTTAGCATGCATTTGTCTCGGAACTTGACATTCCTTTGTCCATCTCACATAGCATATATGTACCAGCCTGCATAATCATCATGTTACCATGATGTTGACATCTTTACCAAGTATGTTTCCATAAAGGACAACACATTAGCCATAATGCCAACAAAATGACAAGAACTCCCTAATATATATAGGAGTGTAAGGGGTCACAGTAATTTTTTTTCTAAATAAGTATTTATATTATATGGCACATAAAATACAATTCAAAACTTTCCCGTCGAAATTTATATGCTAGCCAATTCCAGTGGGTGTAGAGTTCGAAAGCACAAAAAAAGGACTACCCCAGTTGGGGAAACCAGTCCATAGATTTCTGCCCCGAGTGGGGAAACCAACATATTCAGGAATTGTCCAAAAATTTAAAGTACTGAGCAGGAACAAGAAAAACATGAAAACCGAGAAATGAAGCCGATCTGAGGTAGGAAACCTCTCGAAATGGATTCTAAAGAAATGAGTTATGCTACTGGTCGTGAGGAGGAGGCTTTTCTACTATGAAGCAGCCATAGTCAGAGGAGTCCTCTTCTTTCTTCGAAGGCTGCACCATTGGCTCAAGCATGGTATTTGAACGCAGTCTTGTATCCTTCTCCTTACCATCTGCTACCGAGCTATTGCTCCCTTAACGCAAGGCTGACTTGGTAGGCAGGGCTGCTGATTTCCTAGAAAGCTTAGGGAGGGAAGATGAAATGATGGATTTTCTAAGACATTTTCGAGTGCCAAAGCCAACAAAGCTCCCGACATCTTGAAAAACGTACAAAGAGATTCGCAGGAGGTCCAGAGCGCCAGAGGAGTCGAAATTGAGCTGGTAGGCCTCTGAATTGTCCTCATGGAGGTGGCTATGACTTTCGTCTCAGATGGAAATAGGAGGACGAGATGACTAGCCTCTGTCGCGTCCTCTCCTACAATGCATTTTGTGCCTCTGAGGCATGGTTGTGCAAGTGGGCTATGGAGCAACGAGGGGAGAAACAGAGAGGAGGCAAGAAGCCTCAATCAACAAAGGGGGCAGAGTATGGAGGTCGAGGAGCTCATGACAAGGACAGGCGGAATGAACTGTGAATTCCAAACTGGAAGAGAAGAATGGCGAAGTTAGAGAACTGGGCACCATGAAAAAGCAGGAGGGGCAGCAGGTCGAACGACAGTAAAGGCTTGAAGCAAGTGGAGTAATGCCCACAGCAGGAGAACAACTGTAGAATTTATGAGTGCTAGAATGAAGGCATGCACAGCCATGTGGATGCGCCATGTGCCTCGTGGAGGAGCTACCACGTCCTTCAATCTAATGTTCACCCACATCTGGGAAAGGGGTCACAATATAATTAGAGACTACATAACAATAATAATGTAAGGGCACAACAATAACAATTGTGAGCATCTATGGGAAACAACAATAACAATATTGGGGCTAAATGAATAATATAGGGACCTAGCATGCCCCTCTCCTTTAAAAAAGTATTTTCCTCAAATATTTAGTTATAGTTGCTTCTATATAAAATTCTCATCCTCCCATGTCAAATCTTCAACAGATAAGTTCTTCCATTTAATGAGATACTCTGAAACTGACCGACTTCGTAGTTGCCAGGTTGTTGTTTTCGTGACTACTTCAGGCTCCAATATGATTTTTCCTTCTTAGTCAAGTTTTGGAAATATTGTTTGAACTAGGAGCTTGTTGTCGATAACCTTATTTAAGCATAAAACATGGAAATTTGGGTGTACACGGGAAAATGTAGGCAGTTCAAATTTGTATGCCATAGTACCAATATTCTACAAAACTATGTAAGGAACATAATACTTTATCCTTCCAAGCTTGCTTGATGGAAATTTGTATGTATGTAGCCTTAAAAATACCTAGTTGCCTACATCAAAACTTATTTCACTACAATGTTGATCTGCATGTTGTTTGATTCGATTCTATGCTAGAGTGAGGTTATTCTTTAAGAGTTGGAGAACTTGTTTTTGATGCTCGATGTGATATGCCACTACTTGAACCTTAGAATCTTCTCTTAAAGATGATGTGATATATGGTGAATGATATTCATAAAGTTCCATAAATGGGGTCATTTTTGTTGTATTATGGAAGGAAGTGTTATACTACCACTCATATAGAGGTAACCACTTGACCCATTGTGTTTGTTTATTAGATACAAAACAACAAAGATACACTTCCAAACATTTGTTCATTATCTCATTTTTCTCGTTAGATTGAGGATGATAATATGAGCTGTGAGATAATTGAATACCATTATACTTCCTAGCTTTCTTGATGGACATTTATATGTATGTAGCCATAAAAATACTCAATCGCCTACATCAAACTTCTTTCACTACGATGTTGATCTGCATGTTTTTTTTCATTCGATTCTATGCCAGAGTGAGGCTATCCTTTAAGATTTGGAGAACTTGTTTTTGATGCTCAATGTGATATTCCACTGCTTGAACCTTAGAATTTTCTCTTAAAGATGATGTGATGTATGGTGGATGATATCCATAAAGTTCCATAAATGGGGTAATTTTTGTCGTATTATGAAGGAAGTGTTATACTACTATTTAGATAGAGGTAACCACTTGACCCATTATGTTTGTTTATTAGATACAAAACAACAAAGATATACTTCCAAAAAATTGTTCATTATCTCAGTTTTCTCGTTAGATTGAGGATGATAATATGAGCTATGAGCTAATTGAGTACCAAGACAAGAAAACAATTTCGTTCAAAAATTTCCAATGAAAATGGTATCCCTATCACTTACAATAATATTTTGGTTTCCATGTATCTTTTGAATTGTTTCCATAAATGTGGTAGCAATTGTACTGGCTTTGAAAGGATGATATAATAAACAAAGGTGTGCATACTTAGTAAGTCTCTCTACTACCACCATGATGACATGCTTTCCTTCAGAATTTGGTAAACCTGTGATAAAATCCATTGGGACTTCCTCCCAATGCTGATTTGGAATGACTAAAGGATCCAACAGACTCAAGGTATTAATTTTCTCAGCTTTATTTTGTTGGAAAACCAAACATTCTGCCACAAAATCTAAATATCATATTTAAGGCCATACAAAAAAAAAAAAAAAAAAAATCCTTCTTGACCTTGTGGTAAGTTTTTAAAAATCCATATTTCCCTCCTAAGGGGGAGGTGTGCAATTCCAAAAAAATATTTAGTTTCAGTTGGTAATTCTTACAGAGATATAAGTGATATTTGTACCATTATGAATCATTTTTTCCAAATAAATGTAGAAGATGCACTGGGATCTTGCTGCAAATTTTTAATGCTTGTCCACACCTCTTCGTCATTCTTACATTCATCCCTTTCTTTAGTTATCCAATTAGGTTGGATAATAGAAATGGCACAGATCAATGCTTCCACATCATCATCATTTCTTGCGAGTGCATTTGCAACAACATTTTTCCTCCCTTTTTTGTAGAAGATTTCAAATTGATAACCCAACATGTTTGTGATCCATTTTTGTTTCTCTTCTAAAGTTAATCTTTGCTCCAAAAAGTATTTAAGACTATCGTGATACATTTTTACCTTGAAGTTTCTTCCCATTAGGTAAGGTCAGCATTGCTTTAATGCATGTAGTAATTCTAACATTTCCTTCTCATAAATAGGTTTTTGTAAATACATTCCATTGATTGGACGAATTTCAAAAGAAATGGGTATTCCATTTGCATTAAAACAACACCAATTCCATTTCCTTAGGTATCACATTCCACGATAAATGTTTTTGTGAAGTTCGGTGTAGCTAAGACCGGTTATTGACACATTGCCTCTTTAAGATGTTCAAAGGAATTAGTTGCTTCTAGAGTCCAAGAAATTGCATCTTTCTTCAATAATGTTATTAGATGCACTGTTATTCTCCTATAATTCTTAGCAAACTTGTGATAATTCCCCATCAACCCAAGAAATCCTCAAATATGCTTTAGCATTGTGGGGATTTTCCATTCCTTAACGCATTTAATTTTGTTAAGGTCTACCTTAGTACCCTCATGAGATACAATATGACCCAAATATTCCACCTCTTGTACTCCAAATAAAAATTTGGAAGTTTTTGCATATAATTGTTTCTCCTCCAATAGTTTGAGCACTTTGTCAACATGTTGAACATGATCCTTCCCAAGACTTGTAGAGTAGTATATCATAAATCAATACTAACACAAAATTTCTAAGGGTTTGAAAATGGAATTCATCAAAACTTGAAATGTGGAAGGTGCATTAGTAAGGCCAAAAAACATGACCAAAAACTCGTAATGACCTTCATGAGTTCTGAATGTTGTTTTTGGAATGTCTTCAGTCTTCATCCTAATTTGATGATATCTTGAACAAAGATCCAGCTTAGTGAAGTAAATTGTTCCATGTAATTCATCCAACAATTCATAAACGGCTAGAATGGGAAATTTATCTTTAATAGTGAGCTTGTTGATCTCCCTATAATCCGAACACATACGCCATGATCCATCCTTCTTGTGTACCACTACTACTAGAGCAGAGAAAGAGCTTTGACTAGGTTGAGTTATACCATCCTCTAGCATTTCTTCAACCATATATTCAATTTCACTCTTTTGGGCATCGGGATATTTGTAAGGTTTGATGTTTGGAGGAAAACTTACTTTCATCAAGTGAATATGATGATCATAATCACAAATAAGTGGGAGGCATTTCAGAGTCTCCAATACCTTTGAATTATTGTCCAAGAGTTTGTGGAGATCTGGAAAGATAGATTATTTTGATGTTTGAATATCTAGTGAGCATAACTGTGCAATTACACCCCATTGTTATTTCTTCAAAATATTTGACATTCCATTAGAGTTGATTATATTCCCTAGTTTCCCTGCGATACCACTTAATTTAATTTCCTTTCCTTCCCAAAAAAAATTCAAGAAGAGTTCTTGAAAATTAAAAGTTATCATCCCCAAAGATTTCCACCATTGGACTCCTAGTACAACATCGGCACCACCGATTGGAATGGAAAGAATCAGACTATTCAATACATATTCACCCATGGTTAGCTTGATATTATGGCACTTTCTAGAGCAAATTATAGTTCCTCCATTTGCAACCATCACTTGAAACTAGTGCTAGATATAAAAATCAATTCAATTCTTGCGCTATATTACAGTGAATCAAATTATGGTTACAACCAAAATCAATCAACACTATTACCTTTTTCTTCTTGATATATCCTTTTATCGTGAGAGTTTGAGGAGAGGTAATTTTCGTCAATGCATTACAATATATGATAGGATTCGTTTCTTCTTTATATGGAGTTGGTTCTAGGTTTATATCCTCTTCTTTTGATTTTTCTTGTTCCTTTTCTTCCTCCTCTTCACAATCTATTTAAAATAATTTCTTCTCAGCACATTTATGACCTTTAGTGTATTTTCTATCACAACTATAACAAAGCCCTTTCGCTATTTTTTCCTCCAATTTTTGTGGTGTCAACCTTGTAGGTTGTGAAATACTAGGAGCAACAACACTTCCATCTTTATAGTTGTGAGTGATATACTTCTTTGTTTCCATAATTGTTCTTTTAACTTTTCTTTCCACTTTGAATGCCTTCTCCAATGAATCTGGTTCCCAAAGGTGAACCTCATGTTGGATGTTATCCTTAAAATTCCCTATGAAGACATCAATCCTATTTTCCTTTGGAATATCAATTACCCTAATATTCAACTTTTGGAAGTCCTCATTGTGCTCCGCCATTGAACCCTTTTGTTTGAGATTTATCAATTGGATAAAGAAGGTATTTCTCTTTGTATCATCGTAATGTGCTATCATTTATTTTGTAAAAATTGACCAAGTGACAAGTGGTTTATGAGAACAAAGTCATCGATACCATAAAAACTAATTGGGTTCTAAATATAAAGATGCAATGTGTACCTTTTTTATGTGTTGCACAACATGTAGATCAAAATATTGCTCCATCTGTAGTATTGTTACCAGATCCTTGCCATCAAACTTCCTCATATCAATATTTGGAATGTGTTGGGTCTTCATTCCAAATTTAAAGTCTCTAAAATCATGAATAACATTCATTTTTTTCTCATCATGAGGTTCATGGAATACCTTTTCGTCATTAGGAAGAATTTCTTGTAACAACTTTGTCAGACCTTCCTTTCAAACCTTCCATGTATGCTTTCAAACCAACAATTTTTTCTTCCATGTCCTCTTTTAATCCATCATTCAAACCTTCCATGTTTGAATTTAAACAATTCTTCAAACCATCCATCTTAGCTTCCATTTCATTTTTGGTTACTCTTTGCGAGAGAAAAATTTGTTGCACTTGATCATGTAAGTTTGACCTAACATTGTCTCCTAGTTAAATCAATAAATTTGAGTTTGTAGGCTAAGAGTAGAGTTGTGCATGTATTGATTGTTAAGATTTAGCAATATAGTATATTTATTGTTAGTTGAACTCAGTTAACTGAGCTCTAGTCATTAGTTGAGTCAGTTGAAGGTCATTTGAGTAGTTAAGATTGTTGTTAACTCACCGATCTCTTAGTTAACTAGTTAATCAACCCAAAATAGACCTAGTCATGCATGGAATTCAAATTGCCTAGTTGGAGTGGGGTTAAAGTCATGCTTGTATTTATATTTGTATATTGTTTAGTGTATAGTGCTTTTTCAAAAAGAGGGTGATCAATTCCTCAAGCTATTGTGCAAGGAAATAAGGAATTATCCTATTTTTTAGGGGTTAATTCCTCCAAGATTGCACAAGGAAATAGGAGGTTGGTTGAGGCTTGAATTGGCTAAGTGTTGGCCAAAGTAGGTCAAGAAGCATGCAGACAATATTGCAATTTAGGATGTGCTTCAAAGTTGAAGCAAGACGTCGTAATTTTTTCTCTTTTCATCTGATTTAAAGTAAAGCAACGAAGGAATTTTTCCCAGTTAGGTTCCCCTATAAATCATTGTGCTCTTATGGTTTTTATGGTTGCATGTCATTGCATGTATTTCTAAATTTTGATTTCCATTCCATAGAATTGTAGAGAAAATTTGTAATCTCTTGTTTTTAGTTCAAATTCATCAATAGTAGCAAATTTCTATTAATTTCTACAATGTCATCCATCCTTTAGTGTCCCACCTACTCAATCATAAAAACTCCCAAAAAATATATCTTCATTTTTGATGTTCTACCTAAGCCTATTAATTTATTGTAAGGATCTCAGGTTCACCCCAACATGCTAATACCCCTACAACATAAGGTCTGACAATGAAACCCATAAATAATATTAATTAATTCATAAGGCGAAATCAAATATCAATGTAACATGATATAAATATTAGTATTTTATATTTATTCTTAAGAGAATTAGGAATGTGATACTCTCCTTATACTTGGTTTATATTAGATGTATTCTACATCACATTAGAATTATAATCTTGTTGAATTTGTAGCTATGGTTAGTCTTCATAATGTATATTTGGCCACTTGATGTACTTGTATTTGTTATTGTAAAGCATATTTTAAGTGTTAGGGTCAAAGGGAAAATTATTTTGAGTCAAATTCCTTTTATGACTTTTTAAAAAAGAAATTTTGAATTTTGAAATGTAATTTTTTGCTCCAAAAGTAGTCAAGTAAGTCTCCCTCCAAGTCAAGTCAGCGCTGGCACAAGACACCCATTCGACTAAGACAAATCACTATATAAAGACTTTCGACCTTATCCACTTGGGAAATTCACATCTCTCTCTCAAGACAGTTAGTGGGAAAGCAAGAAAAGGACAAGAAGGATGAATAGGACGAAGAAGAAGGAAAATTTGGCTCTATTTCTCCTTCTTTCAATTTGCATGTGTATAGTATTTTCTCTCTCTATTTGTCATGTTGCGAGAGGGGACAAATTATGGGAAACTACAGGGGCCAAAATTTTGGGTGACTGGAAATTGTAGGAGGGCCAAAATTTTGGGTCAAGATAGGCAAACTGAAGTTCTAGATCAAATTTGGAGGCTTGACATGAAGAGGAAGACCAAGTTTGACAATGGGTCTAGGTGTTTCTCTTAGTGAACAAGAGAATTTCTCTATTGAAAAGGTTGCGATGTTTTTCCCCTTAGTAGGTTTTCCTAGGGTAAAACTTGTCTTCTTTTGTGTATTGTGATCTCTATTGTTCTACTATTTTTTACGATTGAATTTTTGAAGTATAATTACTAAATGATAATATTGGAATAAGTAAAAGAAGAAATACATCAAAATTAATTATCAACTTTTCAGAAATATTGTGCTAGCCTCTATAGCACTTGGAAAATCAACAAATATTATCATTATACTACATGACATATAATATTGTATCATTTAATCATATCCAATATTGTTGAATAAAACCTTATAATAAAATCATTTGGTCTCAAAAGAAACAACAATCCTCTCTCAAATTTATTCTCATAATCTTAGATTGTAAGAACCAAAATTCCATAATAATTAATTTATTCAACCATATTAATTAGGTATTAAAAAGCATAAGTATTAATTAGCATTATCCAATTAACATAGTATATCATACAAATACTAATGTACTTATTTAAATTATGAGCAAGTAGGTAGAATTGGCATACTAATAACATGGTGAATAAAAAATTCACATAACATTATTCTTTCAACAAATATACTAATAAGTAGGCATAACTTAAGAGGATAACGACTAGACATTATACCTAGTGAGTGAAACTCAAATATAATATGGAAAATATGAAATTTAAACAAATAAAAGATAAAATTTTAACAACCCTCTTTATTCACCTCCATGTTTGTAAACATAATTGTGTGTCACCAGTGTGAGATTCACAACTAGTTGGAACATAACCTACAAATGCTCAAGAAGTATTTGAATTATAATTGGTCGTTGGTTGGAGGAGGACACCACAAATCCAAAGCTTAAGGGGGAGGCCCTATTACATGCCATGAGAAAGCCCATGGGAAATCATATTGATTTCCCGTAGCCATACGTAGCTGCACTAAATTCCCACAATCACTCACTGAACCCAACGACCAGTGCTAACGAAAATTGAAGAGACATGATTCTGCATTTGGGTATTGGATTGCACCCATACCCATCACCCCTTGTGGATTAAGGCTAGAGAACTAAGGCTGCATGAGGAAATATGGGAATCAATGGGGAAGTAAAAGAAGAGGGGATTGGTGGAAGAATGTGGGGAAGAAGGGAAAAACATTGGCTATAGGAGAGAATTTCCTAGAGGCTGGGCTTGGAGTTTATGCAATAGAGTAGGAGTTGTGACCAAGTCTTGTGATCGAATTTATAGTTATATTGACTATAAGGGGCATACCCCTATGATGTAAGGGGGGTGAGGGGTCACAAAAAACCACCTTTACTCCTATATGTTGAAACCTCTAGCCTCATTTTTCCATCTACGAGACCTAGTGCATAACCACAAAAAATCACTCTAACTTCTATTGAGACTCTTCCTCACTATACACCTTCCTTCCTACTCCTTGCTCTCAAATATTTATGATGTTGAATCCTATGTTCCATTGCCACTTCCATATCTCATATTGCTACTAATTACATATTCCACTCAACAAGGTTAATTCCTCAAGTTTTCCTTTGGGTCCCAATCTCCTCAACATGCCATCCAGATCTCTAATCAATGGTGAAAAACTTCCTATAGCAAATTGAGAGAACAAAGGGTTTGTTTCTCGCACTTCAGATAGAAATGAATGTATCCAACACATAGGGACTCATTATGATTTCAAGAAACACTTTTCAAGCCATTTATACTTAACACAAAGACACTCACCCACTACATACAAGGCATCAATATGTGTTTAGCCATAGGAACCAAATACACAAAACATAACTAGAAAATACCTCAAATTAGTTTATAACGCATAACAATATATTTATAGAGGAATATTACAACCAATATTACATCCCTCATTCATACTTTGTAGGGGCTCTCAGGCTCCTCCTCAAGATGCCCTCTAAGCTACTTCAGCTCTACCTCTAAGTTGATTGAGCTCTTACATCTAAGCTCTCTTATAAGCTACCTAAACTACTTTGTTTATACATACATATATAGTAACTTAAAGTCCATAAAATATCCTAACATGACAAAGATAAATTGGACATTGTTCCCAACAACCTAACACCTCATCTTGACAGTTGTTATTTTTGCAAAGGCCCACTTGGTTGAAATGCCATCTCACCAAAACAACCTAACAACCTAATATCCCATATTCTTTTAGAGTCTAAACACTTGTAATTACATGAAATTTTCCTATTTTATATTTTCTTACAAATTACATTGAGGTAATTTCTTCCCTTTGGAAACTTCCATGACCTCCCTAGGTCTAATTAAAAATGGATGACTAGGAGTTAATGCCCCTACATTAGACTACCTACGTAGAAATTTTTATGACCTCCTTGCCATATGTCTTCAAATTTCTCCTCCTGAATCCTACATTTTATGTTGATGATGTCTACTTGTAGGCCACTTTTCTCTATTGATGTCCTTGTCCTTCTAAGACTTCATATTCCATTTTATTGTTTCCTTTCTCTTGATCTGTTAATTTAGTCTCCTGTAGTCAACCATACTCTACAGCTGACTGGTACTTCCTCTTTTTTGTACCATTTATTAGGTTTTTTCTTCATCGACATCAATCATTTTTCAATTTCAATATCCAACTTATTCTCTTGTTGGACCAAATTGTTGGCACTACTTATTTGCAACAATACTTTGAAAATTTTCATGGATTTAATTATTTCCACTTCATTATGTCCATAACCATGTTGTTTCCAATCCTTATCATTCGACATTTTGAAGGCTTTTTAGGTCCATGCCAACCTTATTCCTAATTTTTTCATGGAAGGCGAGCTCCCTTATTTTGGACAACAATCTTCTTGTTCTTGTTTTTCTCCATATTTTTCCTCAATATAATATGAAAATTTATTATTTGCAAGCTACTGGTCATCCTTCAAAACAACGTTCAACTCTATATTCAAATGTTGAAAATTTACATTTTTATGAGACAAACTTGTCTCATATCCTTTCTTCTAATATTCCTCTGGAAGCACTTGTTCTCCCTTGACTATAATCTCACTAAAAGTCTTCACAACATGTGGTTTAACAAAATATCTAGATTCTTTAAGTATATCAGTCTCTTCCTGCCAGTCTCTTCCTGCTTCTTGGTTGCATTATCTAAGCAATCCTCCTCAATTATGGGATTACACAGTTTCCCCTTGATTTCTCCCTCTTCATGTCTTCCATCATTTTTAATTTCCATAGGGTACTTGATTCCTATTAGGGTACATTTTGGATTTTTTTTGCTAAGATTCTCCATTTTCAAAGTTAATTCAAAAGACACAACATTTATATGTTGTACAGTCCTCTCCACGTATAATTTTTGGACCACACAACATGCTTGGATTCTTCCTCCACTACCACTTAGAAGATAAATTTCCCTCTTCAAAATTTTGGTTTTTTCCTTTCCATTCCATGTTTTTAGAGGCAATTTCCTCATGCATCAATGATGTGTGTATATACATAATTTCATCAATTTGTTCATTGCATGAATTATTCCATTTTCGCTGAAAATTACTCAACTAAATGTTTTTCTCTCATTCGCAAAGCAACTGTACTCACTAAGTGCCCCCTTGGGCTTGTTTATATCTTCTTCATTAGATAAGTATTTATTTCATTGATGATATTGGTTGTCGTATTCAAGGAAAACATTTTGTTCCTCACCTATAAACACATATTTACAGTCATTTAGAAAATTTTCATTTTTTAAAGGCAAATCCATTACCTTAACATCTGCATCTTTCTTCCACATAAGTCCAACAGAAATCACATTACTTTTCATTGTCACAAGTCTGCTACTATTTATTTCATTTGTTGAAGTCTTCCTTATCTCAATTTCTCAGATACAATTATTCTTTCTCTTCCTCCATAACAATTGTTAGTAATTTTCCATCTTCATAATCTACAAGACCTACATCCACACAAACTTTTTCAGTTTTAAAATCACAAGGCTCTCTAGCCTCACTGTCTATCATCAATTGCTTGTGTTGTTATGGACTTTTCACATAGTCCACGAGACTCTCTATAGGTCTCTATATTGTAACAACTTCATCTTCATATTCATCTTCTCTAATGAATGCTCCTTACTTTGGTTCACAATAGTGAACTCTCTCCTCGTCACACTCAATTGTTATGAGTTCTTCATATTTCAACTGAGCACTCAACATGTGCCTTTGTTACTTTCTCATATTCCTAGCATACAACTGTCTAATAGGTCATTGCACCTTATTCTTCAAAGTCCATTCGCATATCCGGTCTTCATTATCCATCTCTCGTAGAAACATGTTCATCACATTGAGTCTTCCCCTTAACTCAACCATATCTTTATCGAACTCCTCTTGGATCATCTTCCTTCTCTCGATTCCATCTTCCTTAGCATCCTTCTCCTTTATCTTATGGATATCACTTGGAGCATTTTCATGGCCATCAGTGGTCCTCTCTTTCTACTTCTCCATGAGATTCTTCATGCTCACTGTGAGATACAAACAAGCCCCCCCAAGACACCTCACCGAGCTTCTCTCCTTAGGGCTTGTCATTTTGGTATCATAGTTTCTCCTACTCACGAACCTCTCAAGCCTCCTTTTCCTTTCTGGCTTTTGCACTCTTCTCACCTCTCAAGAGCTTCACCTATTCTCTTCACTTCTCTTAAGTAATTCCTCTATCTTCTTCACTTTTCCAACCTTATCTATAAAAACTTCTCTCTCTTTTTATAGACACTCTATTGTAAGGGTTATTTTTTATAGCTCCTTCTTTATTATCTCCTACTGCTACCTGTTAGGCATCTTCATCTCACTGATATTTCAAAATATCCTGCATTCCTACCTTTAAAGTGCTCCAACTATATATTTTTTCTTGGTTGGAAATCTCTACCATTATGCTCTACTCCTTTGTCTCGCTCTCTCCTCCATGAGAAATATTTTTAAATCTCTAAGTTGGTTGCAAAATTTCCGTAAAATGACACTTTTCTTCTTCTCCAACCCCAGAGAGCGTTAATGTGCTCTGATACCAATTCATTTAGTGGGATAACGGTTTGTTCTTGGCCTCCAAACCCCTCACGACAACTTAACTCTCATGAATATAGGCTCAGGACCAAGTGCTCCCACTCCATGTGGGTCTTTTCCTTTAATAATCACAATCAAAGGATACCAATCCACAACATGGGTGAGTTACAAGGGGGGTATCCCCCTATGACGTAAGCAGAAGGGGGATGGGGGGTTGCGTAATGGTTTTCCGTCATTGATGGAATCGAAAATTTATATTAACTGTCAAGGGGCTCCCCCTGTGATGTAAGTCAAGTTGAGGGGGCACAAAGAAATGTATTTACTCCCACCTATTGAATCATGTGGCCTCTTTGTTCCATCTACAATACCCAACATGTAACCACACAAAATCACTCTAAAATCCACTATAACGCTTCCTCATATAGGTATGCCTGCCTACTCCACACTGGGGCAACTTGATGATGTCGACTCTTGCGTTTCAGTGTCATGTCTACTTCCCTCGTTGTTGTTAAATACATAATCCACTTATGCGGTTCATCCTCAAGCTTTCCCTTTGATTCTAGTCCCTTCAATGCACCATGTGAGTCTCCAATCGACAGTGGATAACTGCTTCTAGCGATCTCAGTGAACAAAATATTTTTTTCTCGCTCTTCAACTGGAAATGAATAAATAGAAAATACCTCAAATTAGTTTATAGTTCATAGCAATATATTTATAGAGGAATGTTATAGCCAATATTACAACCTGCATTAATACTTTGTAGCAGCTCTCGTGCTCCTCAAGTTTCCCTCTAAGCTACTTGAGCTCTACATCTAAGTTGATTGAGCTCTTACTTATAAGCTCTCCTCTAAGATGCCTAAACTACTTTGTCTGTACATACATATATAATTACTTACAATCCATAAAATATCCTAACAGAACAAAGATAAATTGAACATTTTTCCCAACAGTTTAAAACCTTAGCTTGACCTTTTTTATTTTTACAAAAGCCCACTTGGCTGAAACTCTAGCTCACCAAAACAACCTAATAGCCTAACAACACAATTTTTTCTAGATTATGGACACTTACCATTAAATGAAATTTGTATATTCTGGATTTTCTCATAAATTACATTGAGGGAATTTTTCCCTTAGGAATTTACATGACCCCCTAGGTCTAATAAAAAATGGTTGACTAGGTTTTGATGCTCTTACATCACCAAATCACTGTGGTGCTTGTTGTTAACTATTAAACCATTTGGGCATGGAAATTTGAACCAATGTAGTGGTTGTTGGAGAGTTGCTAAACCACCTAGGTAGTAAATTGCATATCCTTGTGATGCCTGCTATGAAATGACAATTGTTAAACCATCTAAATAGTGGATTCAATCTCTTGGGCTGAGCAATAGCCCGTTTAGACTTTTGGTGAAATCCTATGGTTAAACTCAAATAATTAAATAAGCCACTAGGACAATGAAGTCCATCTCGTGGGTGTCTACCAAGATTTGGTGTGAAATTCCCTCGAGAAGCATCCCCTAAGACTCTGGATTCGACTTGAGGGTGTCCATCTACAAGAAATTTAAAGTGTAGGTAGCCTATGGTTGGGTGGAGAGTGGAAGTCCCTCCTTTAGTTGTCAGCCATCTTAACAAATTTAGATAGGTTTAATGCAACTTTGTGTTGAGTTGGAATTGTAATTTTTTATGAATGCACATGTATGATATGGGTTCATGAATTCTACATTAATTTTAATGATTGTTTGAGTGGTATAGGCCTTTATTATGCTCATACTCATGATGGTCCATATTCTAAGAAATTGATAAATGACGAGACAATGTTGATTCATGTTATGATTATGATCAATGCAATAGACTGTGTAACATCTTTCTCCATGTTATCCGATAATAATGGTTATGAAGCAATGGTTTTGTAATTGTACCTCTCATTAAGTAGTTGGGTGACCTCGTATATCCCCTACTAGCTAATGGGTCAAATAAATGCCATGGTTATGCTTAATCATCATGCATCAAGTTTATAGAATTATATCACAAATTTCAAAGTTAGACATAGACTCTTAGCAAACACTAGACTAGGAGTGGTCTCCTCCCTTCCATCCGCAATTACATTGTTTTTTGTTGCTTGATGGTGGTTTTATCTTTTTACAAGTCGAGTTCTATTATGATTACAAAGTGATATGAAAGGGGAAGTTGGCCACAACCTACTTCCAACACTTTAAACCTTAAAACCTTGCTAATGAGTGTGGAAATAAGGAGAGGGACAATTTGATCATGGTTCTAGATTCAAACTTTGTCATCATCTAAAAATCACCACCAGGACTTGTTGCACATAGTAACTTTGGACACAATTTAGTGGTATAGGCTTTTATTATGCTCCTACTCATTATGATTTCCATATGCTAAAAATTTGATAAATGTCTAGAAAACATTGATTCATGTTGTGATTATGATGAATGTAATAGACTATGTGTAACAACTTTCTCCATCTTATCCAATAATAATGGTTATGATGAAATGGTTCTGTAATTGTAGCTTTCATTAAGCATTTAGGTGACCAAGTGTGTCCTCTACTAGCTAACAGATCAAATAAGCTTAATCAGCTTGCATTGGGGCTATAGAGCTAGATCAAAATTTTCAGAGTTAGACATGGACTCTTATCAAAGACTAAACGGAGAGTGGTTGCCCCCCTTCTATCTGCAATTACACTTTTTTTGTTACTTGATGGTGGTTTTATCTTATGCCTGGTTGGGATCTACTATGACTGCAGAGTGATATGAAAGGGGAAGTCGACCACCACCAATTACTGACACTATAAACCTTAAATTCTTGATTATGGGCATGTCGATAAGGAGCGATCCAATCTGACCATGGTTCTAGGTTCGAACCTTATCGTCACCTATAACCCACCACCAAGACTTGTTGCATGCAGTAACTTTAGACATGGGTGAAAAAAGTGGGAACCCTGTTGTTGGGAGATCATCCACTATAGTGATTCTTTAAACCTCGTAACCCATAATGGGCATGATGAAAAGAATGGTCTGACCCAACCACAACTCTAGGCGTCGATGACTCCATGCATGGAACCCTATCACCACTCAGTGACCATTGTCGAGACCACTTACGCAACCTAACTCTGATAATTAAGGAGTGCCAATAAGGAGTTAGCTAGACCAACCAAGGTTCCAGCCATTGGAACCATTAGGTTGGATACTACCACCACCATCTAGCATCACCCATTGAGTAACTCAAATGGAATGGCCAGGAAGGTTAAGTTGATATGTTCATGGTTCTGGTGTGTGAATCTTGTCCACTAGGAGATCGCCTTTCACTACTTTGAGTGGGTGAGAACATGATGGAGTCAACACTCTAGTGTGACAGGGAAAGTAATTGTAGGCCCAACAGTGATGACATGTCAAGGTCACACAATCCTAGTGGAATCCACATAGGGATGCATCTTTGGTTCCAGTTTTCACTCATATTAAACATAGTCAATACAAATCTATAAACAATTATATATTCCTAACAGCTAATTCCTAACAGCCAAGTCATAACGATTAATTACTAACACCTAAGTCTAGAACCAAATGCATCTCTACTATTGAAACACATTAGGGGAATTTTGAGGTTTAAAATAGGCCTCCTAAGTAAATTATAAAATAATAGTAGAAATAATAAAATAAGATAAGATTACATCATCAAATTTTAGAGGAAAAAAAAAAAAAAAAACTACCTTTTTCAACTCGTATTTTCAACTTATCTCCATATGGGTTTACTCAAAGTTCGAGCGGGAACACTCGTTGGATGCAAATTTTGATTCCTCGACCAAGGAGTACCCATGTTGTATATTTTCGATGGACCCTTCTACATGAAAATGAGAAATACATGAAAAACGTGATTGCAATCACACTTTTTCATGTATTTCTCATTTTTTGTGTAGCAGGGTCCATCCAAAGAATGAAACATGGGTACTCCTTGGATGAGGAATTAAATTTTGCATCCAACGAGTATTCCCGCTCAAAATTTGAATAAAACCTTAGGGAGGCAAGTTGAAAAAGTACTTTTATTATTTTATTATTTTCCTAAGTGGTTGGTTCTTGTTTCATTCTATGATGTAAGTCTTCCAATTTAGTTGTGAAACCAAGAAATCTTTTTCCCTAAATTGATACCCCTCTCTGACCTAATTTTTCAAGGCCACTTTTGTTGCCTTTATCTTATGTTCCCAGCTATATATTTCGAAACTAATGATCCATGTGCCCCATTCCTTAACAAAAACAAAAAAAATTCCTTTAGCGAAGAACTGCAAAGGATTAAACATGAAAGGAATATGATTGTAATCCACTAGTTGATGCAATTATAGGGATGTGGATTTATGATTAGAACTACCCCCACACTAATGCCTAAGAAGAGAAAGAAAATTTTTTATTTAGAAAATCATTGCTTAAAAGAAACTTATCTATCCTACTCATTATATTATCAGTGCCTATGCACATGTTGCTCCAAGTGAATTTATTTTTAGATATTTTAATGCCAATCAAGTCTAGTTGTGCTATAAAGTCTTCCATGTGATCTCTAAAGGGATCATGCACTAACAATCCCCTCTCTTCTCCCATGGATATATTGTAGTATTAAATTCCCCTCCAAATATATAGTTAGAGAAAAAATTCAAACCCCTTGAATTGTAGAGAGAGTTCCAACCAATAACTTTTCTTGGTGTGAAATTGGAATGTATACATTAACTATAGAACATATAATTTAAATAGGTCAATGCAAGGAACTAGTTGTTATCCAATGTTAATATTTTCACTACTAAAACGTCTAAAATATAAAATGGTCCCAAAGGATGCATAAGTCTTAAGAGGTCCCCTTTGAACTTAATGTTGAGGCCCCATAGCCTCCCAAAACATTTATACTCTTATTCAATATTTAGTCCTCACTCAACTTTGTCTCCTAGAGGAGGATAATAGATTTCTCAACTTTTATTAAGCTTCTAACTTTTGAAATATTTTTTTTCCATTTTCTATCCCCCTATGGTTTCAAGCTAAAACCTTCATCATTTGCTTAAATATTTGATGTTACCCCTTTGAGTAAAGGTCATGCCACTTTGCTTCCTTAATGCTCTTGTTCCTTTGTGCGATGTTGTTTGAATAATAAGTTGTGTCCCCAACTCGTTGTCCCTATTATCCTATTCAATCTAGAGATTTTTATTAGTTTATCTGCCTACTTTCTTGGAATTTTTCCCATGTTCAACTTCTTTTTCAATCCTCCCATTTGAATTATAATATGCTAATAAGGGGATATCTTAGGATTTTTTGGGATATTTGGGAGTAATCAATACCTCCTCTTCTTCCTCATATTTATATTCCTCTTCTTCCTCATATTTCTATTCCTCTTCTTCTAGGGTTTTTATAGGAACATATTCCAGAATTAGCACTCCAACATCATCTTCCTTCTTTTCTTGATTTATTAGAGGAAATTTCAACCTAAAAGTGACCTCATAAGGAAAAATAATAAAAAAATATTTAAAATAATAAAATTAGAGTCATGAATTTTGGAGAGAAAAGAAGAAAAAATATATTTTCAAATTGTATTTTTGGCTTATCTCCTTATATGTTTGCTCAAATTTCAAGTGTAGACACACACAATATTTATCAATGTGGGTCTTCTCAAAAGTATGCATAATGGGTACTCATTAGATGTGGAATTTAATTATGCATCCAACAATTTTTTACACTTGAAATTTGAGTAAACCTAAAATGAAATAAGCCAAAAATATAATAAAAAAATAGTTTTTCCTTTTTTTACCTCCAAAATATGTACATGTACCTCTTTTTCAATTTAAAGGATTTTTATTGGTTTATATATTATGACATGGAAATTACATGAAAAATTCATAGGAACTTTTAAACTGAAAGTTCCTTTAATGCTTCTCCTTCTCCAAAGGATCTACCAATTTTCTTTGTCCCTCTTTGAAATTTTCAAGGTCTTTCAACACATAAAAATGATTTCTTGTGTGTTGGATGAGGAGTGATCTTTAGAAGGACATTGAGGAGGGGGGAAAAGTCCCCATCCCCACCTTATATTCAGATCTAGGACCTTCTGAGGATTTTTCTTTCTATTAGGACCCATTCAACTTTTGGGTTTTTGCCACTGCTCCACTTATTCCTTTTTCTTTTTTTTATCCTTAGATTTAGAGGAATTTCTAGCTAAATGCTCACTACTTATCTTTCATGACACTACTTACATTTAAAGGGAAGCTAGTCATAGTCTAAGATTAGTCAAGAACCAATTATTTGTGATAATTGAATCACCTTTGGAATGGCTTTCTCTGAATTGACTGTAACACAAATTTAGGTATAGGAAAGAATGTTGTCTTTTGTCTCTAATAAATCCATGTATTTTCCAAGGACATTCCCAATATTTTTAAATTTTTTCTCATTCTAGCAAGAAAGAGGAAAATGGAGAATTTTAGCCTCGTTTGGCACCATCGAGGGGATGTGATTATGTGTGTTAAAATTTGGACTCCAACGATCAAGATATATCCCTTGTGTAAAAATTATATAACTGATATGTTATATGTCTAATATTATCTTGATCATACACTATTTGACTTCATGCACAATACAGAATCTATTCCACCATTGATCATCATATGCGGAAATTAAATCAATTGCATGCACACATTAAAACCATAAAAATTCACACACATTAACACAGTGATTTATGGGAAAGCTTAAAGCTAAAAACCCCCAACTATTTGTATAATATATGTCATAGAGATCATGTAACAATCATAATACAAAGCTTATCACAAGCTCTAAGTATCTCCAATCGCTACACACTAATCAGGTCCTGATCTAGCAAATCCATGCACCGATCCACTGCCACCTACTAGCCTGCCTCTACTGCGCAATCCCTGCTGAATATGGGCTCTGAATGAGTTCGAATCCACCTAGCTTACACTGTGCAATCCTCATTGGCATCTCCATCAATGTGTGGTGCAAACTCATGCACCAGTATAGTCACAACTGATAGTCACACTGCTCTTTCACCTATCTCTCCACTGGTCTCCACTGAAACTATCCATGCACTGTAGTTAAATGATGTATTCTTTAGTTTATTAATGAGTTAAAATTTAGTGAATTAATTATTAATTAATTCACACCACTCTCACTAGTGTATCAATCAATTAGACTAGATACAACTAGCTCAACTATGTCTAACTGAGTTAAACTGAACACAACTCCACCAACTACCTCAATCAACTCCACCAAACTCTGTCACATGAGTTCTAACTGAAGTCTCCATGCAATAGCTCCACTTAACCCTCAGGAATAGCGTAATTCCTTCTGTCAGCTCCTGTGCCACATCTGTGCACTTAACTGAAGTACTCCAAGAGAATAAGATAATGTTTATAGTCCAAATATTATTAAGAGCTAATAATATTCGACATATCTATTTTTAGACTGGCAATCTAAAAATAGATTCTGCCCAATATGTCTAAAAATAGAAGTCCATCTATTTTTCCAACTTGACCAACCATCCACAAATAGCATCTTGCAACTCATAGAACATGATCAACATGTCTAAAAATAGACATAGTCTAAAAATAGACTTGCGCCAAAAATAGCCTGCGGGCCCACTTAGTGAAGGCGACTTCTTTCCACTAAGCTCATCATCTTGTTGCAATCTCAACACTCCCTCTCAACAAGATAAGGATTATCTGCCACCCCTATCCTGCCTTTGTGGTATTCGAATTTGTTCTTGGTGAGCGCCTTCGTCAAGATATCAGCATCCTGATCCTCCGTGGGAATGTATGAAAGTAACATGATCTTCCGCTGCACACAATCTCTGATATGATGATACCGGATGTCAATGTGTTTAGATCTATCATGAAATACTAGATTAACCGAGAGTTTAATGCAACTCTGATTATCACAATATATCACAGTAGGATCTAAGTGCTAACCGAACAACCTGACCAGGATCTTCCTCATCCATATAGCGTCGCATGTAGCCAAACTTGCTGCCATGTACTCGGCCCTTGCTGAACTGAGTGCCACGGATCTCTGCTTCCTGCTGTACCAAGAAACTACTGTCGACCCGATACTGAAAATCCCTCCAGATGTGCTCTTTCTATCTGTTGGGCTCCCTGCCCAATCTGCATCTGTGAAGCCATGCAACTTCACCTCATCCAATTGTTTGTACCAAAGTCCATATCCCGATGTGCCTCTGAGATATCTCAATACATGCTTCCCCGCCTTCCAAAAGAGCTTGGTAGGCTTAACCATAGCTTGTGAAAGCTGATTAACAACATAGCATATGTCAGGTCGTGTATTGACTAGATACATAAGCGACCCCACCAAATTTCGGTAAACAATGGCATCCACTACCTCTGCCGATGTAGCATCCTCTTTCCTCCAACCACCAGGAAGAGGAGTTTCGATAGGCTTACAGCGTTGCATGTTGAACTTCTCTAGTATCTCCCGGGCATACTTGCCTTGAGACACAAACAATCCATCACTGCGCTACCAAATTTCCAATCCCAAGAAATAATGAAGGAGGCCCAAGTCCTTCATCTCAAACTCCTTTGCAAGATCAGCCTTGCATGAGAGTATCAAATGTTCATCACTGGTCAGTATCAAATCATCTACATAAAGTACAATGATCAGCAACTTACCCTCAGCCACTATCTGGTACAGGTTGGGATCCACCTCGCTCTTGGTGAAACCAAGTCCGGTAAAATAACTGTCGATCCATGTGTACCAAGCACGAGGTGCTTGTTTCAGCCCATACAACGCTCTTTTGAGCCTGCACACATGCGACTCACTGCTGAAGATTTCGAAACCTTCGGGCTGCTCTATGTACACCTCCTCCTCAATGACTTTGTTGAGGAACGCAGTCTTCACATCCATCTGTTGAAAATTCAGCAAGATGATGGAGCTTAGTGAAATGAAGTAGCCTTCACTAAGTGGGCCCACAGGCTATTTTTGGCGCAAAGTCTATTTTTAGACTATGTCTATTTTTAGACATATGGATCATGGACCGGGAGCTGCAGTATGCTATTCTTGGAGGATTGGTCGAGTTGGTAAAAATAGATGGACCTATATTTTTAGACATTGGGGCAGTTTCTATTTTTAGACTGCCGAGCTAAAAATAGAACAGTCAAATATTATTTGCTCTTAATAATATTTAGACTAAAAACATTATCTTATTCTCTTGCGGCACTTCAGTTTGACCCACGGATGTGGGGCATGCAACTGACAAAGGAATTACGCTATTACTAGGGTTTTGGTTGAGCTCATGCATGTTAGACTTCAGTTAGACTCATGTGGCGGAGTTTTGGTGGAGTTGATTGAGGAGTTGATGGAGATTGTGTTCCAGTTAACTAGTTGAACTAGTTGTAATTAGTTTAACTGCTATTACACTAGAGATGAGTGGTGTGAATTAAATATTATTTAATTCACTAATTATTAACTCATTATTCAACTAAAATAACACATCAGTTAACTCAGTGCATGTATAGTTCAGTGAAGACCAGTGGAGGAGATAGGTGAAAGAGTGGGTGTGCTATTAGTTGGACATCAGTTGTGCTTGAGATTTGCACAATCAGTGGAGGAGATTGCCCATGAGGATTGCGCAATTCAATCAAGGTGAATTCGAACTTAGTTTGGCTCCATTCTCTCTTTGGATTGCGCAGTAGAGGCAGGCAGACAGGCAGGAGGATTTGAACCTGTGACTAGTTTCAGATCTAGCTAGTTTTGTGTTCAGCATATGGAGATAGTACTATGTACTTGTGAGGAGTATTGTATTATGTATTGCTGAATGTTCTCTTCTTTATAATATAACAAATAGCTGGGGGTTTTCAGCTATAAGCTTTCCCCATACATACTGTGTCGCATGTGTGTGAAGATCTGATGTTTTTATGATCGCATATCGCTTGTTTTTATTCCACATGTGATGATTAATTTGTAGAAAAAGATTATGTGTTATGCAAGCAATTCGAATTGATGTATGACCAGGATAATCGCAGCAAATAAACTTCATTATTCAGCAAATTTCTACACCATCTAATGAATGTGCCACCCCATCTGCGCTGAAAGAGCCAAGATGCTCTGTATGGAAGAATACCTTGCGATAGGTGAAAAGGTTTCTTCATAGTCAATCCCCTCAATTTGTGAGAAGTCTCGGGCAACAAATCGTGCCTTGTACTTCTCGACGCTCCCGTCAGCTTCTTGCTTCACTTTGTAGATCCATCTCGAACCTACCACTGATTTTCCTTCCGGCCTTGGGACAATATCCCATGCACTGTTTCTGACAATTGAATCATACTCTTCCACCATGGCATCTACCCATGCAGGGTCCTCCACAGCTTCCTCGAAAGAGGATGGTTCTGTCACGATACACTTGCTCATCAGAGCCATGTATCCAGTGTATCGTTCAGGGGATTGTCTCTATCTACGCTGTGATGTGGGTGCTCCTACAATCTTCTCTGCATCTTGATTCAGTCGCTCAGCTTCTATAGTGTGCTTCCGCCCTCTGATGGTTGGCGCTGCCTGAGTGGTCTCTTCCACTCCATGAACCTCCTCTTGTGGCTGATCCACATCCAGAGACTCATCCTTAGAAACTAATAGCTCCTCATCTGCATGCAAGTGTGGCTCCCTCTCAAGCGAACACTTCATGGCTTTCTCCTCATGAAATTTGATATCTCGTCGCACAACAGTCTTCCGACTGTCTGGAAAATACACATGATAGTTGTGGGGTGTTTTTGTGTACCCCACAAATATCCCAACCTCTGCGGTCGGCTCCAACTTCTTCCTGGCATCCTTCGTCACATGAATGTAAACAGGTGAGCCAAAAATCTTCAAATGAGAAATATCAGGCCTCTTACCAGAAAATGCCTCCTTGGGTGTACTCATGCCAAGTATCCTATGGGGACAACGGTTTTGCACATAAACCGCAGTGTTGCATGCCTCAGCCCACAAGTGTATGGGAAGGCCCTGATCATGCAACATTGCCCGTGCAGCACCCACGATTGTTCTGTTCTTTCGCTCCATGACCCCATTCTGTTGTGGGTTATGAGGCGCTATGAACTCTCTTCGAATTCCTTTTGCACTGCAAAAGTCCTTGAATTCGCCAGAGATGAATTCACCACCATTGTCGCTCCTAAGAGCTTTCACCTGCTTCCCCGACTCTTTCTCCACCAGTGCCTTGAACTCACAGAACTTTGAGAATGTCTCGATCTTCTTCTGCATGAAGAAGATCCAGCACTTCCGAGAAAATTCATCAAAAAACATCGCATAGTACCTGTGTTTTGCTATCGAAGCTACTGAGAAAGGTCCACACACGTCTATGTGAATTCTCTCAAGGATCGTCGTGGCGTGACTATCCTTCTCATGAAAGGTGGCTTTCACAAATTTTCCCAAAGTACATCCCTTGCACTGATCTGACTGCACAAGTGTACCTTTGGGAAGCCCGGTAGAAATTTGCTGCAAAATTTTCAAAGCACCATGGTGAAGATGGCCCAAACTCCTGTGCCATAGCTCGCCCTCATCCTGGCTCACCACTCCTTCTGCCTTGCCTGCCATTACTGCACAGCCATCTACTTGCAACTGATAAAGGTTCTTAACTCGAACCCCTATCCTCCAAGTTTCACCAGTTTCCTTACTGCGCAGGAAAGCCTTTCCCACGCTAAAGACAACATCATATCCCTTGTCTTCCAACATGGCCACCGAGATCAGATTCCTCTTCAATCCTGGAACATGCATGACATCCTTCAATATGAAAGGTTTACCAGACTCCCTCTCAAAGGAAATGGTCCCAATACTAGTCGCAATGTATCTACCATCATCGCCCATCTCGATGTGCACTCCAAGATCCTTCTCATCCAGATCACTGAACAAATATTTGTCTCCGGTCGTATGAAAAGACGCACCACTGTCAAGAAACCACACTGATCCCATAACACTTGAGACCAAGCATGTGATCAGCGAAAAATCCAGCTCAAACTGCGAGGCTAAAGCCTCTCCAACTGCATATCCAACAGCCTGCTTATTTTTCTTCTTTTGTGGACAATTAGTGGCGTAATGTCCGTGTTGGTGACAGTGAAAGCACTTCACCTTGGACATGTCCTGCTTCTTGCCTTTCGCACTGGATTGAGAAGTATTTTTCTTGCTCTTCCGCTTCCTTGCTTTGGCAGCCAAAGCGCAATTTTCTTCATCTTCATTCTTTGATGAAGATCCATCCCTAGTACTTCGCCTTATCTCCTCCTGCACAAGATCCGACCAAAGTCGCTCCCATCCTGGCAGTTTCTTCCGACCATTGACAGAGTCCTCATAGGAATGCCAACTCTTCGGAAGCCCAAGGAGAGCCAAGCTCACCAAGTCCTCTTCATCTACAATAACCCCCACACTTCCCAGCTCATCCCTGCACTGGACGAACTTCGTGAGGTACTTGGGTATACTCTCGCCCTTCTCCATTTTTATTTTCCCGAGCTTATCCTTGAGCGCCAACTTCCTCTGGTCGCTCTTGCTTTGGAACAAGTCTGTCAAAGTTTTCCACATCAAGAATGGAGAAGCTTTACCATGAAGGCTGGACACTATGTGATCCTTCACACCTTCCAACAAAATCCTTCGACATTTTGTTGTCTTATTTTGCCATGCGTGAAGTGCGACAGCATCGCTAGAAGCAGGTTTTGGAATTTATGCATCTATGAACTCCTTCGACCCATTATCCTCCAGCACCACCTCCATCCTATCCTTCCATGCAATATAATTCAAGCTGCCCTCAAGGGCATACTCCAATCGCAATCCGTTGAAAGACATCTCAACTTCGACACCAAGAAAATACTACTGCAAATTCGAATTCCACCAGTACAAAACTCAACCACTTCAATGCTTTTGCAATTGCTCCGATGATCAACTATCCCTCTGATACCATGTAGAAATTATATAACTAATATGTTATATGTCTAAGATTCTCCTGATCATACACTATTTGACTTCATGCACAGTATAGAATCTATTCCACCATTGATCATCATATGCGGAAATTAAATCAATTGCATGCACACATTAAAACCATAAAAATTCACACACATTAACACAGTGATTTATGGGAAAGCTTAAAGCTGAAAACCCCCAACTATCTATATAATATATGTCATAGAGATCATGTAACAATCATAATACAAAGCTTATCACAAGCTCTCAGTATCTCCAATTGCTACATACTAATCAGGTCCTGATCTAGTAAATCCATGCATCGATCCACTGCCACCTGCTAGCCTGCCTCTACTGCGCAATCCCTGCTGAATATGGGCTCTGAATGAGTTCGAATCCACCTAGCTTGCACTGCGCAATCCTCATTGGCATCTCCATCAATGTGTGGTGCAAACTCATGCACTAGTATAGTCACAATTGATAGTCACATTGCTCTTTCACCTATCTCTCCACTGGTCTCCACTGAAACTGTCCATGCACTGTAGTTAACTGATGTATTCTTTAGTTGATTAATGAGTTTATAATTAGTGAATTAATTAATAATTAATTCACACCACTCTCACTAATTGTATCAATTAGTTAAACTAGATACAAATAGCTCAATTATGTTTAGATTAGTTAAACTGAATACAACTCCACTAACTTCCTCGATCAACTCCACCAAACTCTGTCACATGAGTTCTAACTGAAGTCTTCATGCAATAGCTCCACATAACCCTTAGGAATAGTGTAATTCCTTCTGTCATCTCCTGTGCCACATCTGTGCACTTAACTGAAGTGCTCTAACAAAATAAGATAATGTTTAGAGTCCAAATATTATTAAGAGCTAATAATATTCGACATATCTATTTTTAGATTGGCAATCTAAAAATAGATTCCGCTCAATATGTCTAAAAATAGAAGTCCATCTATTTTTCCAACTTGACCAACCATCCACAAATAGCATCCTGCAACTCATAGAATATGATCGACATGTCTAAAAATAGACTTTGCGCCAAAAATAGCCTGCGGGCCCAGTTAGTGAAGGCGACTTCTTTCCACTAAGCTCATCATCTTGTTGCAATCTCAACACCTTGAGGCCCCATAAACAAGGCCAACTTTTGAGTATTAGATCTTGTAAGCCTTTTCCTTAAAGTAAAAGGTAGAAAAACCTTTCCCACATATTGAAACAATAAACTTTTCCTTAAGCCTATAGCTTTTATCAAGCCAAATGTTCAACGGTTTTGGAGAGGACCAAATACTTGTAAACTTCCTTACTAGACCTTGATCTACTAAACCCAAGGCCATTGAACATGACTAATTAGCATAAATAACTACTTTTTATATATCATCATTTTTTTCATAAACTTGGCAGATTATGCCTTTCGATCTCTAAAGAAAATGGAAATCAATGCATTAAATGTATCTATTTCTTGAGTTTAGAGAGATAGGAAACCAGCCCCTCAAAACCTAAAACAGTTACAACGAGTCATCTAAGGTTTTGGGAGAAGCAAAGCATTTCTTAGCGAGCTAAGAATTAAGCTATTTAAAAAACAATATTATATAAAAAAACAAATTTTATATCTTAATATTATAAAATTAACATATTATATTATAAAATTAATATTAAATAATATAAAACTAAGTAAAGATAATCAAAGATTTAAAAATGTGAAATTAAATTAAAAATATCCAAGAATTAAAAACATGTTTTTAATGAGTGTGTTTACATAGAAATTGATTTTTTTAAAGTTATATCCAAAATTATTTTTGACTTTAAATGCATCTGGTTGGTGTGCAAAGGAGTTATCTTTCGTGTCCCTACTCCAAGCTAGTCAAATCACCTTTTTTTTTCTTTGAATTTTTTATAAATTAAAATCCAAATAACCATATGGTTGGTGTGCAAAGGAGCTATCTTGCGTGTCCTTACTCCAAGCGAGTCAAATCACCTTTTTTTTTTCTTTGAATTTTTTATAAATTAAAATCCAAATAACCATATTCCCATAACTGAAACATATTAATTTAGCATTGCCACTATGGGCTTCGTTCATAAAAAGCTGAAAACATAAAGGTTAAAAACATATATAAAATAGAAAATTATATTAAAATTCTGGAGTATAATAATTTACAAATGACCTTACATATTCCCATATTACTGGAATGTATTCATTGCATATTGGAGCTTTGTGCTTTGTCCATAAAATCCGAAAACCTCAAGAAGAAAAAATATATTAGAATTGAAGATGATAATAATTTACAAACGACCTTACAGAAAGTGCAGAACTTAGGATGATATTAATTTACAAATGGCCTTACCAAGATAGCTGAGAGCTGAATGAATCATCAATTGAACCCGCGGAGGGCAGGGATATGGGTAGGAGAGGATAATATTTAGGAATGACATAATCACAATAGTGCAGGTGATAAAAGGAGATATGTTACCATTATCCCAATAGTGGAGTCAATCCCAAGAGCTCTCTTGAAACAATGGGCAGCCGAAATAGAATATTGTAAACAAGAGGTGATAGGATTGTTCAACCTTCAACAATGGGTGGACTTGGTTAATTGCCACAAATTCAACGACGATGTTCGATTTCATCGTTTGCCGCATAATTAGGGATGGTTGGGTTTACTTTAGTTGCTCAGTTTAGTTGAATTGTTGTTTAATACATGTTTCAGTATGGCTAATTAAAATGGTCTATGTTGCAGTATAGTTAGTCATGTTTGATTATTAATATGTATGTTTCATCAGATTTATAATAATTATATGTATTTATTTAATAATAAATATTTTTATAAATATATTATATTGTTATTAGAAAGGTGTATATTTCAACAAGAACATAAGGTTGAGAATTTTTGGAAATTTGTGTGTTTTTGTTGGAAGAGCCTTATGTTTCTAGTCAACACTTCATTTATCTATATAAATATTATAATATTGTTGCATTTTGCTAATTTTTTTTAAATGAGTTTTTCATTTTCCACGGTCACTCGTATATTCTTTGTCAATCTAGCATCGAGAGAAATATTTGCAATAAGGTTTACACCAATAGTAACATGTCACGTGACTTCTGAGTATATTAATATATTAAACATAAGCATATTAAAAACTTTACATTAAATTAAAAACCAGAAAGAGATACTCATTATAAACAAAAATCACATTTAGATATATAAATTTTGAAAACCAAACGATCTTTAAAAAAATAATTATTTGTAAAAGGCTATCATCTTATGGTTCTATAATTAAAAAGAAAATGTGATTATAAGCTATAATATTATTTATTTAACCATAATCACCAAAATTGAAGCTTTATACCGTCAAACTAGAATTATATATAGTTGAATATAATTGACTCTAATAAATTTAACTAGTATTAAATTATTCAACATTTAGAAATTAACATATTTTTAATAAAATAGTTTAACAAAATCACAACTCATAAACATAATAGTTTTGATATTTAATATTCAAATTTAAAGAAAATATATTACAATAAATTTAAATAAAAAAATTATATTATTATCTAAAAAAAATGTTATTATTATAAGACAATATAAAATTTATAATAATATATTATATAAATTATATACATTATTATTGGATAATATATTTATAATAATAATAATAATAATCTAATTTTAAGGTCAAGGTGAAGTCAGAGACCAAATTGATGTATGACACATTTTTTATTGTGGGATAAGGGACCCACCTCTGCTTAGCGATTTGACTAATAATAATAATCCAATTTAAGGTCAAGGCCAAGTCTCCGCGCAGTTATTTGACTGCTAAGTCTACGAAGGCATACATACTCTACCCCCCTCTGGGTTTGAACCTGTGCTAAATCTACTAATTAGGCATACATACTCTAACCCCCTCTGGTTTTGAACCTGTGACCTTTGAGGAGGAAACACATACTCTTAACCATTAGGCGCACTCAAGCTGTATAATAAATGTATATAAGCACATTAATATTATTAATGTGTTGTTATACAATGCATTGTGTTTAAGTATAAGTGTACAATTGACCTTTTTCCAAGTATAATTTACTCAGTACCATTTAATAATTTAGTATGATTAAATAATTAATTATTATGGTTGATTATGGTTGATTAATCTAAAAAAAATACAGAATTTAAGGAGAAAACTATTGTCCTCTTGGGATTTAGGGTTTGACAAGCAATGGCGTCCATTGCTTGTGTTGCAGAACGCATTGGAGCTCCCAAATATGGCACCTATTTAGCTGTTGGTTGCCCTGCGCCTTCGCCGTTCTTCCTTGGGGTCAAGTTTGGTTTGGCTCTGCGTGAAGATTTTTCCAATTTGCACTGGGTATTCATGACCGCATCGCCGCCTCCCAAAGCCAAGGTTTCGAACAGCTTCTCAGCCGCCGCAGTTACTGAGCTAGAGGGTACAACTGCTGCAATAGAGGATGAATTAGCCGCAGCTCCTCTCGGTCTCAAATATGAAGATCAAAACAGGCTACTTGCAGCGCCACCTTTCAACGTGCGAGAGTTGTTCAAACAACTGCAGGTGCCGGCAACTGCAAAAGGCGTTGTCCCTTCCTCCGACGTTTCTTTGCAGCATCTGCAAGTTGGGAGATCTACAGAATCATCGTTGGATGGCCAGATCTAGTTTCTTTGTAACGTTGTTGCGCGCTGGAAGCTGCTAGCTCCGATCTGCACTTGCGCGCACCTACCCACAGTAGTCAGACCTCATATCTGCTTGGCTATGCAATGGAAGAGGAAAGCTCAGACTTGCATAGGTGCACACCCCATGCTTTCGTCTCAACGTAGATCTGTCATGTTGAGCTAGGTGACCAGGGTCAAGGCATACCCTTAACCCCACTCGAGTCCTCCACTAACAGCAATGCTCCATCCCTTGGAAAGGAAGACTTGGCCCTCTCCTTCCAAATCCAGATCTCACTTCTCAATGGAAAAATCTTGCTCTGTTGGGTTCGAACTACAAATCTGGTGCAAAGTTTCACGCAGGCTCTCGAACTTAATTTGAAGATCCCTGCTGGAGTGTAGCGATTCCTCTACAGAGGTAAACAGTGCGAAAACACTTCTCCTCTCTTTTTATAATATTGAGAAAAATGCCACTCTGGTTTTTTCTCTTTGTCTGCGAGGAGGGGCCACCAGACAGACATCCTCTACTCAAGCTTTCTCATACAAGGATGTTGTCCATGCACAGCATCCCAAGAAAGCTGCCAATCCCCCTGAGGCTCCTAAGCCCTTTTTAGTGGATAAAACGAAGGACATACCAGCGATGGAAATTTCCCACTGAGCACTGGATGATCAGTTTCAATCATACGCATAAAAGGCCATTATTTGCATATTCAATAGCTTATGGCCATGCTCAGCAGATCTTTATCAATCGGTCCATTCAGCTTGGACCAGTAACAATAGAATTTTCTTCTTCTCAAAGGGCTTCTTCATAGTTTTGTTCGCTTTTGATGAGGACTATCAAAAATCCTTAACAAGAGGACCTTGGTTTTGGGGAAAAGTTGGGCTATTCCTCACACCATGGTTCCCAGACTTCGACCCCTCCACGACCATTATTACCAAGCTTCCCATTTGGGTCAGGCTTTCAAATTTACCAGCCCCTCTATGGCACTTCTTGGTCTTTCAAGGAATCGGTAACACCCAGGGACGCATTCTGGCGACGAATACCTCCAGGAGGGGAATCAGGCATATACACTTATGGTAGAATATGCACTGAAATAGACGTCAGCAAGGGCCTTCCAGATCAAATCAATCTCAAAATAGGAGATTTCCATTGGACACAAACCCTAAACTACGAGAACACCGCTTTCCGATGCCATCACTGTCATCAAACAAGACACCTCCAGAACACTTACTCCTCATTCCTTGCCCAAAAGAAGAGGAGAAACTGTAAGTCAAACTCCAAAAGCTGGAAACCATGTGTATTGCCTCCCATGGATGACATCGACTCCTTGGATGACATCGACTCCTTCAGCTCGGATGAGGAAGAAATCGAAGCAGATGTGGAGGTAGCAAAGCAGGAGAAGGACGTGACCCCGGCAGGCCCTGACGTGCTCACTAGTCCCTCGAGTGCTTTGAAACGATCTCATGAAACCTCCTCCTCAGATTCAGACAAGGAGCCCACTCCTTCAGACATCAACAAGCTCCAAATGATACTAGCCCAACTACCCCAGGAAACCTGGGTTCAAAGTCTCAAAAAAAAAAAGGAAAGAAAAGTTGCACTGAGGATTCTACCCACTCTTGGTAGAATCCAGTGAATATCTTCTAGTTCCCTTGCTTATCTTCTTGAATCTATTGCTTCTCTTTTGGCTACTTATCGGGATTGAGGTTGACTGTTCTTCATTTCCGGTTCCCTGTTATCTAACCTCTCATGATTGTAATACTTCTTGTACCATATGCTTTACTAATAGAAATAGTCTAATTTACCACCAACAACAAAAAAAAACCTAAAAAAACTATAATTACGACTAAATTTTAAAAAATATACAATTTTGGTATGTGATAATTTATATATATTTTTTACTTCCTAAACTATGTTTGTAGAATCTCTTTTTACTGTTTTAATTTTTCTATATATAAAATTCTTCATTCCACTTGCTCCAATGTTCTTGGAACCAAGATTTGAGGGAAAGTGATGGTTCATACGTTCCAGAGACACAATGCTGCTCTTCCCCGTTCACTAAGCCAGAGAAATGGGAAAGTTTCGCTAAGTGGGGTACTATTTCATATTAGAATCTTGAGGAAATATACGGGTACTAGTTGGCCAGTTCTACATTCTACCAACATGTGTCAGTTTCATTTCCTTGATTGCCAAAGCGGGTTATCTATTTGATTCATCTTAAATAGAATCATGAGGCTACTATTATTTCAGGCTCTCTGGTTGTTTAACAGTTAGATTTAAACAAGTTAAATTTAAGCAAATTTAAATTTAATGTAGAGCATTAAATAACCTATATCCTGAAAAATATATGTTGCCAAATCAGGAGAAATTCCCAAAGCGGGTTATCTATCTCATCCATCTGAGACAGAACCAGGAGAATTAAATTGAAGTGGAATTTTGACTTTAGTTGAGGGGAAGAACATAGGAACGACTTAATCTCAGTAGTGCAGGTGATAAAGGAGATATGTTTCTATTACTCCCAGTGGTGGAGTCGTTTCCAAGAGCTCTCTTCAAACTATGGGTAGGTGAAATAGAAGATTGTAAACAAGGGGTGGTAGGAATATTCAACCATGTGGTTAATAGCGAGGCTTATTCTAATTCTAATGCTAAGCCAACTGTTTTTTAAGGGAGTCCTCTAACGAGCCGGAGGAATTGCGCGGACGGTCAAAATTGGCCGGAATCCGGGCCAAAAAAATTTTAAAAATCTCGCAGAAACAGTGTTTGAATCCTGATTTTGACATTGGAAATGGATTCAGCACTATCAAAAACCTGTAGGACACCCAAAATATTAAACTTTGATAGTTATAACATGGATTTAGAAAAATTCCTGCCGGATTTTCTAAAAATCTTATCGGAATTTTCATGATTTTCAGAGCGATTCCTCTGGCTAGTTAGACTACGGCTTTTTTAAGGCGCCCAAAACTAGAGTCGCGGCTCTTAAAGTTTCCATCCCTATAATTAAGAAAAACAAGAAGACGGAAATGAAGAAGTAGAAACTTTCACCGCCTGAGATTTGGCCGAGGGGAGCATCTAATGCAGATTTGGCAGGGGAACATCCGAACCCTCAAATTAATATATGCAAAGAAAGTTATAACTAAATAAATTTCTGGGCACGTGTCTTAACTCTATAAGTAACAAAAATGCAAACAAACCCAGGTACATGCCTCAACCCGAGAAGCAATAAACAGGCAAACAAACAAAATTTTCAAAATACTTCTGAGTATATGGCTCAAAGCGACAATAAACAATCACCATACCATGTAGATTAATACTCAATGGCCAATTGCTCAATAAAAGGGTGAAACCAGTACTCCTTGCAACTCAACTGAGCATCCCTTGCATTGCTCCTGCGAGTGTGAAATGGGTGCTGTGTGCTCCCTGCAATTCAACAGAGCGTCCCCTGCAGTCCTCAGACGTGTTGCAAAACAAAAGAGAGGCGAGTGGAATAGGCGTTGGTGTGGCTTCATGGTGAAATGCCAATGTATTTAATGAGTTAATTTCCAAGGCTACGCCGCTACGGCGACTGGTCAAACATTACTGACTAATTTTTCAGCGACACATCACTCTCAATAATTGACAGTTCCATAATTGATGGTGAAATGTCAATGTATTTAATGTTTTTAGATGGAAGGTTAATTTCGAAGGTTAAGCCGCTACGGCTACTGGGCAAACATTAACATTATTCACAATGTAGTAATTTGATAAAATGTTTAGCACCATATTTTTATCAATAATAGTAGCTACTAGAAATGTTGCAATTTGAGTTTGAGTATGTCTATAAAAATTTACTTTGTAATAAAATTGCTGCTTAGTTTAGTTTAAATATAGCTAAATTAAAATTAAAATTAAGAATTTACGTTAGTGTTAAGATTTAGAATCTAATCAATTTAAGTTTTTACTAATAACAATATCATATTGTCTTGTTAAAAAAACCATCTGAAAGCTTTTACGTTTTCCTAAAACATATATATATATATATATATATATATATATATATATATATATATTAAAGAGTAGTTGTTTTGATTAGATATGTTTACAAAAATATATTTTATGAATACTTAATATTTTATGAAAATTTATAATAATAAAAATAAAAATATTATTATAAGAATTTATAATAATAATATAAACATAAGTTATATATAATTAAAAGAATTTATTGTTATTATTCAAAAAGTTGCCTGCTATTTTTACTTAAAATTACATGACATGATATATAGGAATCAAAATTGTTTAATATTTTGTATAGTTATATATTTAATGTGTATTCTAAAATTTAATAATGTAATTTAGTTAACCAATTTGAGTTTTTAAATATTAGATAGTTTTAATATTTTATTTATTAGAAATGTGTTTTTTGAATTAGATTTTTCAATTTCTAATGTTTTTTTATATAAATATAATTACATTACATAATATATAACAATTAAAATTGTTTAATATTTTGTATAGATATATTCATTATATATTCTAAAATTTAATAATAATATAATTTAATTAACTAATTTGATTTTTTAATAAGGAAGTGATAAATATTTTGTTTATAATCTCAATTATCTTACTAGTTATATGTGGGGGTGGAAGAGTTCTTTCTTGAGGATTTACGATTCTAAATAATTAGATGTACGTTAATGCATATATAAAGAACGAGGTAAAAATGTTTCAACAAATTGGCATCAGTACCAAAAGGCTCACCAAAACTTATATACGTAAAAAAGAAGAGCTATGTAGTAAATATACACCGTATAACCTTGTTTCATAAATTCATACCTTAACATATATTAATATGAATAAATAGGTCAAGGGCGGGATCCAAAGAAAAAAGGTAATGATTCTACAATAAACGAAAATACTTACTTATAACACTTCAAATCTGAAGGAAGAAGAAAAAGGTAATGATTCTACAGTAAACGAAAATACTTACTTATAACACTACAAATCTGAAAGAAGAACTCGGCACAGAAAGATATTATGAATAAAAAACTTTAAAGGGTAATTAAAAACTTTACAACCATTTTATATGCCACCTGAAAAAATTAAATAAAACGAAGGCATCTAATTTCACTGGTTTGTATGGCAGAGTTAGTAATATAAATAAGTCCAAGAGTGTTTTGACTTAATAGGATTAGATATGTGGAACTGATATAGGTAGAATAAAATATTTATATATAGAGTGGAGAAGAGTAATATAAAAATTATTCCAAACTGGATAATTTGAGGATAATAACACATATGGAAAGGATTAAAGGTACGACGGTAGAAAACCTTCTTTCTATAAATGAAAAGATGCAAGGTATGTTTAGAATGCCACATATCTATAAACTAAGGAGGAGAAATCTCGCCTTAGTGGACAGTAACTGAAGGTGGAGTATGCTTTAATCAGTAAAGAAATGTAGTGAAGTAAGTAAAGTTGTGAGTCACTGAAATGCGTCAGATTGTGACGAATTATAGTAATAAATATATATAACTATAATTAGAAAAAAAATTGGCATAATGAGAGGTGTTACAGAATTAGACAAATTATTTTACAGGAAGCACTAAACCAGAGTGTTCGCATAACTAAGTTCAGAGTGCATACGTACATTTTATTACAGTTAAGATAATTTTCTATAAAGAAAAGTTGACATAGAAATTTTAAAATTACTAATAGGCAAGATAAATAGATAAGTTCCAAGGAGCGTATAACAGTCTTTATTCTGAACCGTTCATTTCAAGAACGTTACAGTGATATAAGTTCTACTATGACTAATACAGGGATATCGTCAAATAGATGTTGAGGACTGGTTTATAGAGTTTCATATTATAATATAGAAGCTTCCTTTGATTATTGTATCTAAACTATGAAAGGAACTATTTATGGATACGTGTAATTATGCATTAAATTTGGAAACCACTTCCATTTGAAATAAGTACCATTAAAATGGAAGAAAGAATTTCACTATTTAAGAAATTGAATATTTATAAAGTCCAGTTCATAAAGTACAAATTTATAATTATTCCCTTCTGAATAACAGTAGAAAATGCGAGAAACTAAGCCTCGAACCAGTAAAACAATACACTTTGATTCATTATCAAAAACTGTAAATAATTTCTGAAAAACTAATGCAAGGTCTACATAGCAGAATAGTATCAATGAGCTAGAACAACCTGGAGATCCGGTTTGCAATCGCAATCGGAGATTTCATGTGGTTCCTTTGTTTAGTTGTAAGTCACGGACCCGATGCAAGTTTAGAATTGAAGTTAAATGTTTTGATCGCGCGTTCAAAGCGCATTGTATTGTGGGCCCCCGACAGTCCTTTAATAGATTTAGATTTAAGTTTAAAGTCTTTAATATAGTTTTGTAATGTGTGCGGCGCATATAAAAGAATAGGCTTAAGAGCCTGTAGAAAGTAATGTAATGTAATTTGTTTTGTATTACACAGACAGTGAATGAACGCACAGCAGTGCAGGTGAAAGAAAAACACAGCAGTGTTTTACAGAGACAGAGAGTTAGTTTTTTTTTGGTGTGCACTGTGTTAGCAGTAGTCACAAATTTTTGTAAATCCCTCTGTGTGAGGAAATCTGTAATAGTTTTTTTTTGAGTAAATGAAATAGTTTTTCATGTTCAAAACTCTGTCTCCTGTCAAGAAATTTTTATTTCTTTGTGTTGAAGAGGGGAGTTTTATTCTCCATTTGTTATTCTAGAATTCTCAGAAATTCCAACATGGTATCAAAGCTAGTCCAGGCTCTTTGAAGATCAAAGAAGCTGAAGGAAAAGAGTTCTTTGTTGCAACAACTTCTCTAGCAGTGTGAAGTCTCAGCCAAAAAGAATCCAAAGGTATCTCTCTATACAGTTTTTGTGTTACTGTTGCAGAACAGTCAAGTTATTTTAAATGCACAGTCAAGTGTTTTTAAATCATAGTTAAGAGTGTAGAATGGCTGGAGCCAGCACTGGTATGGGTATGGGAAATATCCATCTCCCAATGTTTAATGGGAAAAATTATGACTACTGGTCAATAACTATGAGAGCCTTATTTGTCTCCCGAGACTTATGAGAATTTGTTGAGGATGGCTTTGAAGAGCCAGCAAATGAAAAAGAGTTTGAAGATTTAACTCAGGCAGAAAGGGAGTTGTTGAAAAGCAATAGGAAGAAAGACTCCAAGGCTCTCTTCTTATTGTATCAAGCAGTGCATGAAAGTGTGTTTCCAAGGATAGCAGCAGCCAACAGATCCAGAGAAGCATGGCAAACTCTCAAGACAGCCTATCAAGGCATGGAAAAAGTGAAGACAGCAAAACTTCAGTTGCTGAGGAGAGACTTTGAAACTCTCTGCATGGAAGAGTCAGATACTATTGACTCATTCTTCACTCATGTGATTGGAATGGTCACACAAATAAGATCTCATGGAGAGACTCTTGAAGATAAGAGGATTGTGGAAAAACTCTTGAGGAGTCTACCCTCAAGATTTTATGTGATTGTCACCACCATAGAAGAGACTAAGGATCTCACAAAGTTCACAGTGGATGAGCTACATGCATTACTGATGACTCATGAGCAGAGATTGGGTAGGAGTGAAAAATCATCTCTGGAGCATGCCTTTAAGACCCAGATGTCTTTTGGAAGAGGAAAAGGGAAAGGCAAAGGAAACAAAAGAGGAAGAGGCAGAAGCCAAAACAGAGGTGGAAGGAACAGTCCAGCAAATGCTCAAGGAAGGGGCAGCAATCCAAATCAGCATCAAAGCCAAGGCAGCAACCAGCAAAGTGGTCAGTAGAATGCTCAAGGACAGAGGTATGATAATTCCAATGTCCAATGTCACTATTGTAAAAAATATGGTCATTATGCTAATGAATGTAGAAAGAAGCAGCATGATATGGGAAGTAGAACTAGTGCAAATTTCACTAGAGAAAATATCAGCCAAGATAATTTGTTTTTAGCTTGTAATATGGCTGAAGAAAAAAGTGAGGATTTATGGTTTCTAGACTCCCGTTGCAGTAACCATATGATAGGAAACTTAGCAATGTTTTCTATGTTAGATGAGAGTGTGAAGTCACAAGTCACACTAGGAACTGATAGCAAAGTTTCTGTTATGGGAAAAGGAAATGTAAATGTTTTAACAAAGAAAGGTGCAAAGAAATCCATAGCAGATGTGTATTATGTTCCAGAAATGAAGTGTAACCTCTTAAGTATTGGACAGCTTGTTCAAAAGGGGTATAATGTATTTTTTGAGGATGATGTTTGTACCATCATGGGCAAACCACCCAGCAAACAATGTATTGTTGAAGTGAAGATGACAAGGAACAGGATGTTCCCTCTTAGAATGAGAGCATATTTGAAAAATGAAGAAAAGATAGCAGTAGTGGCAAAAGAGGCTATCCAAAGCGAACCAAAAGATGAAAATTGGTTGTGGCACTTGATATTTGGACATCTCAACTTTGGAGGTCTTAATCTGTTGAACAGAAAAGGAATGGTAAGAGGTTTACCATTGATAGAGAAGCCAGACAGCCTTTGTGATGGTTGTATCTTGGGGAAACAACACAGAGAAAGTTTTCCTTCCGGGAAAAGCATAAGGGCAAAGGCACCCTTAGAGATTGTCCACTCAGATTTGTGTGGACCAATGCAAACTCCATCGCTTGCTAGCAGCCACTACGTGTTAACATTTATAGATGATTTTACAAGAAAAACTTGGGTTTACTTTTTGAAAAATAAAAGTGAAGTGTTTGAAAAATTTTGCAATTTCAAAGCACTTGTTGAGAACCAAAGTGGGCTGCACATCAAAGTCCTAAGGACTGATAGAGGAGGTGAGTATATCTCTAAATATTTCCTACGTTTTTGTAGAGAAAATGGTATTCATAAGCAGTTTACAACAAGATATACTCCGCAGCAAAATGGAGTAGCTGAAAGGAAAAATAGAACCATAATGGACATGGTGAGGAGCATGTTAAAGACAAAGCATTTGCCTAATGATTATTGGGCTGAAGCTGTACATTGTGCAGCATACATTTTGAATAGGTGCCCTACAAAAGCAGTGATGAACAAAGTGTCGGAAGAGGCATGGAGTGGCACAAAGCAAGGTGTCACACACATGAAGGTTTTTGGATGTGTGGCTTATGCACACATACCGGATCAGCTAAGAAAGAAGTTGGACAACAAGGGGGAGAAATGTATTTTCATTGGATACAGTGAGGAATCCAAGGCTTATAGGTTGTATAACCCATCCACCAAGAAGTTTATTGTGAGCAGAGATGCTCAGTTTATTGAAGAAGAAGCTTGGGATGGAAGCATAGAGAAAAAGTGAATGTTAAACACTGTTTATCTCATGATGAAAATGATGATGAATTGGCTGAAATACATCCCCAAACAGCAGCACCAACACAAGAATAGCAAAGCACACCCTTGAGGAGAAATTAAGGTGCTTCTCCAAGCACACCACAAGGAGGAAATTCAAGTGCTTCCTCAGGCATTTGTACACCAAATGAAAGAGGTAAGAAGTTCAGAAATTTGAATGACATTTATGCACAAGAGGCAGCAAATGAAGGCATCAATTCTTTATTTGCTTTATATTGTCATGTTGATGATCCTGTTCATTTCGAAGAAGCTATTAAGGATAAGAAATGGATAGAAGCTATGGATGAGGAGATTAATGCCATAGAAAGAAACAAGACATGGGATTTGGTTGAACTCCCAAAAGGTAAAGATGTCATTGGAGTTAAATGGGTCTACAAGACCAAGAGTAATGCTGAAGGCAAAATAGAGAGACACAAGGCAAGACTTGTTGTCAAGGGATATAAGCAGAAGCATGGGATAGATTATGAGGAAACTTTCGCACTGGTTGCTAGAATGGAAACCGTAAGAGCAGTGTTGTCCATAGCAGCACAAAACAAGTGGAAAGTTTACCAAATGGACGTGAAGTCAGCATTCCTCAATGGAGTGTTAATGGAAGAGGTTTACATTGAACAACCTCTCAGCTATGAAAAGAAAGGCCAAGAGCACAAAGTGTGCAAGTTGAAGAAAGCTTTTTATGGGCTGAAGCAAGCGCCAAGAGCGTGGTACATTAGAATTGACTCCTGTCTACTGGAAAATGGATTTGAAAAGTGTGAGGGTGAACCCACCCTCTACATCAAAGAAAAAGATGGTAAAATGTTGATTGTAGTTTTATATGTTGATGATGTTATTTTCACAGGTGATGATGATTACCTTATTGAAAATTTTAAAATAGTCATGAAAGAAAAATTTGAAATGACTGACATGGGTTTGTTGAGATACTTCTTAGGAATAGAAGTAGAACAAGATGAAAATGAGATTTTTATCTCACAGGCAAAATATGTTAATGAAGTGCTTGAAAGATTTAATATGCAGAAAAGCAAAGCAACAATCACTCCCACAGTGATGGGATTAAAACTCAGTAGAGAGGACAACAACAAGGATTTTGATCCTAACTTATACAAGAGCATAGTTGGCAGCCTCATGTATTTGACTGCAACTAGGCCGGACATAATGCATGCTGTTAGTTTAATTTCCAGATTCATGGAAAAGCCAAAGGATGCACATTGGCAGGCAGCGAAAAGGATTCTGAGGTATGTTAAAGGTACTAAAAGGTTTGGTATTTTATATACTGCTTCAGAATGTTCAGATTTAGTTGGATACACTGACAGTGATTAGGCTAGAAGTGTAGATGATCGAAAGAGCACTTCCGGTTATGTTTTTCACATGGGTTCAGGATCCATTTCATGGGCTTCTAAAAAGCAGTCTATTGTAGCATTGTCTACAGTAGAGGCAGAATATGTGGCAGCTATAGCAGAAGCGTGTCAAGAAATTTGGATGAGGAGGATGCTAAGGAGTTTGTGCCAAGAGCAGACAAAAGGAACAGTGATTTTTTGTGACAATAGCTCAGCTATTGCATTATCTAAGAATTCTGTGTTTCACAAGAGGACGAAACACATTGACACAAAATTTCATTACATCAGAGAATTGGTAAGCAATGGTGAAATTATTTTGGAACACTGCAGAACTCAGGAGCAGCTTGCAGACATTCTGACCAAGCCATTGGGACAGAAGAGTTTCGAATTTTTGAGAAAATGCTTGGGTATGATTGATAACCTAGCAGTTGAAAGTAAGGGGGAGTGTTGAAATGTTACTTTCAACAGTAGCTGTGCAGAGCCGCTTTCTCTTTTCTTCTCCTGGTTTTTGTACTCCCAGCCGCTTTCTAAAATTGCTGAACAGTCAGTTTCAGAGTTTGTTTTGATCGACACAGTCCTGTTTTATTTTGAAAAACAGAGTCCTTTTATTTTTGATTCGGGGACAGTCTCTGTTTTGGGAAAACAGAGTACCTTTTGTTTTAAAACACAGTGAACAGATTTTATATGTATGCGGGCGTTTTTTTTTCAACCCCGTGGTCCCCACAGGTGAAGTGTCTAGTTGATGTGGTGAGTTCCGCAAGCAGAACGAACTCACATATGTTACCACAGCCCTTTTGTTTTGGGTCAATGCGATAACACACATCGCAATCAAAGTTCATATTACAATCGCCCTCCACCGCAGTCGAGGCCCGCGAGTGGTCCCACAGACCATGTGGCAATATCAAATACAATCGCAAAGTTTGAATCGGCGGCAATTTTGTTTATGCCCCGATTGCACTATCAAATGGCGGACTCGATCCAGTTTATATGGCACAGTTCATAGTTTGTCATCGCATCCGCTTTGCCAATCACAATCGCAACTCTTTCGTTTTATGGCCCGATTACACTGTGTTATAACCGGACTCGATCCAGTTTATGTGGTGCAGTATATTTGTTTAATCGCGTCCGATTAAACCATCGCAATCGGAACCTTTTTGTACAAGGCTCGATCGCACAATGTTTTATCCGAACCTGACGCATGATTATTAAAGCGATTTAAGTTTGGCCATCGCATCTGGTTTGCAATCGCAATCGGAGATTTCATGTGGTTCATTTGTTTAGTTGTAAGTCGCGGACCCGATGTAAGTTTAGAATTGAAGTTAAATGTTTTGATCGCGCGTTCAAAGCGCATTGTATTGTGGGCCCCCGACAGTCCTTTAATAGATTTAGATTTAAGTTTAAAGTCTTTAATATAGTTTTGTAATGTTTTGTAATATGCGCGACGCATATAAAAGAAAAGGCCCAAGAGCCTGTAGAAAGTAATGTAATGTAATTTGTTTTGTATTACACAGACAGTGAATGAACACACAGCAGTGCGGGTGAAAGAAAAAACACAGCAGTGTTTTACAGAGACAGAAAGTTAGTTTTTTTTTGGTGTGCACTGTGTTAGCAGCAGTCACAATTTTTTGTAAATCCCTCTGTGTGAGGAAATCTGTAACAGTTTTTTTTTGAGTAAATGAAATAGTTTTTCATGTTCAAAACTCTGTCTCCTGTCAAGAAATTTTTATTTCTCTGTGTTGAAGAGGGGAGTTTTATTCTCCATTTGTTATTCTGGAATTCTCAGAAATTCCAATAGAGATAAGTAAATCATGAGTTAAAAATCCAAAGTGCGATCTAAAAGTAAGTCAAACTAGTAGTTAACTATATATTTTTATATTGGAATAACATATAAGTGTGGAAGATGATTTATTTTAAATACCACAAACTACAGAGATAGTATAAAGTTAAAGAGGAGCATACTAAATAAATTGTTACTATGATCAAGGAAAAAAATACCAGACGAGGTCATAGGCAAATAAAAATAAAAAGATGCACGAACTTCCATAACTAGTGCACAAGTATATAGATATAACGATAACCCAAATTATAAACATAATGAAGAATATTGGGATATAGAGTATGAATTTTAATTCTCGGATCAGCTATAAGAAAAACTGTGTATTCAACCCCTATAAGTTCAATTAAGTGAAAGAGGAATTTTATTAACCGGAGCCGAGAACCCATATTACAATTGCAGTAATGGGATACAAGAATACAATACGAAAACATTCAAGAATGTATCAACAGAAAAAAAGAAAAAAACATAGTAATGAAGAAAAGAAACCACGAATGTAAACTTACCCAGGTTGTCATAACATTCGTGTACTCTGGCCGAAAGATTTGAAAGGGACAAGCTCCATGGTTTTCTGTCGCCTAAATATTCATGTGCAGTTAACAGAAAACACACAACGAAACAGCTAACAATTAGAAACCATTAAGAACAAATTTGTTGTAGTTGCGGAAAGCAAATAATGTCGTAGAAAATGAGAATATCGATGAGGAAAAAAACAAGAAATTTTGTACCTGGAGCAATATGGCCGGTAACGTCTGCCCAAGATGGTAGAAGTTCCGGTGAAAAGAAGGAGCTGCGTTCTGAGTTTTTATTCATAGAAAAACGCTATCCGTTATTAGCAGAAAGTTTCACCCAAAGAAAGAAAAAGAACTCGAGCTAAATGAGTGGAGACCATAAACCTGAGTCTCTTATGGGTTGTCCAAACCCTAATCCCGGTTTAATCGAATTTGTCCAGATGTCAAAATCCCGGGGATAAGAAAGTACTCCAGCGTCTTGAAGGATTACATTAAGAATCCATGTGACGTTGCACGTTGCAATCAATGCAACATTATCAACCGTATTAAACTTTATTTATTGTCGATTTCATAAATATGATCAAGCTGGATTTGATGCATTATTATTATGCATAAAGTACTATAATGGTAAAATTGGGCGAAATTAGACTACGGTAGCGAAGTTAGATATAAATCCACACATGCCAATATTATCTTTCCAACACGTTGACATGACCAATTATTTATTGTACCTCTAACCTCTGTCGTTGCAAGACATCCATCGGCAATAAGAAGTTCAAAATATGAGCCAATCGCATCTCAGAAAAAAATATATTTAAATAATTAAAATAAATAAACAATAAAAACTACCAAAGTTTAACTATGAAAAAACTATAAATTTTTCCATTCATAGACAAATTAATGTCTAATCACAGGAAACTTGATGCATAATACCTGCTAGCAATAGGTATAACTAGCATTTGCCCCTAAGGGTTCAAAGGTACACTGAAGGAGCGGACTGTGTGTTAACTCTTGTGCAGATCAAAAGGCGCAGTCTCCATTGATCTCAGATCTAACTTTTGTTTTAATTTATATTTTAAATTAAATTATTATTTAAAAAGTATTTTAAATTATATGAATTAATTTTTTTATAATTAAAATTTATAATATAATAATCAATTAATTTAAATTTAAATAAAATATGACATTTTATTATTTTTCAAAAACATAAATTGTTTTTTAAAGAGATAATACTCATTTCGTCCCTTCAGAAAAAGTTGATATTGTGGAGCCTTCAGAAATGGACATGAAGAGGTCACTGCCATGTTTGCCCAAAATGAAACCTTCCCTGCAAAGATCTACTTTTATCAATATAAACTAATCAAAATGGACAGATATCCTGGCCCGGCGGTGACGAGTCAATCACTACCTAGGTTTTACAATACAGCTCTTAGGCTTTCGCGGTGACCAGTCCCAGGGTAACTAGTTGTCGAAAATTGACTAGCAAAGTCAAAGAAGATTGCAACACGCCTCTTAAAAAAAAAGACTGCGCCCTTTGATCTGCACAGGAGTTAACACACAGTCCGCTCCTTCGGTGTACCTTTAAACCCTTAGAGGAAAATGCTAGTTTATAAATCTTATAAATATATCTTTCTGTAACAAATAACTGATTTACCATTGGACAGTTAATATCGAAGCGATATATACTTACCATTAAATAATGTATTTACTTAAATCCAAAAATGAGCATGCCGGTTATTTTCTGCCATATCTTTGCTCATTGGAACTTAGTGTTAAATGAAAATGAAATATCCTTGAGAAGTTGGGGACAAACATCCTACAAAGTCGTGCAAGAACTTCTTGAAACTCGAGCAAATCTTATCCATTATCTATTGTTAGTCTCAACCTGACTACACCAGATTGGGAGTGCATACATATTCCAATTGTGTGGTGTTGGGTTGTGAGCAAAACACTGCAAAACTGCATTTAGGAAGCAAGTGTTCCCCAAATTCCTGAGTCCTACACCCTACAAATAATATCCAGAGATTATATTCTGGAATTAGAAAAAAAAAAAAAAAAATCCCCATTTGCTATCACATCTCAAAAATCCAGTTTCCTTGAATGAAAAGAAGCCAGAGTCGAAAATCGGGAGCTTTATCATTTACTAATAAGATCAAAGCTTTAAAATCAAACCAGATAAAAGCCTGAAATTCTGGCGAGAGGTATCATAAAAATACCCATGATATGGAATTAAGACAAAGCATAAGCCCAGAAAAAAGGCACATGATCGTTAGAATATATAAATTGCAAGAAGAATAAACAAGATTCTGTGACATCGAATCAAGCATGTTGTGTTTAGGTGGTTAAATCAAATCACTTTTAGTGCTCAGACTCAAGTTCAAAGTTCTAGAAGCCATGCTACCATGTTAAAACAAAACAACATTAACTACTGCATCGAGAGACAAGTGGACATCTCGCAAATAAGGCACATCTCAACGGACAAGACTACGTATGAGTCCTGCGTGAAATTGGCAGAACAGATAGTCCAGGAATGGCATTTGAGCCATATGTAGAGTTTACTTTGCCAATAGAAAGTCATTTAGCAGATTGAAAACAAACCAATACCATGATATAAAATCTAAATATATATCGTCATCAATGAAATTGAAAAATAATAACACCATATCGAAATTTTCTGCCCCACCAAAAGAGGAGAAAGAGGGTATTATGTCGATAAAATCGAAATTGAAAAATTAAAACCCTGACATGCCTGCTTATTTGAAAGTCATATCACTAAACAAGTTTTCTAAAACCAGCATTATACAAAATTTGTACAGAGTAATGTGCATATCTCAATAGATGATACAAGGTGCAAGGCCTGGTTAAATTAGGTTGAATAGATCCCACTTCCTGAGTCTAACGTGTGTAAGGCAGAGTCCATTCTATCAACAAAGGTGCTCGTCATCTAAAACAACCTAATTTTCTGAAAACATTCTACATAATTTGCAAACAACGCATCTTTTAACAGATGAGTCTAGGGCATCTCTTAACGGATGAGTCTAGGGAATCCATTCTATCAACAAAGGTACTGGTCATCTAAAACAGCCTCATTTTCTGAAAACATTCTACATAATTTGCAAACAACGCATCTCTTAATGGATGACTCCAGGTACAAGTCTTGGGAAAATGATATCAATAAAACAAAAAATTCACCATTATTGAAAATAACAAGCTCAAGCATACCACCACCACCGCAGCTTGCTTATTAGAAACCTAAACCGCTAAACTACACATTATCCAAAACAATCCCCGAAACATCAAAAAAATGAATACTAAACCACTCGGCATTCCCAAATATTGAAAGGAAACATAAAACCAAATCCTCTAAATTTACTGTTTATACCAGAATGAATTCACACTTTGCAGAAAGATCAAAACCCCCGAAACCTAAATTTGAATTTCAAATTTCACATTCTACAGAAATAACAAAACCCTAATACGTGAAATTATAGATTAAATTTCACATGCTACAAAAGAATCAAAACACTGGTGCGTAAGTTAAGAAAACATAATATAAAAACAATATGCCTCAAACCCCAATTCAGAGAGTGAAGCTTCGCGAATGAGCTTGCAGCAACCAGCTCCGGAGCCAAAGTGGAGCAAGCCGAGGGAAAATGCAAATGAAAATGCGAATGCGAATGCAAATGTAAATACAGATGAAAATGAAGATGTTTCTTCATCTGAGGCCTTCGAAGCCATCAACAGGCGTTTGCAGTGCAAACTTCTTACAGCTGCTGCCGAGAAGAGAATGCTCGCACAAAAGGCAGCGAAAGCGCAAAACATCGCTGTCAGTAACCCTCCCCTGCAGCAGGGCTTTGGTTCCTCTGACATTAAAGAAAAATCAGTATCTCCCAAGAAGCCATTGTCGCCGCCTCAGCAAGTATCCAGAGGGAAAAGGACCATGGATGTTGAAGGGCAAAGTCTTTCTGCTCAAGAAGCAGACCAGTTGTATAAAATGGTTTTTGGAAATGTCGTCTCTAAAGACATTCTTTCCCAGTGGTGTAATCAGGGTTTCAGGTATGCATTCACTCACTCGCCCGTTAAAGTTCTTTACATCTTTTCAAAATTTCACATAAAATTATGGACATTCACATGGAATTTCAAACATAATTTGCAGGCGGGTTTGAGAGCGCAGCCGAAGTCATCAACTCCTACAATGATCTTAAGAGGCTTCTTGGTGTCGGTGCTTCCCATTTTCCTGGACTGCGAATGAGGGTGTGGGAGTTTGGAAAAGAAATGAAGAGAGTGAGGTTAGTGTCGAATGTAGAGGGAGGATATTGAGCAGATAGGTGCATGTACCTTGAGCGAAGAATTGGTTTACAAGGAAAACTTCCATGGAAACCTACATTTTGTTATAATTTATCTCAAGAACTGAATCAACTAAATAGAGAATCGGCATATCAAGTCGATGACGGGCTTAAACGCCCAGAATTTAACTTCTAAACAAAATGTCAGGTGAGAAATGAGAAGCACCTGAAAATGTCCCAGCAGGACTCGATCCCTTGCGGCAGAGGTGCGAAGGCATCTTTCGTTAAAACGTTTCGGTAAACAGGGCTGACTGAAGGCCCTCCAATCTGCGCTTGCTTCCCCTCTTCGATCTTCACCACATAATTCTGAGACTTCTCCATACTTCAAGAAGCGATCTCCCTGCTCCTTCACGTCTGCTCCTTCGCTTGGGCGACACATGTTGAGTATTAGACATCTACGGCACTCGCTCTGCCAAAAACAAACCAGAGATTGGAAACACAATCGGCCACAGACAAAAATTCGAAAATCCGAATCAAATCAGAGGCCGATTTCTTGAAATTACTCCATGGCCGGCAGAAAAAGCAAAGTTGCAGGGCCTGATCATGTCTGCGGGAGAGTAAAATGAGTGCGGGGAGGACCAAGACATTGCGAACTATCAATTTGGCATATTCGTTTTAGAACGACGAATCTACTACAATGTCGTGAACTAAAAGCCCATAATAGAACACCTTCGGTGTAATAATTGACAGTTCGTGGAGCCATAGTTTTATTAATATGGATTTTGTGTTAAATTTAAGGCTGCTATACATTAATGAAGTTATATCTTAATTTGTTTTATTTAAATTAGTTTTATCTTTTATGGGTCTCATGAATAGTGTATTTCTCATGAAATTCTTATATACTCAAGGAATTTAGAGGAGCATAAGGAGAGTTTGAGAATATTTTTGCAAACATTAAGAAAACATCAATTGTACACTAAATATAGTAAGTGTGATTTCTTTGAGGAGCAGATTCAATATTTAAGACATATTATCTCTGCAGAAGGAATAGCGGTGGATCTAGAAAATATTAGAACTATAATGGAATGGCCTATGTCGTCTAATGTTACTTACATCCAATCCTTCATGGGCTTAGAGGGATAAATTACCATCATTTTATTGAATGATTCTCTAAAATATCCTATCCTATTACATCCTTACAAAGAAAAGGAAAGGTCTTTAAGTGGATTGTTGAGTACCAACGCAGTTTTGAGCTATTAAAGAAATTTCTAACCACATCCCCATTACATCCTTACAAAAAAAGGAAAGGTCTTTAAGTGGACTGTTGAGTGCCAACGCAGTTTTGAGCTATTAAAGAAATTTCTAACCACATCCCTAGTCCTAAAAATAGCATACCCAGAAAAGGAGTTCGTAGTTTGCACAAATGCATGCCAGGAGGGAGTTGGAGGGGTGTTGATCCAAGAAGGAAAAGTTATTTCATATGGATCCTGAAAGTTAAAGGAGCTTGAGCAGAGGTATTTTGCTTATGACTTGGAACTGACTACAATGGTACATGTGTTTAAGATGGAGACATTACCTTTTAGGAAAAAAAACTCTGTTAATGACTGATCATAGCAGCCTAACCAGCTTTTTTAACCAACCAAATCTCAATACTCTTCAAGCAAGGTGGACTGCATTTATGAGAAAATTCGAATTTGATATTAAACATCTAGAAGGAAGGGAGAACCAAGTAGCAGACGCACTCAACAGAAAAGTACATCGTGTTTATGAGATTTTGTTCAGTCGAGTTGAATTTAATTTTTGAAAATTAATTGAGGTTGTGGCTAAAGGTCTAGAATATTTATTTTTGTGGCAGCAAGCGAAGAAAGTCGAAAATTCAGAACAACAAACAAAGTATGGCAGAAATCATGATAATTTACTAGTTTTTAAAGGAAGAATATATGTTCCAAATTAGGTAATCGTTAAACCACTAATATTGGATGATTTTCACAAAAATCCCTATATTGCCCACTCTAGATACCAAAAGTTATTATCATTTGTTAAGAAAATTTCTTTTGGCCTGGTATGGAAAAAGACATCACAGAGTACTTGGATAAATACCTGGAATGTCAACAAGTTAAATTTGAACACTAGCACCTAGCTGGATTAATTCAGCCACTACCCATTCCAGAGTGGAAGTGGGAGGTGATTACTTTAGAATTTATCACCGGTTAAATTTTAACACTAGCACCCAGTGGGATTAATTCAACCACTACCCATTCCAGAGTACCCATTCCAAAGTGGGAGTGGGAGGTGATTACTTTAGAATTTATCACCGGTTTGCCAAAAAATAACAATAAAAATGATTCCATCATGGTAGTAGTGGATAAATTAAGTAAGGTAGCCCACTTCATTCCCGTTGAATCAACATACAAAACTGTGCAAATTGTTGATGTATTTATGGAGGGATTTTCAGGTTGCATGGGTTTCCAAAAGTTATGATATGAGATGTGAAATTTACTTCAAATTTTTGTTAGACTCTTTTTACTTGTTTGGGAACTCACGTTCAATGCAGTACAACATATCATACACAAACAAATAGACACACACGAAAAAAGTAAATCAATTTCCAGAGGGTATCTTGCGAATGTATGTAATGTAACAATCCTGTAAATAGGAAAAGTACCTTCACCTAATAGAATTTACAAATAATAATAGCTATCATAACTCGTTGAAAATGAGTCCATTTGAAGTGTTATATGAGAGGAGATTCAAAACTCCCATTAAGTGAAATAATTTGGAGGATAGATTGATGTTGGGAACCGATATGTTCGCAGAAATGAAAAGCCCTGTGACAAAACAGAAGCAAGTGAAATACTTGTTGAAAAACAGAAGAGAAGAGAGGCTAGTGGAATAGGCGTTGTTGCAAAAACACAAGAGAAGAGAGGCAACTGGAATATGCGTTGGTGTGGTTTGATGGTGAAATGCTAATGTATTTAATGCGTTAATTTCGACGTCTACGCTGCTAAGGCGACTAGGCAAACATTATTCACAATGTAGTAATTCCATAAATTTTTCAGCGACACATCATTCTCAATAATTGACAGTTACATAATTGTGGAGCGCGTTGGTGTGGTTTGATTGTTGAAATGTCAATGTATTTAATGCTATCTGATGGGAGGTTAATTTCGAAGATTGGTGTGGTTTGATTGTGAAATGTCAATGTAATTAATGTTGTTAGATGGAAGGTTACGCCGCTAGGCCCGCTATGAGTAATTTCATAATTTTTCCAGTAATACATCATTCTCAATAATTGACAATTTATAATTGTGGAGCTCGTTGATGTGGGTAAAGCTTATTTCTTAGGTTATTGATTATTTAATGCAGTGTGACATACATAAAATTTAACAACTTTAAATTCCACTAAATAGCCTAGAAAAAAAACTGGCATTGGTGTGATTTGATGGCAACCAATATATTAGCTGCTATTCGCCCATAAATGCCCTTAAGAGTACTAAGGGCATGGACATGGGCATCGATCATGGGCAGTGGATAGTTTCCGAGGTCTGACAATGAACAGGGTCTGAGGACGAACAGGACACGGCAAAAAATCAATTCTGACAACGAACAGGAAACGACAGCGCGGCAAATTCCGTCAATTTGAAATTTGAAATTTGAATTTATCTGCATTCACACAAACCATTGCAATGTATCTGCATTTTTTAACCCAAATTCATTCACTGCAAATATCGCAGGTGATGCATTGCAACCAGTCTGGTACAGCGTGTGTACATCTGGAACGCGAGCAGGACCGCAGGTTCGGCAGCTATGCTGGTGGGGGTTTTGCAAATTTGATGATAATCACGTTTATATTCTGCAGGAACAACAAATATTCTGGCTGGAGCGATCTACAGCTAAAATAGGCTACATGTTGTCTGCAAGAACATTATGGATTCCTTGGGGTAATGACCAACTGGTGGCTATACCCGATTGCGTGCCTAGCGAGTTCGAGAGATGGAGTAAGATCAAACAATTTTATCAGTCATTGGGTAACATGGAAAGCCCTGTAGAGGAACTCATCAACGATCTTCATCGGCAACCCAATGTAACGCACGTGTCCTACATCGTGGCCGACACTTACCTCGGATGGGCAGTGCCTCTAGCCAAAAAGCTCAGCCTGCTATCCATTTCTTTCTGGAGGCAGAGTATCTCAATGTTTTCCATCCTTTCCCATTCCGAATCAGGTGATGATTTTCTTTCCGCAAGAAACTTTCCCTTACGAACCCTTATCCACTCGTCACTTCTGTTTTCTTCTGAATATTGTAATGATTTGTTCTTCCCGTTGCTGTGCAGTCCACTGTCAGGCAGGATTGGCAGTTCACGTTCCAGGTGGAATCTCCATAGAGTCCGCAGATCTTCCGTCGTTTTTGAAAGTAGATGTAGACCCTGCAAAAGCGAGACGTGTTGTTCGGTGTTTAGAAAAAGCCAGAGAAGCGGACTGGGTAGTAGCTAATTCCTTCGAAGCGTTAGAAGGCAATATAGTGGAGGCTTTGTCAGAGAAATTGCAGTTATACTGTGTTGGCCCATTGCTGCCTTCGGCCTACCTCAATCATCACTCAGATTCTCGCGACTCCGTTGTGGGGACGAGCTCGCTGATAGAAATCGACAGCACAAAGTGGCTGGACGGCCAGATTCCTAAGTCGGTGATATACGTTTCGTTTGGTAGTTTAATCCCGGTGTCGACAAGCCAGGCAGCGGAAATAGCAATGGGTTTGAAGGAAAGCGGTTACTGTTTTATGTGGGTGCTCCGACATCCCGGTCCGGAGGCCACCGATGTCTCAACCATGCTGCCGGACGGCTTTCTGGACGAAACAAAAGAGCGAGGAGTGGTTGTTCCATGGTGCTCACAGCTGAGAGTGCTCTCTCATCCCTCCATGGCGGGTTTTTGAGCCACTGCGGGTGGAACTCCATTTTAGAGAGCATCTCGACGGGCATTCCCCTGCTGGGATTCCCTCTGGGGAATGACCAATACACCAACTGCAAATTCCTAGCCGATGAATGGAAGATTGGACTGAGATTGAAAAGCAACTATGATAATGAAAAAGTTATAGGGAGGGAAGAAATAGCAGAAAAAGTAAGGAGATTGATGAAAGGGGAGGAGATAAGGAAGGCGGTGGAGAGCCTGAGAGATTTTGTACATATGGAAGTAAAGAAAGGAGGAACTTCCAACAAAAATCTGGAAATAGTTGCAAATGGGTTAAAAACCAAACTCAGGTGACAAAGATTATTGCTCATGTCAGATCTGAATATTGATTTTCTAATTTCGATCTCTAGGTGGACGGTTGATCGTATTATCTCTTTATAATTTGGTTTTGTTCAACGGCTAATCATATTATTTCTTTATAATCTGGTTTCGTCGAATTCTGCTGCAACTGTTTCAAGTTTCATGGTCGAGGCAGTCAACTGTCATCAGAAATTCTGCACTCATTGTTTCCCATAAATAATTGACTTGGATATATCAATCGGTTTACCAAATGTTTGATTTATGGTCAGTCTATGTGCTCTTATTTTTTTTCTCTTTTTACATTGCAATATTTATTAATCTATTTGCTATTATTATTAATCACTCTACATCACGTGATATCACTTGCTACTATTATTAATCACCCTACATCACGTGATATTTATGAGATTAATTAATTATAACATTTATAAAATTATTGTGATATTTATTAATTAATTATAACATATATAAATTAATTTGTAATTATTTAAATTTAGTATGGTTAATTATTTGGATTTTACAAATTATAGAATTCAAACTTATTATTTCAAGAAAGTACAATTTCAACTAAGTTTTATCATTTTGGACAAAATGTACAGAAAAATATAATTAAGAAAGGTCAATTATATCTTGTTTTAAAAAAGTTGCAATAAAGTTGGATGTACTTTAAACATTAGATAAAGTCTCACAATTTTGGACAAAATGTATTGAAAAATATGATTAAGAAATGTCAAAAGTATCTTGCTTTAAAAAATTTGTAATAAAGTTGGATGTAGTCTAGACATTAGATACCATTTCAACAAAATCTCATAATTTTGGACAAAATGCAGAAAAATATGATTAAGAAAGGTAAAAAATATCTTGTTTTAAAAAATTTGCAATAAAGTTGGATGTAGTCTAAACATTAGATATTTTTACTATTTTAAACATCATATGTAATCTCCAAAAAATCGAGTCCATTTATTCACTCAAAAATACATTTTAAACAACTTCAAGATCTTACCAAAATAGTTCTATTTCTATTTTTTAAATCGTTTAAAACTATGTAAATCATTGATAATTCTAGCACTTTCTTGTTAGTTTGTGTTCTCACACAAATATAAAAGATTTAGATAATCAGATGATAGATATTAGTCACAAAATATACATACAAATATATTTTGTGCGACAACTTGATTCAACTGTCATGGTCTTTTGGACACCAAGGTTTAAGGTAGGTCACCAAACAAATCATGGAACATGAATTTATATATGGTTACAACTCTCAATTTGACTAGGCTGACTCTAGCTTTAGGTTTTGCTGACATGTTTTGGTTTAGGTTGCACTCAAACTCATCTAATATGAATTTGAAGCTTGAAGCTAGTGACTATTAATCCCCCCTTGTCAAATAAAATGTGAGTTATTACAAGATTGTTAAAACTTGAGAATGAACTATGAGGTATGATCAATATATTTTATTGGTTGTTGAAGACCATTTTGAAGAAGCGATCTATCTAAGGTGAATCTTTTCTCTTGTAGGAGTCTTACATGTCAAGCATCTCTCTGAATTATGACTATGTTTTTTGCAATTCTCACAAGGTTAAAGATAAAAATATTGATCTTTCACATGGCCAACCTAATCACAATGTTGGGATTTGAGAGTCTAAAGTTCCTGTGGAAGAGGAGCAAGTGAACATGAGTTGTCTTGAAGATATCCAACACACAAAAACTGAATTGATTTGAAGTAGTCCAAAATATAAAAAGACACTTTATTTTCATATCGAAGACCGATTCTCTTCTTCTTTTTAATGACTTCTTCCGGACGTTTGATGATGGGTTTGCGAAGTGCAAGTAGAACCCTTACATCTTCAGGTAAATTTTCCGCTAAAATGCAGATAAGAATATTTCTCAAAATCAAAGGGAAAATTATTTTGAACAAGAACCAGTACAAAACCTTGACTCTTTTGTTGTAAATCATCACATTGGAGTTGTGATTCGAGCTGAAAAAACTCAATCTTCTCCTCTGCATCTTTTAAACATGCTTGAATATTGGAAAAAAAATGAATTTCTGATTTTGACTGTACACCAACAAAAGATACTATTATTAAGTATTTAATATTACTAATAACTCATCAATTTGAGCTATTTTGTCCACAAATCAAAGTTAAAAAAAAAAAGAGTCTCATCTTTAAGAAAAAAATGTACTTCAAAATTAGAGAGGAAGATGGTTTGTTGTCGAAAGTTCAAATCGAAGTAAGGCGACTAAAAATTAAGCAGCTCACCCTGCAACAACTTTTTTCCTCTTCTTGCTCCCCAAAATTTGTATGATGCAAAACTATTATATCATCGTGTTTCAACATAGTACAAAATTCTCTCAATGATCCACATGGTATCAATTTTCTATTGCCCCAAAGGGTTATACAATTCACCATTACAATATCCAAGTCCCTTGAAAAGCTCCAATGATCCATAATGACAACTCCAATTCCAACCCCAATTTTGTTAATAGTTTCCTCGAACTCCTTAAACTGACAATTTGTGTTTTGACATGTCTCCTCTTCTAATCAACTCCATTAGAACGTATCTCTAAAAAAGGAATTAAGTAATATTTTACTTGTTTGCTCGTGATCGAATTTTTGTAGCAACACCAATTATATGCCTTTGAAACATTTTTTCCACCTGCATAGCCTCTGGCAAGAGTGATAGAAAGGAAGAGGAGGAAAAACAGAATTCACACAAAATAAACTTCTATTCATAAATCTTTCTCACATACACATTCATCGAGTTGTGACTCTTAGCTCTTTTGGCTTAATTTATTTCACACATTACAATGACCTAATCACGGGTATATAAGGACCACACTTACTAATTATGGAATCATGACAGACTCTAACTAGAGGTGCCTCAACTGTGACTAACTTGTTCATGAAAATTCACACTAAATTAGACTTTTCCAAATATATACTGAACTCAAACTAACTCACACTGACTCTCCATGCATTGAATGCATATACGAGTAATTTACTATTTCTAACACCCCCTTAATTACAACCATATAACTCAACATAACTTAATCATGACTCAACATGACTCAACTATGCCTGCTAGGCTTATAATAAAAATTGACTCAATCATTACTTAAACATGCCTAGTGGTCTAAGTCTCAGCTAAGCTTACAATGGCTCAAAACTTTTACAGTGTTGGATTTTATTTTTTGTTTCTTCCAAATTATATACCCTCGAAATTGGTTCATTCTTGTTGTAAACATCATACTTATTTTACTTGTTGTTGTTGCAATTTTTCTTTCACTTCTCTTGTATCTGTTTTGAGTTTTTCTTCTACAACATCTCTTTACTCTTGGTTTTTCTTTCTCATTTATTCCAAATTCTATACTCTCGAAACTATTTCATTGTCGCTTTCACTTTCTTGTTGTAAGCCCCATACTTCTACGCTTGCTTCTACTACAATTTTTCTTTGAAATCTCTTGTATTTATTTTGAAAAAAAATATGAGCGTGTCTTCTACAACTTCTTCTTTAAAGATATTTTCACTCATGGACTATTGCCACAACTCTTCATCTTAAAATTGTGAACTTCACTCTACTTCTTGCCCTGCATAATCATCATCTTCTTTCTGCCATATTTCTTCATAGAAAAATATAATCTCTTCTTGACTCCATTGTTGAAAGATTGTTTCAATGCTTTCTTCTTTGTATTTAGAAACTTCCATGTCCTTTCCAGCATCATTTTCTTCATCTTCTCTTTCAGCTGTAATTGTAACTGACCAGTTGTCCTGTTTACTTGTACACTCAAAATAAATGTTAAAAACATATTCATTATGCTCTTCAGTGAAAGCTTTCTCCTCTTCCTCTTCCTTCTCTTCCACTTATTTACAAACATCTGTTACTACAAGTGTGTTGTATTCCACTTGGATTCCAGACATAAGTGGGCTTCTCTCACCAAATAACAACATATCAATTAGATATTTTTGTCGTGTCATGTGAAACCACTCATAATCATTTAATTATTCTTCAAAGTCAATATCAACAATTTCAATTTCTAGATCCACCAAACCACTTGTTGCTCCATTGGTAGCTCTACTAATGTAATACTCAGCTATTGCTATTTCACACACTAATTCCTGAGTATTTCCAAATTCTGCTTCATAACTTGCTACTACAGTGGCAACTTCAATCTTCAATTATTCATCAAACACGGGACTTATAATATTTCCACGATTATTCCCTATTTCGAAAAATATACCACAAATGTCATTAACATAATGTTCATCCACTCTATGGTGGGATATATAAGCATGCATGTGCTCATTAACAATTTCAACTTCACCAAATTCATTAATTGTTGTTGAATTCTCCAATTCACATCTCACTTTGCAGTCATCATCCATATATGTCTTGTGACAGTGGAATTAACCATCATCTTCACCATCCATGTTACAATGGAGTTCTCGAGTATCTATGGGCTCATGCTCTGCTTCACATATAGAGGCTTCAACTTTTCTCTCTACAATCTATGTTGTGCCTTCTTCATCCATATGCATGTCTGCATATTGGGATTCACTTTTAGTCTTCATGACCATCATCCATTTTCGAGTGGGATTCTCCAAGCTCTGTTGCTCTCCCAGAGTCTTTCTCACCTACTCTCAAATCTGCGGCTAGATTTTCTATTGATTCTTAAATAGGTTGTGACACAATTGGTTGTTGCATGTCACTTTCCTTTATACCAAATTATACTTCCAGGATCTTCCATGCTTTTTGGGAAGATGTAGCTTTTTCTACCTTGCACAAAAACTTCTCATCCAATTCTTATTTTTATAAAATCTAATACTAAAGCATCACATACTTCTTCATATGCGTTATTATATCGGTACTCAATTAACTCTTTACATTGAAGAAAATTTTTCATTTTGACAACCCGAAAATCAAATTTTTACCAGTAAATTTTTGTAGTGTTACCATATCCATCTCGGTCCATGAATTATTGACGTGTTCTATTTGTTCTATTCCATGTGCTTGTCTTATAGATTCTTTGGTTGCAACACGTCTATGAGCTCCTCAAAATATTCAAGCTCTTCCTTTTGAATTCATTTTTGTTGCTTCAATCTTGCTTTGTGACCAATGATTGTTGTCTTTCTTTTATCTTCTTTTTGCTCTCCTTATCTCTCTCTGCTCTCCTTATTACATGAGATTTTTTTCCATATCGCTCTCGAAAAAAATTATTTTCAAAACACACCTTCGTAAAACATAATCTTCACTATATTCGTACACAAAGAAATTTTTTCGAACCCAAAACACTATCATGCTTAATAAAGTAAAAAAAAATATAAACAAATAAACCTTTGCAACACATAAACTCTCTTTCTAATAAAACCCTTTTCCTTTTTTTTTTTTTAATTCTCTTTTAAAAATAAAATGAAAAATTCACTTAAAAAAATTCTCACAAAATATATCTTTATGATGAGAGAAATCCACCACAAAACTTTTAACAATAAACCTTTTCTCTTTTAGAAACCCCTAAAAATAAAACTTTAATATTCTCAATCAAAACTTTTATAAGACTCCCTTTTATTTTTCAAAACCCTTTTAAAACTTTATAACCTTGTTATAATAAAAAAAAAAAAACATACAATGATGTGTGGTTTGACTGGAAAGTTTCTTTGGGTGAAACCTAAGAGACCGCAGTTCAAATCTCATGTCATAAGAATTGGTATTGGTGTTATATTGGCGACCATGAGGATTGATCCTGTGTCTCGTCTAGGTTACTCTAAAAAATTAATAATTCACCGTGTGTAAAAAAAATAAAAAAAGAACTTAAAACTCTAATATATAGCAAACCTTAAAAATTAGCCTTTCAAAAAAAGGTAAACCTTCAACCTTGCCCGTGGCCTTTCTTCTTCATGACTATGGCTGCTTGGCTAATGGGCCTCTCACTATGGAGGGCTCGTGTTAGTAATGCACCTTGGACTTGGACTTGAACTCATCCTTGTCTTATATTGAACCATTCTTTCCTGATTCCCAACAACCAAACAAAAAAAAAATCAAGCAAACAAACCACGTGCCTATAACTAGCCTAATATCTTAACTTTGAGCTTCAAAGACATAAAACCTTTGCTTATATAGAGAGATCCGTCTCTGGACCCAGGAGGGCTAGATCCTAGGGTCTGGAAGTGGTTATGATGTTGTATCATCTTTTGGTATTGCCAACCTACCAAAACATGGGAACCCCAACATAATGGCGACTCCGCTGGGGAATAATCTGAGAGTCTATAACTGATAACTTTGTCTGTCTCCCATTGTCATCACCAACATAATGGCGAATCCGCTAGGGACGTTCTGAGTATTTCCATCTTACTACATTCTAAGAGCCTCTGAAACCCACAATCTCTGGTTAGGTTGGAAGTTAAACACTCCTATTCGCAAATCAACTTCTAAACCACTTGTTGTGTTTTCTCCCATACTCTTAGACAGAGCCTGGAAAGGGCCAGACAGCCTCCGGATCTCATCCTCTTTTAGAGGTGAAATATCTGGTAAATTCCCTCCCAGTCCATCTCTGGTTAGAGTTTGTGGTGTTTTAAGGATTTCCCTAAAAGGGACATTACAGAAACACTGTGGTGGACAGTGTACCCTCTTGAAACATCCTAAACCTTCCACCTGGAAACTCCATAGTTCCTAAACGATTAAAAAACTCCACTGGTGATCAGTAGGCCTACTGATTATCTTGGTTCACATAAGACTCCACTGGGAGACCAGAGCCCGTTACAACATCAGCTACAATAGAAGTAACGGGTAGGGTTAAGTTGCTTTGTTGGAAAACAACATTTTGGCTTCAAGAACCATTCACACAAGAGCTTATCCAAACCCTAACCCACCTGGAATAGTTGACAACTCTGAGAGCATCCTCAAGAGATCTCCTACACCTAAAAGATCAACTATTTCCAGCCACATCCATAGAGATAACTCTGCACCAGAAGACCTTACAGCTGTATCAGACACTCATCTTGACCTAGACTCTCAAAGCAGATTACCAAGAACTAGGTCACACAATGCTCTAGACCAGCCAGACCTTGAAATCCCTGGTTCACCACCTCAAAGTGGTAGACACATTAGGGACAGGGAGACCCCTCCATCTACACCTCCTGATATTCACTTCATTCAAAACTTGGGGCTCTGCCACCCTAAATCAGCTCAAAAGACTTCTGCTAGTCCTAATATCCCTGCCATCTACATCCCAGCTGCTCAAGCCAACCCTGCACCTCATCAAAACACCATCATGGTAGCCTGGTATGCACCTCTGGTTTTACCCCAGCCTCTAGTACCCTTACCCAATGATTATCAATCAAAGATCCCACATTTCACTACAAAAGAGTCTACCACAGCTCAACACCATGTAGATAGGATGGAGGATTCTTTTGACTACATGGAGATAGATGACGATACAGTCAAAATGAGAATCTTTGCCTAGAGCTTAGAAGGTGATGTGAAAAAATGGTTTAAGGCCTACCTCCTAATAGTATCCAAGACCTTCCTGCTTTATATCAGACCTTCATAAACAAATGGGAAGTTAAGGCCAACCCTCTCCAAATCTTAGCAGAATACAAATGTTTTGAAAATGATTTTTAAATCAATAAAATTAATATAAATATATAATAAAAATGGTTGAAGTATATTGGTAGGTTTTATTGGAAAATAAGGTTGTCAAGGTATTTCAATCACTTTATTAATGTGGTTGTAGTTAATTGGAAATAGTTGACTATGCTTAATCTTGATTTACTTGGTTAAATATAGTAAAAATAGTGTTTAGAAGAGTAAGTCATACCCTTAGGAAATGAAACGCCAAAAATATGGGCCTTGAAGCTTGGAAATTTATCTTAAATATGATGTGATCGATGGTGGATGATATCCATAAAGTGCCATAAATGGGGTCATTTTTGCTACACATGGAAGGAAGTGTTATACCACCATTCAGACATTGGTAACCACTTGACCCATTATGTTTGTTTATCAGATACAAAGCAACAAATATATCCTTCCAAAAAAAAAAATCACTATATCAATTTTCCCATTAGATTGAGGATGAGAAGATGAGCTATGAGCTAATTGAGTACCGAGACAAGAAAATAATTTAGTCTAAAAAGTTTCAGCAAAAATGGGATCTCTATTGCTTAGAATAATCTTCGGGTTTCCATGTAGCTTTTGAATTGTTTCCATAAATGCAGTAGCAACCTTACTGGCTTTAAATGGATGATATAATGCACAAAAGTGTGCATACTTGGTAAGTCTATGAATTACCACCATGATGAAATTCTTTCCTTCAGACTTAGGTAAAACTGTGAAAAAATACATTGAAAACTCCTCCCAATGTTGACTTGGAATGGTTAAAGGTTGTAATAGACTCAAGGTCTTAATTGTCTCCACTTTACTTTCTTGGAAAACCATACATTCCACCACAAACTTTTGAATATCAGATTTAAGGCCATCCCAAAAAAAGTTCCTTCTTGACCCTACAGTAAGTTTTTAAAAATCCTAAGTGCCCTCCAAAGGGAGAGGTGTGAAATTCCAAAAGAATATTTTGTTTGAGTTGGAAATTATTACAAAGATATAAGTGATCTTTGTACCATAATGAATCAATTTTCTAGCTAAATGTATCAAATGTGCTAGGATTTTGCTGCAACTTTTGAATGAGTGTCCACACTTCTTCGTCATTCTTCTATTTATCCCTTGCTTTATTTATCCAATTTTGTTGGATAATAGAAATGACACAAAGAAATGCTTCCACATCCTTATTCTTTCTTGAGAGTGCATCAGCAACAAAATTTTGTTTCTCTTTTTTGTAGATGATTTCAAAGTCATAACCCAACATCTTTGTGGCCCATTTTTGTTGCTCTTCTAAAGATAACATTTTTTCCAAAGAGTATTTAATACTATCATGATTTGTTTTTACCTTGAAGTGTCTTCCCATTAGGTAAGGTCAACATTGCTTTAGTGCATGTAGTATTGCCAACATTTCCTTCTCATAAATAGGTTTGTGTAAATACTTTCCTTTGAATGGACAGATTTCAAAAGCAATGGGTCTTCTTTCTTACATTAAAACAACACCAATTCCATTTCCTGAGGCATCATATTCCACAATAAAGGTTTTTGTGAAGTATGGTGTAGCTAAGACTGATGCTTAGTGCACTGCCTCTTTAAGATGTTTTTTATGCTTTTCAAAGGGATTTTTTGGGGATTTAAGCCTCCGGTTGCAGGCTGTGGTTGTATGAGGAAAGGGGCTAAGCCATATAAGCTGCAGGCTGTGGTTATCCCCTATTATATACTCAATATATTATGTCATTTTTTCCTCAATTTATATCCGCCAATATGAATGCACGTGGTATGGTATTGCCCCGGAGTGAAGCCCCCCTGACTTTATGAGATTAATGTTTTAGATGTTCAAATTTTTAACTAAGTAAAACTTTAATGTTTTTATGATGTTCAAATTTTTAAATAAGTAAAACTTAAACTTCAATCCAAATAATTCTCTTAACCATCATATATATGACTCTTCGTTTAACATTCATTTATGCAAAGGTTTTACTTCAACCTAAAATTCAATATGATGGCCCACTCACTTTTGACCATATAGCAATTCGAATTTATATTCGATCAACTCAAGTATATGCATGGTCTTTATTTAAATGTTCATGGAACATTTCATCTCACACTAATACTTTGACTTTGGTCGAAACTCAAGGTTTCAACTCCAATATATATGCGCCCTTTGTCTTTTAAAACTTACCCAAACTTGACCTTGGCTAATCAGCACCAACGCATATAGAATCATACATTCCAACATCTATCAACCTTCACGGCATTAAATTAAAATGCCACCACATATTTAATATTCAACCATACATAAATTCAGACTTTGGTTAAAAACCAACGCCAACATAAAATAACATTTTGGCCCATGCAACATAACATATCCTTCCATCCAACGATGGGCATTCATCGCATTCCATAACTTTAGTGATCAACAAATATCACGTTATGAAAATGCATGAGACTTAATCTTCAAAATTTACGCGATAAAAATGGTTTTATCCTTACCATTTTTTCCACGCGTCCATCAAGGAGTGATATCACATTCTAAATTCATAATCCACTTACCATTCGAAAGGCCACGCGATACCGCCAGTTCTTTATTGTCAAAACCGCCCTCTCTGTTCAGTTGCCTGTTCTGCTCTTCATCTTCATGGTTCCCTCTTAAACTTTCTTCACAGTCTTATATGCCTATCCTGCGGCTTCATTCCCTTTGCCTTCAATCGACCTTCGTTCACTTGAGTTTTTATGCACTTATGCTCCTCTGCTCTCGAATTTAACACCACTTCATAAATTCCACTACGCATCTCTGCATACTCGAGTCCATTGATTTCATTATATTCTGAATATGAATGATTCAACGGACATTGCTATTCAATCAAGGCTGCAACACTTTGTGTTTTAACAAACCCAGTTACTGCAGACTTCCGCTTCCCTTAATCGGTTGATGAACACGATCCAGGTTTCATTCCAAACTGAAACCCTGCAAGAATTCGATTACGAATTCCACGACTCCTTATGCATTTTCTTCTGCAAATCACACAGAGTTTAAATAAACCTCTGTGTCCTCAATTCATTTCATATTCGACCCATTAACGGTTTCGTGCCTTATGAAGTTCCACTTGACTTCATACCACTCTATGCCTTTGAAACTCATGATTCCGATGCACAATTACTATTCCTCATGCGTATTTTAGCTCTGCGCTCACAAATTCACTATGCCACCATTCAACTTCACAATTCCCCCTTCGTGGTTTCAACCAGAAACTCCCACAACATTTTATGGTTTTCCAAAATAATATTGCCATATGCCAAATTCTAAATTTCACTTCGACTCCAATTACAGAATTTAAACATATAATCACTCAATCAATCACGCATATAATTCTAAAAAGATACTTTCATATAAACAAATGAAATTTCTTACAGAAATCTCTGTTTCTGGCCTGATTTTCAAATCATTGGCCCTGTTTTACAATTTCCCGGAGGCTTGACAAACAAAACTCTGTTTGCCCTCTTCTAATTCCTGTCTCCTACCTCTCTCTAATCTATCTACCTTTTAGGCTTATTACATTTATACAAATTATGATGAACCAATTTAGGTTCAAATACCTTCAATGACTCAACAAAATCCTCAAAATCTGCAAACTCCTAAAATCTAGATTCTATCCCTAAAATCTTGAAAATGAATCTAATTTAGGATTTACAATCAATTCCTAAAAATCTCAAATCTAAACTATTTGATTTCCCTCATGTTCTCCAATCATCCATGAACATTACAAAATCCTCACATTAATTAAAATCTCATTTAATCACTCAAAACCCATTAATAATTACATAAAAATCAATATTCTCTAAAAAACACAAGACCCCCTATGTTTAATAAAATACAAGGTATTTTCTGAAGCTAATGCCCCTGCATCAGGAAGTTAGGTGAAGTCACAGTAGGGCATGTCATAGAAAAACCCTATACCTAACCAGAACATTGTGTTTTCACAAGGGGCAATGGCTACAAACTCTCAGTCACTTTTATTAGCTTCGTTAAATTTACCAGATTTAACTAAGTTGACAAATGATCCCATTGCACACAACCCTACATGGACTCCCATGCCCACGAAACTCCCTTCGGATTTTCCACCTATGGTATTCATTGAACAACATCGTTGACGATACTATTCGACTAAGACTATTTCAACGCACCCTAATTGGAATAGTCACGAAATGGTATGTGGAGTAGCCATCTGCTACACATGGAACCTTTAGTGCCCTCATTACTGCATTCCTGACCTATTTTCAGTTACCCATTCACCGCGATTCTGGAATGAAATTACTGACCCACTTTAGGCAAACACCCACCGTCCATATCTCAGACCATCTCCACGAATGGCGGAGGCGTCGTAGTTAGGCAAACCCCATTTCTAGAATGTTTTGCCTATTGTTCCAGGGCAATCACCTATGTTGTTGCCTATTGATTAGTGATTCTAAAGTTCCTGGGGAAAAGGGTAAAGTTAAGTTTCCATGTAGGTTATGTGAAGGGAGGCATCAAAATCACCTTTTCCCTCAACCACTCATCACAAGTCACCCCATGACACTAAGTTGGTGACACCACCTCCATAAAGACATCATATGTCATACATGGTTTGTCTAAATTTGTGAGAAATATCTAAGTTTATTAATGACCCAATTATTACTTTTTCCAAAGTGGTTTATCTAAAAAGCATAAAATATTTACCTAAAAATGTGATTTCCATGTTTAGTGATATGCATTAATCAAGACCATAATATTTACTCAAAACAAATCGTTTTCAATGGAATGTGTACAGATATTTGAAGAATGTGTAAGTGGGAGAGGATTAATGAGTTGGAAGTTGAAGACCCGGAGGATATGATTGAATTTTCAGCAGAAGACTTAACATGGAATAATATTGATGGGGACCAAGTTGCAGTTATTCCATATTGTCGACTTGATGATTTTATAAGAGGAGAGGAATCGAGTGAATCTGCACCCACTCAATTTCATCTTCGTACTCATCGAAGTAAAAAAGTAGAGGATATCAAACAAACATATTGTTCAACATATTTGGAGTACGCTATATGAGTCTTTATATATTTATCAATATACGTATAATTTGTTACAATATGCATATATGTTATATCTAATTTGTTGTAAAACATTTATATGCAGGTATTGGTGTGCATATGGTCCAGATTGCAAAAACCAAAGTATGAGTGCATCCTCAGATATAACTAAAAAATGCAATCAACAAGAAAGTATTAAAGTTGGTTGCCAATGTCACTTCATTGTACGACGACTTCAACTTAGACCAAACGATGCTGTAATAATATATACTGCATGTAGGCATATTGATAAATCCAATGTTGTTTGTCATGGAAAAGATGCAATCGGCAGGCCTATGAGATTCAAATATGCACCACATTTAACAAGGGATATGCGATCTATTGTCCTACATTTAATCCAAAGAGGTTTTAATGTTACAATTATATGGGACAAGTTCATCTCTGATGTGAAGAATGGATTTGGTGAGTTATACACAGGGACATCTCGAGATACATATATGACAAGACAAGATATATTAAACATTTACAATGATACTATAAGGCTAGAGTATGTTAAAGATCAAAGTGATCCAAACAGTGTAGAATGTTGGTATAAGGAACACCCTGAGAGCTTTTTCTTCTACTAGAAACAAGATCTTGTTGAAAACATCCCTTTTATTATAGGCATACAAACAAAGTGGATGCGCTCAATGATGCTAAAATATTCTCACAATAATATAATCTCAATGGATTCAACATTTAGTACAAATAAGTATGGGGTGAGTACAAATTTATTCTAAATTTGATTTATTTATTCAACCTCATTTTAGTGCATGTAACTTACATAAATATAATTATGTACATTGTTTGTAATGTAGTATCAACTGTACACCTTAATGGTTTTCGACGAACATCACAATGGGGTTCCAGTAGCTTGGGTGATATCATCACGCAATACTATAGCTGAGCTTTCCAAATGGATGTCAACTCTCTTTTCCATTGGGAAGAAAGAGCGACCAGATTGGCAGGTTCAAGCTTTCATCACAAATGATGCTACGGCTGAAATTGAAGCGTTAAGGTGATGTGTTTATTCTTTTATAAGAGACATAAAAATATTGTTAATGTATATTCCCTCTAATAAATTGTGTTATTCTAGGTCTTCAATCAAGTGTAATATATTATTATGTGTGTGGCATGTTCGTCGTGCATGGTTGAAGAATGTTGGAAATAAAGTCCAAGGAAGGGAAAACCAAATCAACATTTTTCATTCTTTAGGAGAAATCATGCACGCATGTGAAGATGATGAATCTGTAAAAAAACAGTTGAAAGATTCTTTGAAAGATTCAGGGACCAACCAAGGTTTTTGGAATATTTTAAAACAACTTGGTTAGCCAACAACAAAATATGTAAGTTTCTTGTAAGTGACTTTAATGACTATTTTTCATGTCATATGTATTATTAATTCATAGCTAATAAATTTATTTCTACAGATATGTGGGCAAAAGCATACAGAAATTTTCCACATTCCCATCAGGATACAAATAATGCCATTGAATCTTATCATCGGCATATCAAGGAAAGGTACCTAAGCGAAAAGAATAATGCATGTCATAGACGTGTCGATTGGTTAATATATGTGTTGTTGACAAAGGTTGTATTATATTACAATCATATGCAACGTTTAAAAGAAGCTGGTTTTGTACGACCTAGAAAAATTGAGGAACAATTGAATTCATCCAAGTGTAGAGCTAGACAAATCCCAAATGAAGATTGTGTGCCTGATGAAAAGAGTAACAATGGTTATTGGGTTCGTAGCCAAAATAAGGATACACGTGATATTTGGTACAATGTCATATATAAAGGTTCCAATCTACACTTCTGTAATTGCAATTGGGCCTTGAATGGAAATGTTTGTAAACATGTACTGAAAGTTGAGATGTTGGTGAGTAACAATACTTTGGGTGAAAATGTATTGCCTAATATCACTAATCCTACCACGAAAAGGCCTACAATTTCATTTGATTTGAATGAAACACCTATAGTGGGCCTAGAAATCCAAACAGAGCTTCTGCCATGCATTGATTCTCCTCCAAATATAAGTTATTATAATGAAACAAGCATTGATAATGTTCAATCAACCAATGTACGACCAAATAGTGCATTATTTGAAGATGATGAGATGAAACGTGTTAACTTATCAACTCATGAGAAATTGAGATCCATAATACCTACAAATTTGGAGCAAGCAAATGCATTGAACAGTTTGGTAGAAAAAGCATGTCAAGATTACAATAGAATGTTTTTCAATAATATAAATCCATCAAAGATCACTACTAAAAGAAAACATAGTTTCTTGAGCCCAGTAAAAAAGAAAAGGCAATGTGGGCGCAAGTCAAAATCAGGGAAAGATGATCCACATTTTGAAAAGGTTGGACGAGTTCGTTCAAAAAAAAGAAACATGGATGAGCAACTGGAGCTATCTTCTCAACACCAAAGAAGTGTGGGGCACATACCTGAGTTAGTGCAACATTCTATTATACAGAAAAATGGTATGGAAATTTGATGGCATGCATTTTTTTTATGTGAAATACGATATATTATCATTTTCGATGCATTTTCATAACTATATGAAACTTTTTATTGTTACAGTCGAGGGACCCACATCTCACAACATTCCAGGTTGTCGAATTCAATTATTTGATGAGCATGTTGGTGAAAAAAACTATAGCAGTTTGAACACTGCTCCACTCATTAACATCCCAATTTCCTCCCCGAGGGTGCTTCCTCCTCTTATACAACCAGTGGGGATTTATTGTCACCCACACCGACCACCTTTCTCCATCATAAATTCTCCCATGCCTATAATCACCTCCCCAAACTCTTCCCAATCCCCACCCCTACCATTTATTCATCCACCCTTCTCATTGTTTCAATCATCCACCTTTGACATTCCAATTTCCCCCCTAGGGTGATCCCTCGCCCTAGGGTGATTCCCACTATCGTACAACCGGTGGGGGTGTATCACCGCCCACACCCACTACCTTTTTCCGATTTCACTTCCACTATGCCTTTATCCATCACCCATGAACCATGCCTATATCCATCAACAACAGCTCCACCATCTGCAGAGGAAGGACAATCTTCTCCATTGCCTTAGATCTTCATGGTGAGAATGAGTAGTTGATCAAAATCTTATCATGAATTAACGGCAATTGATTCTATGCATTTTGGATTTTACAACTAATTAGTTATTTAATTTTTGCAGCAATATCAATTTTGAAATGCACTTGGGAGTGCGAAGCGCGACGAGGGTGACGTATAGACCCAATCTATAAATCAGTCATGATGTCATTTTTCCATTATTTCATTTATGGGCGCGACCTTCCATTATCTATGTTGGGAATACCATGGGCCATGGGCCCATTTTGTAAAAGAGAAAAATGTATAACTAGATCAATTTGGAATACAAGTACAAGAATGTGAACTTGTGTATATGACAATGCCTTCATTGACTTTTAAATTCATGATGTGGATTTAATGTTATATTCTATCAATGTTACATTATTGTTGATGAATGTAGTTAGAATGGATTTATTTTGTTTCATTTACAAATTATAAAGTTTGCAAGTTAAATTACTTAAATTTATATCTTATTCAATGTTGCATGCATGTAAAACCATATCATACCATGAAAATTTGCTTAGTTATAATAATAGATGTATCATGTACATGAAGAGAGCATATATATGGATTCAAATTTATTTTAATTTTGAATTTTATGAAATGGAAAACTAAAGTTTTAAAGTACAACATACATGCCTTCTAATAAAATCTGCAAAAATTGATAAAGTTTTGAGCCTTTACCAGTTCAATACTAACATTTAAAGATGAAAACTTTATTGATAAGTGGTGTAGTATTATTTAAGTTTTTTTTTGGTTTTATATATATTTTAAAAATTCCTTTATTTATCTATAAATAGGGCACAAACAATATTTGTGGTATGAATACAAAGAAGTGTGTAAGATTTTTTTGAGATGTGGATTCACCTTAGTGTGGATGGGTTTTTTCCCACATATTTTCGAACAAGTAACTTTTACACCAAGAATTTCCTTAAAATAACACCCTATCACCATCTACTCTAAAAGTTAACTAAATTAAAACTTTAAAAAAATTTATTATTATCATTATTAATTATAAAAAAAAATAATATATGACAAACATAATAATATATTTTTTGAATTTGTATTTTCGAGCAGGTAACTTTTACGCCATGAAGTGCCTTAACATAACACCCTGAGATCACCCTGAGCTCCTTTCCACCATTTGGGCCTTCAATTTTTTTCTAATATTTGTTGTTCTGTGAACATTTTGGGCAGTTTTTAATTACATACCATGTTTCATAGCATGCTCTACACTGGAATGAAACATTTTCATAGTCGAGATTTTGGAGTCAAACATAATTTTGAATCGTCAAATTAATTTTGGTGGGAAAAGCCTTGTTGAATTCCATCTCCAAACTTTCAAATAAAAAACCAAGTGCCCAATCATACCTAGCCTAAAATATTAAACAAAAAACAAATTTAAATCTGAAAGAGACAACCCTCTCTGAAATTTAGGAAGGCTAGATCCTAAATTTCCAAAGTAGGTTTGTGGTTACCCCTAGTTTTCTTAAAACTGAAAAAATTCAAAGAGCCCACAATCTTTAGAAATTACTAGGGTGATAACATCCCCTAGAGTGAAGTTTTTCCCTGGCTGTGTACCTACATCTCGTGTCCTCTTCTATTTCTTGTTTGGCATTAGTCTTGATGATAAGGAAAAGATAAATCGAAAGAAAGAACAATAATAATGAAACATCACAAGATAATGTCATAATATGAGAAATCAATTAACTTGCCAACCTCTTGTATTTCTCAACAAACAACTCTTTGGTGTCTATACATGCCTGCAAGCACATCATGGAGTTCTCAAAAACTCTTTGTTAAGGTCATTGATGTTTTTGCATCAATCTTAGACATATGATCAAAAATAGGTTCTTCAGATGAAATATCGAAACAACAATTTCATTGTAGTTTCCCTTACCATTAGCCTATTGTCTATCTTGTTGGTCATACATCCAATCCTTCTCTTTCAAGCAATTGTTCTCTTCTTAGAGTTAAGCATTAGTGACCTTGAAGCTTTCCAACCTCTTTCTATTTCCATTACCCGTGCTGAGACATGGAATGTTCATGCAACTACTTCCAAAGAAATTCAACTATTCATAAATAAAAGGCTTATAATCCACTGGCTTCACCAACATAGATATTATGCCAAAAAAAAATAAAAAAAAATCAAATTTTCTTTTCTATTTCTTTTTAATGACTTTAAAGCATACAACATGCCAACTAATAAACCACTTTTGTCTTGAGTGTAACCTACAATGACAATCCCCTCTTAAAAGGATTTATTAAATGAAGTGGAAAGGCACTATTACTAAATCACTTCACAAAGTTATTTTATATTTTATTTTTATAGAAATCCTTCAACCAAAACCATTGATAATTAACTTTATGGATAAAGAAACACCACAACCTCAAATTAAAACGATCCAAAGGATTTATTAAATGAAGGGACAAGACACTATTACTAAATCACTTCACAAAGTTATTTTATATTTTATTTTTATAGAAATCCTTCAACCAAAACCATTGATAATTAACTTTATGGATAAAGAAACACCACAACCTCAAATTAAAACCATCCAAAGGATTTATTAAATGAAGGGACAAGACAATATTACTAAATCACTTCACAAAGTTATTTTATATTTTATTTTTAAAGAAATCCATCAACCAAAACCATTGATAATTAACTTTATGGATAAAGAAACACCTCAACCTCAAATGAAAAGATAATCAGAAAACCTTGTATGAAAACTATGTAGCTAAATCCATGTGGTTAAATCACTTTATAATGTTATGAATCTCATGGCTTATGTTCATTGAAGAGATTTTTATATTTTTATATTTTTTTTTATAATTAAAGTTAATTGGAAATATTATTTTACATTAGAAATATTATATATATATATATATATATATATATATATATATAATTTAATTAAAATTTAAAAAAAAATATCTATATAAAATAATGAAAAATAAATAAAATGTTTAAATATATGCTTTTCAAAGAGCATGGGATAAACCAGTGGTCTTTATATTTTGTGTTGGCAAATGCCATCCGAGAGCATGATTTAATTTCCATTCTCATTATATATTTTCATTTAATTTTAATTAAAATTTAAATATATATATACAATTTAAATATTAAAATTTTATCATTTTATTCTTTTTATATTAAAATTTAATTTCAATAATAATAAAATGAAAAATAAATAAAATATTTAAATATATCCTTCCCCATTGGGTTATTATTATGTTATTTTTATAGGGTTATTTATATTTTTTATTTTTATTTTATTTTGACCAAGTTAAAATATTTAAATTCCATTATATTAATTTTTTTATTTAATTTTATTTTTATAATTTAATTTAATTTTTAATTTTATCTAATTTGACTCAGTGAAAATGTTAAATATTACATTATAACATTATTACCATATTCCACTAGAAAGCATCTCTCAACACAAATATACATTATAAATAAAATAAAATATTATATTAATCCTCAAACTAATCTAATTTTAAAATTTAAAATAAAAATAAAATTTATTTAATTAAAATGTAATTAAAAATAAATATAAAGTCAATTGTGTAGAAAAATATTATATTAATAATTAAATTAATAAAATATTAAAATATTAGATATAAATAAAAATAAAATTTACTCAATTAAAAAAATTATTACAAAAATTATTGTCAACTTTACTCACATTATATATTACGAAGAAAATGTTGTTGCAATCATCAAATGAATAAAAACTTCACTTTTAAAAAAAAAGTAGGGATAACAAGTTAGAAGAACCATTAACAAACAATTGCCATATCCTTAAAATACCTTCTATATAAAGTTGTGTAATGTTTTTGTGAAAAAAAATCACCAATCAAAAAAATCATAGACACAAATTAGTGTTTATTTAAATTCTAATTGTGTAAATTTTAATGATGAAATATTTACACATAACACGAATATTTAATTATAAAATTATGTTACATTTTTGTGAATATTACATTTTTCATTGAAAGTTTTAATAGTTAGATTGAAAATTCAGATATTAATTTGTTTTAGAAAATTAACTTGATTTTTTTGGTTTTTTATTTGTTTTTTTTTTTAAATCATAATCTTTGTTTTTCTAAAATGAGTTTTTGATTAAATATATAGATTTAATCCTTAAACTTTTTCTAATTTTTCTAAATTATAAAGAATTTACAACTTAAAAAAAATTAAAATTCCAACCAATCCTATTAAATTCTAAACAAATTAAACCCGAAAATAAATTGAAAACTACTCTAAAACCTAACTCCAGATTTAAATTTTTAAAAAATAGATTTTTAAATATTTTAATTTATTATTTTTTAAAATATATCATGAAATTATTATTATTTTTCTAAAATATGTTATCATAATTATTATTATTTACAAAAATTAAGAAAAAATCAACCTAATTAATTCTCAATAAAACATCATATTACACTAAGATTTTGAATCCGGAGGGAAAAGTTGTCATTCAAATATTAAAATATTTCTCAAATGTTACCAAGTACTTTCTTAAAAAAAATGCTTTTAATATCCTCATAAGATATTCTAGGTTATAAAAAATAACCTTTAAGACCATCATACGCTATTTATACACAACTTTATCATAATCATTCCTTCAAATGTTATATTTAACTTTAAGTATGAATCCATATTATGCTCTCTTTATTAAATGTTATATTTAACTTTAAGAATCAGAGCACGGTTGCCTGCTGTATGCCGCCGTTTGTATGCCTGCTGTATGCCGCCGATTTAACCTCTGAACGACTCAATAATTAATGCCCGAACGAATTCATGGCCGGGAGCTACACGAAACCTGTCAAGTCGTATTCGATGGCTCGCATGACTATGCTCCATGGCCATGGCATTGCATTGGTACAATCGGGAGCATTAATGGGTCAATAGCAGCTAAAATAAGGCTCGCCGTGATTTGATGGCCAGTTTTATTTCCTCTGCCATAGGCCCATAAATGTGCCTAGGCATAAATTTAACAACTTTAAATTCCACACCACATTAAATAGTAAATAGCCCAGAAAAAAAAAACTGGCATTGGTGTGATTTGATGGCGAGCCTTATTTCCTCTGTCATAGGCCCATAAATGTGCCCAGGCATTTCTTGCCTAGGCTTGCCTGGACGCATTTATGGGCCTATGGCAGAGGAAATAAGCCCCGCCTGATTTTGATGGTAAAATGTCAATGTATTTATTGTTGTTGGATGGAAAGTTAATTTGGAAGGTTACGCCGCTACGGCGACTGGGCAAACATTATTCACAATGTAGTAATTCGATAAATCCTTGAGCACCACATCATTATCAATAATTGGCAGTTGGTGGAGCTAAAGTTTTATTAATCTGGATTTTGTATTAAATTTTATGTTGCTATATATTTCACACAGTGCATTAATGACGTTTTTGGGCCACAAATATGGATAGCTTTTCTGATTTCTTTTAAGTTTTACATTTGAATGCCATTTGTGATAAGACGTCTAGTTATACTTAGTTATCTCCGTAAAAGCTCTTTGGCGCAAAGAGTATTTGAATTTTTTTGAGTTGTTTTTATGTAGTTTTTTTGAAAGTTTTGAGCGGATATTTTGATTTGTTTTATTTAAATTGATTTTTTTATTATAATATATAATATATGGATTTAGCATTTTGGCAAAATTTAAATATTTTTATTGTGCAGAATTTAGTATCAAACTTGGTTTAAATGAATTTCTGCTAGATTTTACACAAATTAAATAAAAAATCTTTTCAAAAAATCACATTAAAGACAACTAATTTTTTTAAATTATAACTAAAGTAAAATTTACTGGGTATAGATGGATGTCTTATCAACACATTTACATGTGAGAGGCTGAGTTAGAGGTGTGTGAAAATCAAAATGGATAAATCCGTACAACTACTGGAAAATTGGGAAAAGTGGTATGACTATCAATAATTATTGGAGTTCTCTAACCAGCCAACAGAATAGCCTAAACGGCAGTTTTTTGTCGGAATCCTGTAAAAAAAATTCAAAAAATCAGTTAATTGGAGTGTTTGAATTGCATTTTTGATAGTGGAAATAGATTCAACACTATCAAAAACTGATAAGACACCCAAAATACTGAAATTTAACAACTCTAAATTTGTCAAAATCTTTACCGAATTCTGAATTATTCTGTGAATATTGTTTATACTACGGCATAATTATGATACAAATGTTCATGAGCTTCTGTATGATGTTGTAATGAATAGGCATTGCTACACCCATCATCACAGAACACAGAAACATGATGAGAAACACACATTTCTCTCTGCCACTCCAACTTCCTTCGAAGCCAAAGGCTGCGAGTTCTGTTGTCACTCAACATCTACATGCATATATTTATAATCACAGCAGCGGTTGTCATAGCGGTTTCTTGACTTGATTGATATAGTGGGGCCAAGAAACTGGCGGTGTATTGACTTGATTCGTGGGCGCAAGAAACAGGCGGAAAGTGGCGGAAAATATTTCAAAAACATTAATTGCGCCATTCATATGAAATTCAATTCTAGAGACTTTGAAAAACGTGAGCAAAATGGGCCTCTCGACATGAGCGGGAAAGAGTTACTTTTAAACCGGAAAATCTTTGGTAACTTCTCCGAAATTTTGTTCAATTAGAAAATCAATCCTACAAATACGGGAAAAAACGAAGAAATTAGCTGAGTGGAGATTGTCAGTTACAAAGTCTTAAACACCATTGTTAACAAATTTTTGAAGTGGAAGCTAATCTAAATATCTTACAGGATAGTTTTTATTTCTGCGCATAACTCCCCTATTCAAAATTTAACTAATAATTTGATAAAAAATAAACGCCGCATATAAAAAATAATTTAAATATTATTTATTAATAATAATAATAAAATAATAACAATTAAAAATAATTAAAATTGATTAAATTTTTATTAGCAACTTATTATTTTCCTATTTATAAAGTTTTTAAATTGACACTAATTGTGTATGTTTTTGAGTTTATTTTATAGTTTAATTTGTTTAAAATTTACGAAGTATTTGCTAAAATTGTAAACTTTTAACAAAATAATTTTCCTGAAACCAATATATATTAAAAATCTAATTTAAACAACAACAAAAAAATCACAAAATTGCACCCAAAAAAACCAAAACCAAAACAATATTGTGTCCTAAGGACACTTATGACACGTTTGGTGAGCTGTCATCCATCTTTACCATTATTTAAAAGTTCTAATGTCTCGCAGTCACGTATAGTGAGCTGCCATCCATCTTTATTGGAGGTTAAAAGTTTTAATGTTCATGATATTTTATAGGGAAGTTTAAATATTTTTGTTTTTATTTTAAGTTATTAAAAATTAAAATAAAAACATAAAACTTTTAAATTATATCTTTGCCCGAGGTTAAAAGTTCTATTGTCTTACAGCATGATATCTTATCCAAGAGTGTTTAATTTAAATTGGCATGATATCGTAAGTTTACTTTGAAATATATATTTTTTAAATATTTTTTATAATTCAATTATTTATTTATTTATTTATTTTATGTAGGATTATAGTTTAAAGCTGGTTAAATTGAATATAAATATTTTATATAAGTTTTTTGTTTTCTTAGTGTGACAGTCTCATTTAAAGATTTACTGGCATTAACTAGTTTAAACAATTTGTTTATTTTTATATTTATTTCTGACAAGAAAGACTTGATGGTTATATGTTGAGGCAAAAATTATTATTTTATTTTATTTTTGAAATTATTAAAAGGAAACCAATGAATGAAAAGGGAATTTGCTAAGCTGTTGGTATTAGTTTCCCAGAATAGATGGTGGTTGGAAACATTTGGAAAATAGTTACCCTCTCCTCATTGGATAAAGTTGGAATCCAGAGGAGGAGGGGGGGTTCTGGAAAATTGGCAAGAAAGGGAAAGTGTTTTCTAGAGTTGGTATGAGGCCAGTTGAAAACAACTTTGGATACCCTTGTGTGAGCCAGATTTACTGTTGGTGACTGGATTGGGATATCCAGAGGTCACAGTAGTTGTTCTTTCAACTGCTTAGTGGCACATTCGATTTTACGGAATTTAGAGGAGACAAGCGGAGGACGTGATAGCCTCCCTTGAAGGTTGGGGACAAGACTAAAAGAAAGGATTCCCTAAGGCCGAGATAAGTATGTCTGGAAGTAATATTAGTTAGATTTACAGTTTCCACCCAATGATCTTTGATGGCGGTTAAATGGCTACGAGTGATATATGTATAAGCTTCTTTGAATGAGTGTTGTGAACCAACGAATATCTTTTTAATAGATTGTGTTACTTTTAAGTTAATTTAATAAATTACTAGAGAAGAATGAATTCTAGTCATTTGGCACATTGTCTGAATTCGAGAAAAGACAAACATTACGGAGAGTAACTACGGAAATGGAGATAAACAAATTAAAGTATTCTTTTCTAGCATTTCCCTATTGCGAGAAGCTTAAAATGAAGAAAAGTATTTCTCTAATCATAACGAATAATAGTACTCCTTGTTATTGTAGTAGCAGTAGCAAAGAAAATGTATTTAAAGCATGCAGCTAAGAGAAGTAAGATAATACGCTTCTGTGGTTAAACACAAAAAAAAAACATAATGCATAGCAGTCTACCTTAGTGGCTGTAAGAGCTAGCCATTGAAGGTGAGAAACGGAGAAAATAACAGAAAACGGGGAGAACCGTATAATGATAACCTAAATAATGGAGAGTGGTGAATTTACTGCGCGCGAAGAAGCGAGATGAAGTAATATGAACAAGATCATGTATTTGGTTTTTATGTTCAATGTGAAAATGCTTATGGATTACGCTATAAATTTAAGTAAACATCATGAAAGAAAAAAGACTTCATGTTTCGAATGCTCACGGGAAAGTGTGAGGCTGTTGAATATTAACCCTAAGTAAGCATATGAACCTTTATTTAAGCAATTTGTTAATATAAGATAGGAAGCATGAAAGGAAAACTTTGGACGACGCACCATGAAGGTGAAGCCACCTTGCAATTCATTAAAACTATGAAAAGATTGGTGAGACTTGCACAGTTAACATAATTGGGCACAGTTCAACGTGTTTAATTCTCTGTCCCTATTATACAAATCCCGGGCCGGGATTAACCCCGGACCCAATATAAATATGTCGAGCAACAATTGCATTTACACAGAGAATTCGAAATACCACCTGGGAGAGCGGACATCCCATTCACTATTAAGAAGCTAGCAAATTTATGAATGCACCAGCTATCTAACTTAAAAGAAAAAGGATAAGCTGATTATCTCTAGACCCATTGAAATTTGAAAACCCTGACCACATTTTAAGGCAGCTCAAATCCAAGAAGAAACACTGTAACCCTCGTCAGGGTAAGCAGAAGAAGTAAAGCCTCCGCAGGAGGGTTAAATACCTGCGCGGGGAGACTTTTAAATTAGCCAAGACTCCATTGGGGAACAAGCAAGCATTAAAGTATATCTGGAGGGTCGAGAACCCGCATACCTGCCATGAGTAAACGTTCAAGTCAGTAATCCTCCTATAAAGAAAAGGAAAGCGAGCAACATGATCATAAACGAAATCTAGTAACGCTTGAACCTAAGGAGGAAATTACCTGGCGCTGGGTAGCAAACCCTGTAGCCTTCTCCTGCGAGGTTTGCAGAAAAACAAAAAGAGATTTAGATGAACATTGCTCGGAAAACCAAGGAGACAGAGATATTTTTTTAGTATGTTCAGAGCTAGATTAGACCCAAGTCGATGAAATAGGGTTAAAAACGCTTACCACCATCTGGAGGAAGTGGATAGGCAGACGAAGAATCTGCTAAACCGACAGAAGCTACCACAGAAGTCCTTGGGGATACCCTGTAAAAGAAATCCGTTAGGTCGAGCGATGACCCAGGTTTGCAGGCAGATGATAGGAATAAGAAAACCAAAACTTATAAACGGAAAATAAAGCTACCATGTAATTCTCGGTGATAGAACGACATTACACCTGGAAGGGTCGGCCTGTTATACTCCTCAGGGCGGAGAATGCTATGCTTGATGCCGAGAACACCGAGATGAGAGCAAGGAGCCCTAAGCCGCCGAGCTCTCCAAGCTGTAAATAGAGAAAATGAAAAAGGAAATTGCGGATCCAAGGAGATAGCCCAACAAACTTGGCGGGATTGCACAGAGTAGCCGAGCGTGGTTAACGCGGTCATCCGGACAATGGAATAAATTCACCCGCCAGGTGTTACAACACAGATTCCAAGCAATCCACAACCGGATCAAATTCGTTGGTGAGCACCAAGCCGTCGTATTACCAGGTCAATCCCATGTACGAGTTTAATAAATAAGAAATCCGCCTTGACACTTGAACTTACACTTGTTAAACCAAATCTTAACATATATGAAATTGCGTTGGAGAAATGGTACGTGGCGCTTCTGGCGTACGTACAACCAGAGTTGAAATCAACATTAAATGAATATATCTTAATGTAGTATTATCAGATTGTGCGGGACAGTCCTCAGTCTGATAAATGTTGATTTTAATATTAACCTTACATGAATTTATAAGGTGTGGATTATATATATATATATATATATATATTTATGCATATATATATATATATATATATATATATGCATAAATATATGTTTACTGTTCGGCATGGTAAAAAAAAAATTATTTGTTATGGTATTGTATATGTTACGAGTATTGAATATGTTACAAGTGGTATCAGAGCCAATTACTACACTGGCAACCTAAGGGTCTATTAACAAAGCTGTGTGTGTATTAGTGCACTGAGAAGAAGGAAAAAGATATGGCATCTCCGTCACAACCAAACGAGACTCAAGGTTCAACAGTTATGAACCCAGAGATGTGGGTTCAACTAACTGTGGAGCAGCATCAGAAAACGAGTAAACTATTGGAAGAACAGCAGCAACAAACTGCTTTTCTGTTAAACATTGTACAACAGTTACAAGAAGAGATGATTAGAGTCCGGAAAGACAATGAAAAGTTGCTGCAAGACCAGGAAAATATTCTGAAGAGTATATCTGATAAACAAAATCATGAGATACGGCAGCCAAGTGCAGAAAAAGGACTATCAACGGAAGCAGAGGACCAGCAAACCAGAAACAACACCACTGGAAAGACTGAAAAGAGTTTCTCACACAGGAGAAAAAACCATAATAATAATGAAGCAGAATCGGAAAATCTGTCTGATCAGCAGGATTACAAGAGGCAGAAAGTTGAGCTGCAGGGGGAGTTTCATAAGATTAAGCCACCAATGTTTGATGGCGAGGCGGAAAAAGCAGCTGAAGCATGGTTGATTAACATCAATAAACATTTTGAGGTATATGAGTATAGCAGCAATCTGAAAGCCAGATTGGCTATATACTAGCTGCGAGAGAAAGCCACCTTGTGGTGGGAGCAGGTGAAAAATGTTCGCAGCATTGATGAGCGGGACATCACTTGGGAATTATTCCAGCAGTACTTCAAAGATAAATATCTAACAGAGAGATTTAATGATGATAAGGCCAAGGAATTTCATGATCTTCGGCTGGGCCAAATGACCATGGATGAGTATGTCACGAAATTTACCTCTCTGCTACGTTATGTACCTTACCTCACAGAAGAAAGAGCCAAGGTACAGAGATTTCTGAGTAGTTTGCCTGCTCTCATGAGGGAAAGAATAGAATTTGTTAATCCCCAAACGATGGATGAAGCTGTCCGGAAAGCACGTATGTGTTACCAGCAGTATAAGACCAAAGGGGATGGTGGAAAGGGTTGGCAGCCCAAGAAAAATCAAAAGAATCTTTCTACCTTTAAAAGTAGCAAAAGCAGCCACTTTAAAGGGGTAGGACGGAACGCTGGCAGCAAACAGTTTAACAGGAACCATCAAAGGATCAAGTGGCCAACTGAAGAAAAACCCACAGAAGCATCAAGCAAACCAGAGCAGGGGCAGAATTCTAAACCTCCCCTACAGTGTTGGGGCTGTGGGGAAGCACACTACTATAAGAACTGTCCACAACAGAGAAAGAACGAATCTGTGGCAAATTTGCAGGAGGCATCAACAATGGAGGACGTGGCGCGAAATATACCACGTATAAACGCAGCCTTGGAGGATCGACAGGCTGACTTCCAACCCACAATGATTGAACTAGAAGGTACTATTCATTCTAAACCTGTCTCGATTTTAGTAGATCCCGGAGCTAGTTTAAGCTATATAAGTCCTAAACTAGTGGAGATGTGTAAGTTAAAAGAACAGAAATTTAAAAACTCCTGGCTAGTTCAACTAGCTACCGGAGCAAAGCGCAAGGTGACTGCGAAAATTGCTAATTGCATACTGGAAGTTGCAGAACAGCAGTTGCAGGTAGACTTAAATGTTCTACCATTGGGATCGTATGATGTGTTACTAGGAATGGACTGGCTGGAAAAACATTGGACCTTAGTGGACTGTAAGGAAAAGACAATTTATTATAGAGCAGTAGATTGTACGCATAAGGAAATAAAAGGAATTAAAAAGCCTGTGAAATTACGCCCCATAACAGCGTCTCAGATGAGCAAGTGTATACGAAAGGGATGTCAGTTGTACGCCATTCAAGTGGGGTATGCGAAATCCAAGGGAAAGACTGCAGACATACAAAATATCCCTGTGGTACAGGAATTCTTGGATGTGTTTCCGGAAAACATTCCAAGGTTGCCACCAAAAAGGGAAATAGATTTCACTATTGAATTACTACCCGGAGCCTCCCCTGTGTCAAGAGCACCTTACAGAATGAACATACCAGAGTTAACAGAGTTAAAGATGCAGTTGCAGGAGTTGTTAGATAAAGGATACATCCGCCCAAGTGTGTCACCTTGGGGAGCACCAGTTCTTTTTGTTAGAAAGAAGGATGGAACATTACGGATGTGTATGGACTACCGACAACTCAACAAGCTGACGGTTAAGAACAAATATCCTCTACCCAGAATTGATGATTTATTCGATCAGGTGAGAGGCGCCAAGGTGTTCTCTAAAATAGACTTGAGGTCCGGATATCATCAGATTCGAGTCAAGGATGAGGATATTTGCAAAACAGCATTCTGTACCAGATATGGGCATTATGAGTTTGTGGTGTTGCCATTCAGATTGACGAATGCACCAGCAACTTTTATGAGGTTGATGAACGGCATTTTTCATCAATATCTAGATCATTTTGTACTGGTCTTCATAGATGACATATTGATTTATTCCAAGAGCGAAGAAGAACATAAGGAGCATCTGAGGATAGTACTGGAAATGCTAAGGAAACATCAGTTTTATGCTAAATTCAACAAATGCGATTTCTTTAAAACAGAAATTCAGTACTTGGGTCATGTTGTGACGGCTGAAGGTATAGCAGTGGACCCCGAAAAGATTAAAACTATCTTGGAATGGCAAGCACCCCAGAATGTGGCTGATATCAGATCATTTATGGGTTTGGCAGGATATTACAGACGGTTCATCGAAGGGTTTTCTAGGATTGCCTATCCTATTACATCCTTACAAAAGAAAGGCAAATCTTTTAAATGGACGAAATAATGTCAGCTCAGCTTTGAAAGGTTGAAACAGCTTTTAACCACAGCACCAGTACTGAAGGTAGTTGACCCCAGCAAGGACTACGAGGTATGCACGGATGCCAGTAAGGAGGGAGTCGGTGCAGTGTTAACACAAGAATGCAAGGTAATAGCCTATGAGTCCCGAAAACTGAAAGAGCACGAGTAAAAATACTCTGCTTATGATCTAGAACTTACAGCAGTAGTGCATGCTCTCCGGGTGTGGAGGCATTATCTACTGGGCAAAAAGTTTGTACTTAAAACAGACCATAGCAGTCTAACTAATTATTTTAAGCAGGCCGATTTAAACCCTCGGCAAGCCCGGTGGAATGCCTTTTTGAGCGAGTTTGACATGGACATACAACATGTTAAGGGTAAAGAAAACCGAGTTGTAGATGCCCTGAGCAGGAAATTACATGGGATCTGTGCAATGTACTTCAGCCAACCTATAAGTCAACTATCCGAACAATTAAAGGAGGAGGCACTGAAGGACCCAGAATACAAGTTTTTATGGCAGCAGATGGAAGAGGATAAAGAGCAAGGTAAGCCATCTGAATATGACAGAAATGAAGAACAGATGTTAACTTTTCACGGAAAAACCTATGTTCCTAATCGCACAAGTCTCAAAGAGTTGATCCTGAACGAGTACCATCGCAGCAACTACGCTAGTCATCCCGGTTATCAAAAGATGCTTACAGCAATTAGAAAAATATATTATTGGCCAGGTATGCGCAGAGAAATTGCGGAATATTTGAGCAAGTGTTTGGAATGCTAACAGGTTAAAGTGGAGCATCGGCATCCAGCGGGGCTACTGCAGCCCATACCCATTCCTGAATGGAAGTGGGAAGTGATCTCGTTGGATTTCATCACAGGCTTACTGCGAACAAGGAAGCAGAATGATTCAATCATGGTAGTGGTGGACAGATTAAGTAAATCTGCCCATTTCATACCTGTGCAATCCACTTACAAGACAGTGCAGATTGCAGACATATTTATGAGGGAAATCTTTAGATTGCATGGTATACCTAAGACCGTGATTTCAGACCGAGACGTTAAGTTTACCTCCGCCTTTTGGAAAACCTTATTCTTAGGTCTAGGTACTCAGATACACTTCAGTACTGCCTATCACCCTCAAACCGACGGGCAGACCGAACGGGTAAATCAAGTTTTGGAGGATATGCTGCGCATGTATGTAATGCGGCAGCCAAATAAATGGGAGGATTACCTACACCTAGTGGAGTTTGCATATAACAACGGATATCAGGAATCCCTAAAGATGAGTCCCTTTGAAGCGCTGTATGGACGACAGTGTCGTACACTGATAAACTGGAGTAGTCCGGAGACAAAATTAATGTTGGGGCCAGAAATGTTGGCCGAGCTAGAAGCTGAAGTAAAAAGAATAAGACAGAATTTGAAAGCTGCGCAGGACCGACAGAAGGTCTTTGCAGACAGGAAGAGGTCTTATAGAGAATTCGGAGTGGGGGACCACGTGTATGTCAGGATTAAACCAAAAAGAAGTACTTTAAGATGGACTTCTTGCGCCAAATTAGCACCCCGTTACTGCGGACCCTTCCAAATTCTGGAAAGGGTGGGGCCAGTAGCTTATAGGCTGGCACTGCCTAGCCATGTTAAAGTACACAATGTATTCCATGTATCGTTGTTAAAGCAATACGTGCATGATGAGAAACATGTAATTCATTGGCAAAACATACAGGTAGGAAGTAAACATGGAAATAAATCCTAACTAAAGTCGAATCAAGTTTAACTCTACTGATTGATAAATCTTGTCCTTTATTTTCAGGTAGAACCGGACGGAGAATTTCTGGTAGAGCCGCTACGCATACTTGATCGCAGGGAAATTGAACTCCGTAAAAGAGTAGTTATCTAGGTGAAAGTGCAGTGGAAGCACTTTGGACCGGACGAAGCTACTTGGGAGGATGAAAAGTTTATGCAAGAAGCCTACCCAGAACTCTTTGCAGAGTTGGGCTGAAAAACACCGAGGACGGTGTTACTTCCAGGGGGGGGAGATGTGACAGCCTCATTTAAAGATTTACTGGCATTAACTAGTTTAAACAATTTGTTTATTTTTATTTTTATTTCTGACAAGAAAGACTTGATGGTTATATGTTGAGGCAAAAATTATTATTTTATTTTATTTTTGAAATTATTAAAAGGAAACCAATGAATGAAAAGGGAATTTGCTAAGCTGTTGGTATTAGTTTCCCAGAATAGATGGTGGTTGGAAACAGTTGGAAAACAGTTACCCTCTCCTCATTGGATGAAGTTGGAATCCAGAGGAGGAGGGGGGGTTTTGGAAAATTGGCAAGAAAGGGAAAGTGTTTTCTAGAGTTGGTATGAGGCCAGTTGAAAACAACTTTGGATACCCTTGTGTAAGCCAGATTTACTGTTGGTGACTGGATTGGGATATCCAGAGGTCACATCAGGTTATTCCACTGCTACTTCCGTGGCACCATTCAGTTTTATGGAGCTAGGGGGCAAGCAGAGGACGTGATAGCCTCCCTTGAAGGTTGGGAGGAAAACAGCTAAAAAGAAAGGATTCCCTAAGACCCAGATAAGTATATGCAGAGTAATATTGTTAGTTAGATTTACACAAGTTTCTGTGTGTTACTGTTAACTGGTTAAATGGTTCTGAGTGATATGCTATATGTATAAACTTCTTTGAATGAGTGTTGCGGACAAAACAAATATCTTTTTAATGGGTCTGTGTTACTTTTAAGTAAATTTAATAATTACTAGAGAGAATGAATTCTAGTCATTTGCTTTCATTGTACAGAATTCAGAAAAGACAAGCATTACGGAGAGTAACTCTGGAAATGGAGATAAACAAATTAAGAAGTATTCTTTTCTAGCATTTCCCTATTCTGAGGCATCTAAAATGAAGAAAGAAGTATTTCTCTAATCATAACAGAATAATAGTACTCCTTGTTATTGTAGTAGCAGTAGCAAAGAAAATGTATTTAAAGCATGCAGCTAAGAGAGGTAAGATAATACGCTTCTGTGGTTAAACACAAAAAAAAAACATAATGCATAGCAGTCTACCTTAATGGCTGTAAGAGCTAGCCATTGAAGGCCGAAACAGAAAATAACTAGAAAACAGGACAACCAGCCTCCGTAATCTAACCCTAAATAATGGAGATAGATAGTTACTACTATAGAGAAGAAGCTAGAGATGAAGTAATATGAGCAAGATCATAACGCTGGTGTGTGACCAATGTGCGGCAACATGGTTACGCTATAAATTTACAAGTAAACATCATGAAAGAAAAGAAGACTTCGTGTTTCAGATAGTTCTGCAGAGAGGTACGAAACAACTGAATATTAACCCTAAGTAAGAAGAACAGAACCTTAGTTTAAACGACTGTTAATATAAGATAGGAAGCATGAAAGTAAAACTTTGGACAGCGCCTGCATGAAGGTCAGCCACCTTGCAATTCATTACAAAACTGTCAAAAAATATTGGTGAGACTTGCACAGTTAACATAATTGGGCACAGTTCAACGTGTTTAATTCTCTATCCCTATTATACAAATCCTTAACCCTGGACCCAATATAAATATGTCGAGCAACAAGTGCATTTACACAGAGAATTCGAAATACCACCTGGGAGAGCGGACATCCCATTCACTATTAAGAAGCTAGCAAAGTTATGAATGCACCAGCTGTCTAACTTAAAAGAAAAAGGATAAGCTGATTATCTCTAGACCCATCGAAATTTGAAAACCCTGACCACATTTTAAGGCAGCTCAAATCCAAGAAGCAATACTGTAACCCTCGTCAGGGTAAGCAGAAGAAGTAAAGCCTCCGTAGGAGGGTTAAATAGCTGCGCGGGGGGACTTTTAAATTAGCCAGGACTCCGTTGGGGAACAAGCAAGCATTCAAGTATATCTGGAGGGTCGAGAACCCGCATACTTGCCATGAGTAAACGTTCAGGTCAGTAATCCTCCTATAAAGAAAAGGAAAGCGAGCAACATGATCATCAACGAAATCTAGTAACGCTTGAACCTAAGGAGGAAATTACCTGGCGCTGGGTAGCAAACCCTTCTCCTGCAGGGTTTGCATAAAAACAAAAAGAGATTTAGATGAACATTGCTCGGAAAACCAAGGAGAGAGAGATATTTTTTTTAGTATGTTCAGAGCTAGATTAGACCCAAGTCGATGAAAGAGGATTAAAAACACTTACCACCATCTAGAGGAAGTGGATAGGCAGACGAAGAATCTGTTAAACTGGCGGAAGCTGCCACAGAAGTCCTTGGGGATACCCTATAAAAGAAATCCGTTAGGTCGAGCGATGACCCAGGTTTGCAGGCAGATGATAGGAATAAGAAAACCAGAACTTATAAACGGAAAATAAAGCTACCATGTAATTCTCGGTGATAGAACGACATTACACCTGGAAGGGTCGGCCTGTTATACTCCTCAGGGCGGAGAATGCTATGCTTGATGCCGAGAGCACCGAGTTCAGAGCAAGGAGCCCTAAGCCGCCGAGCTCTCCAAGCTGTAAACAGAGAAAATGAAAAAGGCAATTGCGGATCCAAGGAGATAGCCCAACAAACTTGGCGGGATTCCACAGAGTAGCCGAGCGTGGTTAACGCGGTCATCCGGACGATGGAATAAATTCACCTGCCAGGTGTTACAACACAGATTCCAAGCGATCCACAATCGGATCAAATTCGTTGGAGAGCGCCAAGCCGTCGTATTACCAGGTCAATCCCATGTACGAGTTTAATAAATAAGAAATCCACCTTGACACCTGAACTTACACTTGTTAAACCAAATCTTAACATATATGAAATTGCGTTGGAGAAATGGTACGTGGCGCTTCTGGCGTACGTACAAATATATGGGTTGAAATAACATTAAAATAGATATATCTTTAATGTAGTGTTATCCGTTGTGCAGGGCTGGTACTCCAGTACAATAAATGTTGATTTTAATATTAACCTTGTAATTTGTAAAGGTGGATATATATATATATATATATATATATATATATATATATATGCGTAAATATATGTTTACTGTTCGGCATGGTAAAAAAAAATTTATTTGTTATGGTATTGTATATGTTACGAGTATTGAATATGTTACACTTAGTACCGAGAGAAATTTTTAATTGAGTTATTGTAATATATATATGTATGTAAATTAAATAGATAATTATTAAATTTTATTTTATGAAAAGTATTAGATTTGGTTAGAGAAAGAAAAGGAAAATACTTTTAAAAAATAAATCTTGGTTTCAAAAGAGTTGAAATAAATAGTGATTCCCCTCCTCATAGAGATAAAAGAGAAAATCTCAGATGGAAGAGGCAAATAGCTTAGAAGGAGGAAAGAAATGAAAGCTTTGATAGGATATAAAGTAGATATTTGCAGAGGGATCTTCTTAAGTTGGTAAAAACCAGTGGAAACCCTAGCAAGGAAAGAATTCCAAGATGGAAAGGTGGTCTCGAGGCTCTAGATGAGGACCTCTGCAAGGAAAGAATTCCAAGATTGAAAGGTGGTCTTGAGGCTCTAGAAGAGGACCTGTTTAAAACTGTTTTGGAAACTGAAGAGCACGGGGGGAGGTTTGGACGTCATTTCCGGTCTCATAGGTTGGGAGGACTAACTAAAGGAAGTCTCTTCTGATTCAACCCCTAGCGAAGTATCTTTTTAGATAAGTACATGAATATTAGCCTTTTACTTATTGTGAAAGTAGAATTGATACGAGTTCCTGACTCTTCTAACATATTTGTGTTTTTTGTTCCCAAAAAATGAGAAAGAACTAGAAGAATAAGAAGAAGGATTTCGAATGTTGAAGTTGTCTCTGTTGTTTATTTTCCAAAATTGACATTCAATGATAGGAATATTTTCTTTACATGAGGAATTGTGTAAAGTTATGAATTATCAAACTAGAGGAACTGGTTTTCTTTATAGAAGGAACTATATAAAGTTATGAATTATAAAATTAGAAGAAATGACCGAAATAACATAGTATAACACAAGAATGGAGCATAACCTCTATGTGAAATTCTAGTTATTAAGCAAATTAATGACATGGACATAATCGTTTGTTGTAGGGGTTTGTAACACCATTATTTCGGATCGCCAAAATCAGTTGAATTTTATACCCAACTATGGTGATAATGCCCGAGATGAGGAGTAGAGACAGAGGGGTGAAAATGCCCTGGAAGGAAGCCATACTCAGCGTTTGAAAGGAGACAAAGGGGGAAATGAGGAGGAATCAGATAATGCGACAGATTACCAAAAAAATAAAAGCATAAAACTGAGCTTAAGGGAGAATTTAAGAAAATTAAGCCTCCAACTTTTGATGGAGAGAAGGAAGAGGTCGTTGAGGCTTGGTTAATCAACATCAATAAATATTTCCAAATTTACGAATGTGATGAAAACCTCAAAGCAAGGTTAGCCATCTATTAGCTTTATGGAAAGGCTACGTTGTGGTGCAAGGAAGTTAAGGTGTTCCATGCAATTAGTGAACAGGGGGTAACTTCGGGATATTTCCAAAGACACTTCAAAGAAAAATATTTAACAGAGCGATTCTATTATGATAAGGAGAAGGAATTTCATGATCCCCACTTGGGACAACTCACTATGGATGATTTTGTAACCAAATTCACGTCCATATTAAGTTATTTACCTTACATTCGGGATGAAAAAGAAAAGGTTTAATGGTTCATGAGAAGTTTACCAGCATTAATGAAAGAATGACTGGACTTGGATAATCCCAAAACCATGGACGAGGCCATCCAAAAAGAAAAAATATGTTATCAACATATGAAATCAAAAGAAGAAGGAATTAAGGGTTGGGATGGAAAAAAAGTACAGAAAAATTTTCAAGATATGAAGAACGTGAAGAATGGAAGCACCATGGGTATGTATAGGAATCAATATAGCAAATTTACTGGAAGGAATCAACAGAAAACAAAATCGCAAGGTGAGAGTAGGCAAGTAGAAGTTTACAGCAAACCTGAGTTCAACCAATAGTAGAAGCCCCCACTACAATTTTGGGGTTGTGGCAAGCCTCATTATTATAAAAATTGTCCTCACCGCTTTAGGACCAAACAGGCTGCCAACGTTCAAGAGGCCTCCATAGTGGGTGAAGTAGCGCACAACATACCAAGGATTAATGCAGCCTTAGATGATCATCAAGTCAAGTACCAGCCCTCTAAGATCGAGGTGGGAGGTAAGATTCAAAACCATGTTGTGTCCATTTTGAAAGACCTGGGAGCCAGTTTAAGTTATGTCAATGCTAAAGTTATCAAGGAATGTCAATTACAAACTTATAAATCTATGAATCCCTGGTTAGTACAATTGGAAGCCAGGGAAAAAAGGAGGGTGCTAGCCAAAGTAACTTGTTGTCCTATTGATGTGGAAAATCAGCGAATTAACGTGAATTTAAATGTGTTACCTTTGGGGTCATACGATGTTGTAATTACAATGAACTGGTTGGAAGAGTGTTGATCGTTAGTAAACTGTAAGGACAAAACTGTCAGTTATCTCAGTCAAGGGGGTGTTAGGAAGGAAATCCAAGGTGTGAAAAGACCTATAAAATTGTGACCAATTATTGTCGCCCAGTTGGGAAAATTCCGTAGGAAAGGATGCCAAATTTATGTTGTACAAGTGAGTTTACTAAATCTAAAAACAAGTTGGCCACCCTAGAAAGCTTACCCATCATTCAATATTTTACTGATGTGTTTCCAGAAGAAATTATAGGGCTACCTCCAAAGAGAGACATTAATTTTACTACATAATTGATTCCAGTAGCATCACCCATGTCAAATACCCCTTATCGGATGAGTAGTCATGAGCTAACTGAGCTAAAATGCAGTTGCAAGCATTACTCAACAAGGGCTACATTCGCCCAAGTACATCCTCATGGGGAGCACCCATTTTGTTTTTCAAGAAAAAGGATGGAGCTTTGAGATTATGTATTGATTATTGACAACTTAATAAGCTAACAATAAAAAACAAATACCCGTTACCTAGAATCGATGATTTATTTGACCAGGTCAAGGGGGCTACAATATTCTCTAAGATAGACCTGGGGTCAGGGTATCATCAGATAAGGGTACGAGAGGAGGACATTACTAAAAATTATTTTCGAACTCGTTATGGTATTTATGAGTTTGTGGTTCATGCCTATCTTGATAAATTTGTTTTAATATTTATTGATGAAATTCTTATATACTCAAGGAATTTAGAGGAGCATAAGGAGAGTTTGGGAATATTTTTGAAAAAATTACGAGAACATCAATTGTACACTAAATACAATTAGTGTGATTTCTTTGAGGAGCATATTCAATATTTAGGACATTATCTTTGCAGAAGGAATAGCGGTGGGTCTGGAAAAGATTAAAACTATCATGGAATGGCCTATGTTTTCTAATGTTACTGACATTTGATCCTTCATGGGCTTGGAGGGATATTACCAACATTTTATTGAAGGATTCCATAAAATGTCCTATCCTCTCACCTCCTTACAAAAAAAAAGGAAAGGTATTTAAGTGGACTGTTGAGTGCCAACGTAGTTTTGAGCTATTAAAGAAAATTCTAACCACATCCACAGTAGTAAAAATAGCATACCCAGAAAAGGACTTCGTAGTTTGTACAAATGCATGCCAGTAGGGAGTTGGAGGGGTGTTGATCCAAGAAGGAATAGTTATTGCATATGGATCCCGAAAGTTAAAGGAGCATGAGCAGAGGTATTTTGCTTATGACTTGGAACTGACTACAGTGGTACATGTGCTTAAGGTACGGAGACATTAAATTTTAGGGAAAAAAATTGTGTTAATGACTGATCATAGCAACCTAACTAGCTTCTTTAAGCAACCTAATCTCAATGCTCTTCAAGCAATGTGGACCACATTTCTGAGAAAATTCAAATTTGATATTAAACATCTAGAAGGAAAGGAGAACTAAGTAGCAGATGCAATCAACAAAAAAGTACATCATGTGTATAAGATTTTGTTCAGTCAAGTTGAATTTAATTTTTCAAAATTAATTGAGGTTGTGGATAAAGGTCAAAAATATTTATTTTTGTGGCAGCAAGCTAAGAAAGTAGGAAATTCAGAACAACAAATAGAGTATTGCATAAATCATGATAATTTACTAGTTTTTAAAGGAAGAATATATGTTCCAAATCAAGTAGCCGTTAAACAACTGATATTGGATGAATTTCACAAAAATTCCTATGTTGCCAACCCCGGATACCAAAAGTTATTATCTGTTGTCAAGAATTTGTTTTTTTGGCTTGGTATGCGAAAATACATCACAAAATACTTGGATAAATGCCTAGAATGTCAGCAAGTTAAATTTGAACACCAACACCCAGCTGGATTAATTCAGCCACTACCCATTCCAGAGTGGAAGTGGGAGGTGATTACTTTAGAATTTATCACCGGTTTCCAAAAAATAACAATAAAAATGATTCCATCATGGTAGTAGTGGATAAATCAAGTAAGGCATCCCACTTCATTCCCGTTGAATCGACAATATACAAAACTTTGCAAATTGTTGATGTATTTATGGGGGGGATTTTCACATTGCATGGGTTTCCCAAGGTTATGATATCAGACCGGGATGTGAAATTTACTTCAGATTTTTTGAAGACTCTCTGTACTGGTCTAGGAACTCAGGTTCAATTCAGTACAACATATATTACGCAAACGGATGGACACATGGAAAGGGTAAATCAATTTCTGGAGGATATGTTGTGAATGTATGTAATGCAACAACCCAATAAATGGTAAGAGTACCTTCACCTAGTAGAATTTGCATACAATAATAGTTACCATGACTCGTTGAAAATGAGTCCCTTTGGGGTATTATATGGGAGGAGATTCAAAAATCTCATTAAGTGGAATAATTCGAAGGATAGATTGATGTTGGGACCCGATATGTTGGAAAAAATGAAAGATATTGTGACAAAGATTTGGCAGAATGTTAAAGCCACCCAGGATAGACAGAAAATGTAAGTGGATAAAAAAAGAACTTTCAAGGAATTCCAAGTAGGGGATCATGTATATGTTCAAGTAAAGCCCAAGAAGAGCACCATGAAGTGGACGGGATGTGGAAAATTGGCCCCGCGATATTGTGTACCTTTTCAAATTCTGGAAAGGATTGGACCGGTTGCATACCAGTTGGCATTACCCAGCTATATGAGATTTCATAACGTGTTTCACGTTTCCTTGTTTTATATATATATATATATATATATATATGATTCTAGACATATATATTATTTAATAATGGGTACATTTGTTGTGCATTGTATAAGTGCCTAGGGTATCTACATATTTTAATATCCTATGGTGTTGATGCAGGTACAACCAGATGGAGAGTTCTTGGTAGAACCTCTGCACATTCTCGATCGGAGAGAAACAACATTATGAAAACAAGCCATTACCCAGATTAAGTGCCAAGGAGGCACTTCATTTCGGAAGAGGCTACCTGGGAAGATGAAAGTTTACTATGGGAGTCATACCTAGACCTATTCCAAGGGAATGAATAAACACCAAGGACAATGTTTTTCTCAAGAGGGGGAAGATGTAACACCCCTGATCCTGTAAATAATTTCTATGTGTTATTTTTTTTACTATGATTAAACTTGGTAACTTTGTTGGTAAAGGCGGGGAAAGAATATGAAAACTAAATAGATAATTATTAAATTTTATTTTATGAAAAATATTGGACTTGGTCAGATAATGAAAAGGAAAATACTTCTAAAAAATGAAATATTAGTTTCCAAACAGTTGAAAGAAACAATTATTCCCCTCCCCATATAGATAAAAGAGAAAATCTCAAATGGAATAGGCAGATAGCCTAGGAGGAGTAAAGAAATGAAATATTTGATAGGACATTGTCAAAAAGAAGATATTTGCAGAGGGATATTTTTGAGCTGGTAAAAGCCAGCGGAAACCCCTGCAAGGAAGGAATTCAAAGTTGGATAGGTGGTCCTCAGGCTCTAGAAGAGGAACCGTTTAAAATTATTTTGGAAACTAAAGAGCACAGGGGCAGGTTTGGACGTCACTTCCAACTTCATAGGTTGGGAGGACTAAAGGAAGTCTCTTCTTAGTCAATCTCTGGCGAAGTATATTTTCAGATAAGTACATGAATATTAGCCTTTTACTTATTGTGAGAGTAGAATTGATACGATTTCAGATAAGTACATGAATATTAGCCTTTTACTTATTGTGAGAGTAGAATTGATACGAGTTCCTGACTTCTAACATATTTGTGTATTTTGTTCCAAATAAATGATAAAGTATTCGAAGAATAAGAAGAAAGATTTTGAATGTTGAATTTGTCTCCTTTGTTTATTTTCCAAAATTGACATTCAATGATAGGAATATTTTCTTCATCGAAGGAATTGTATAAAGTTATGATTTGTAAAACTAGAGGAACTAGTTTTCTTTACAGAAGGAATTGTATAAAGTTATGAATTATAAAATTAGAACTAGATGAAATAGCATAGTATAACACAGGAATGAATGTTGTGAAACCAGCTCCAAAAATAGAAGAAAAGAGAAATCAATGCCTTAGAAATAAGCCACTTTGAGGGGGAAACCTCCAATACATTACATGAATGAACAATTCTTGGATGATACAAATGGAAAAACCTCCTTTCTATATATAGGAGTCCATGGGGCCACAATGTAATCCTAGCCGACTAACAATAATAATGTAAGGGCACAATAATAACAATATGTGGTTTACAGGGGTACAACAATAACAATAAGGAGGGCTACACTAACATAATAAGGGACAACACTATTAATATAGGGAATTAACATGCCCCTCTCCTTCAAACAAGTGTTGTCCTCAACGCTTGATTATTTCTTGATGCTTCGGTATAAAATTCTCATCCTCCCATGTGGAATCTTCTCCAGGAAAGTTCTTCCACTTGCTGAGATACTATGAAATTGATCATACTTGTCGAGTTCTTGTTTCTGTGACTACTTTAGAACTTCTTTCGATGTGATGTTGATCTTCTCGTTGTTTCATTAGATTCTGCACCAAAGTTAGGTTATCCTTTGCGAGTTGGAGAACTTGTTGTTGATGCTCGATGTGATATTCCACTAATTTATCATCCATATTAGCTATTATTTGATCCTTCAAACCATCCAACTTAGCCTCCATTTACTTTTAATGTCTATCTCTTCATCTTCAGTTTGCTCTTCGTAAGATGAAATTTGTTGCACTTGGTACCGTAATTTTAGTATCTCATTCTTTAATTACTATCTTCAATGGCATCTCATAGTATAGCTTTTGAGGGCTTAATGGGTATGGTCATAGAGCATTACCAGGCTTCATCTTGATACAAGATACAAAATACTTTGGAATCACTTCAATTTCTTTTCAAACAAACGTTATGCAATTCGGAAAAAAAATACTCACCTTTTACTTGCTTTTGAGGAGCTCGAAATTGAAATTGAATTATCTCTATAATTGTGGATCATCAATATCCGAAATTTATATCTGTAGTAGCCCTTTTAAGCTTATTTCAAATGTCATAGTTCTAATCTGATTTGGATTCTTCAAGTCAAAGTTATGTCCAATCTCGCAAAATGACCCAATTTTGGACTGGTTCAGTAGAGCGAACTTATACGACTTGCCACGTGTCACTGCTTCCTCCTTTGGCTCTGAAATTGATAGAAAAAAACTGAAGTCCAGTGTGTGCGTAACCAATTTTTACGAATTCTAATAAGTGCTGGAGAAGTTGTGAATAATGAATATTTTCCCCGATCACCTCTTTGAGATGAGGTCGGGGAAGACCTAAAAAGGCCCCTAACTTCTGGATCATATAGTAGTATTGAGACTGACTCTTCCAAAATTTTTAACGAGTATTCATGAAGTTTTGGATTATTCTCTAAACATTTCAACAAGACCTTCATAGAAAAAATTCTTAGCAATATTAACACGATTGTCAACAATTTGGAAAATTGAAGAATTTCAAAGACACAGAATCCAAAACTCTGAGTACCAAATGTTTAGTTAGGCTCCAAACTAAGAAAAGAAAATAACGCCTTATAAATAAGCCATGGAAAACCTCCAATACATTACATGAATGAAAAATTCTTGGATGATGCAAATGAGAAAAACCTCCTTTCTCATATATGGTCCATGGGGCCCATGATGATGTCAGCTATTGTGGGCTAACAATAATAATGTAAGGGCACAATAATAACAATATGTGGTTTACAGGGGTACAACAATTGCAATAAGGGGAGCTACACTAACATAATAAGGGACTACACTATTAATATAGGGACTTAACAATGAAACATAACCTCTGTGTGCAATTCTAGTTATTAAGCAAATTAATGATATGGAAATAATCATTTGTTGTAGGGGTTTGTAACCCCATTTCCACATAAGGGCAACGACATTAATGAGAACTGTTAACTAAATCATTAAATATCTGCAATGTGAACGTTGAAAGCACAGGGGAGAGGGTAGCGTCGTTGTAACTCCGAGGGTCATGCGGACATAGTCCCTTCCCAACAGAAGTTTGAGCTGTTGAAACCGGAGGATGATTTCTTAAGGAATTCGAGCAAACATGATCGAGAATAAAAGATTTTCATTCTATTCCATAGAAGAATGTAAATGGAAACCATAAGATTCCTTACTCTCAAAAAATTTCTTTTGACAAGTAATTCCATTAAGATTAAACGCATGCAAAGCATATTAAGGAAATAAGACATATGAATTTCCACAAAGAATAAAAACGCAGTAAATACCCCAGATGCTAGGAAGTAATCACAATATTATATAATACCACACATGTAATTTAATATGTGGAATATAGATCAAAAGAGGACCATTAGGCGAATTGAATAGTATAAACCTTTAAATTATACCAAGCATTCACGAAGGGAAGTGAAGACCGAAATCGAAACCTCTTTCCAATAGTTGCAAAACAGAAATTATAAACTATGTACCGATTCACTCACAAAAATATTGTCTTTCGACTTCCTTTTGAATTGAATACATTACAGAAACACTAGCAACTATGCTTTAAAGAAAAACCCTATATAATAACATTCATGGAGCCAAGGTCATGAAACCTTAAGGCTGGCATAACCCTAACTCAACATTTAAAAGAAAAAAAACATAGTGGAGTACAGTCTGACCGCGATTAGAGTAGGCCAAGGAGATCGATAAGAACGTGGAGCACGCAAGTGAACAAGTCTCAAAACCTGTAGATTGAACTTCCGAAGTTGCGACATGGGTGATAAATTCATTGGATTAAGATGTGTACCTATATGGAGACAAGGAATTGGATACCAAAGTTTAAGAACATAGAAGATAAGAAATTTAGAAACCTTAGTAAAAACCTGCTCAATGGATTTACTCACCTATGGAAACATAACAATCAATTTGTTGTTGACCAACCTGGCTGAGAGGAAGGTAAAAAGGGTTATATGAAATAGGTAAAGAACTCAAAACCAAACCCTAGGTGTATAGTAGCAACAAAGGATATGTGAATTATTACCTGGAATGCTGGAGTTCGGCACCGTTTCTTTAATAACTTTGAAAAATACACAGAAACCTTCCCTATCACTTGTGCAACGCCGGATTTGAGCGCAGATAGACCCCCAGTAAGGAAAATAGCATAGGATTTAACTTTACAGTTGGGCAGAAAGGAGGTACTCACCTGTAGAAAACAAAACAACATGACCGAACTCGAAATGGAGCAGCAACATAGCCTAGCTCGGTAGAAATAATGGAGGTGGTGGGAGGATCTCGGAGCTAGACGGTTGCCATCAACCGTCTTCACGTAAGTTGATTCATCTGATGCCAACCCTAGGAATGTACCACGAGGATCATTCCACCTGGAACGCATTACCCGCATCGGAAGTGAAAACAAGTTCCGGAGAGTTCCAGTGGAAGTTGTAATTTGATTCATGGCAATGACATTAATGCATATAGGTACAATGTGTTAGGGTCCTATAATATACAGGATCTCGAGGCGAATGGTTATTTCTTTTCAGATTTTTCATGTTGTAAATAATGTTCCATGACTGTCATTTATTTCCAAGTAGGTTGATGTTGGCACAATAGGGAAAAATATTGAAAAGAATGGCTTGATTCAAGGTTTTTGAAGCCCCCTTGAGAGTTGAAATTTTCAAAGAATTGCTTTGAAAAACTTCGAAAGCTTACCCCATAACTTCACACTTTCCCCGATTCAAATAGCAAGGGGGACACCCATTTGGTAGTAGATCATCTAATTCTTGGAGTGCTTTAAGACTCCCAGGTTTCAGATCACTTCAGAGAGGTAGGTGTGAGTGTAGCTAGAGTGAAATCAGAAGTGGAGAAGCTCAAAGGAGAGGGCAAAAAAGATAGATACTTTGTCTGGTGATACTAATTTTCAAGCCTTCAAAACATATGACCATGATGGGAAACTTGATCCTGTCATTGGTAGAGATGAAGAAATCCACGGGGTTGTTAGAATTTTGTCTCGAAGAACCAAGAACAACCATGTGCTTCTTGGAGAGACTGGTGTTGGAAAGACAACTATAGTGGAAGTCCCAACACAAATAATTTTGAAAGGGGATGTACCAAGAAATTTTATGGATGTATTACTTGCGACAATACTTGGAGATTGATGCTCATGTTGGTGGTGTAAATAACCTTGCTTTCTCACATCCCAACAAGAAATTTTCTATTATTACCTGTGGTGATGAAAAAACTATAAAGGTATGGGATGTTTTTACTGGTGCAAGGTTGTGTACTTCTGAAGGTTATGAAGCACCTGTGCATTTTGTATGCCCACATTATAAGGAAAGCATTCAGTTTATTTTTTTCGACTATTGTCGACGGCAAGATAAAGTCTTGGTTATATGATCTGATAAGCTGAAGGGTTGATTATGATGTTCCTAGTCAATGGTGCCCTACAATGGCTTATAGTGATGATGCGTCAAATCTCTTATCATGTGGAACAAACATAGAAGGAGAATCTCACCTGGTTAAGAGGAATTAAAGTGAAGGTGCTATAAAACGTACTTATCAAGGATTTCGTAATCACTCTCTGGATGTTGTGTAGTTTGATACGACTAAGAACCGCTTTTTGGCTGCTGGAGATGATTTTGTGATCAGGTTTTGGGACATGGACAACACAAGCCTACTGTCAATTTTTGATGCTGAGGGTGGATTAGCTGGTACTCATCGTCTCCGCATCAACAAGGAAGGGACATTATTGACGGTTCCAACCAGTGATAATGACATCAAAATCTTAGTCAATGGTGATGGCCATCAATTATTGCGTTCATTTGAGAATCTTACCTTTGATCCAACAAGTGTTCCTTCTGATGCAAAGGTGTCTGTAGTAACTCAAATGGCACTTGTAATCATGCATGGGGAAAAAACTGTTGGAGGATCTGATTGGGTTGCTTCCACTGGATTGAATGGAGTGTATTCTAGGACTTTTGGAGATCAGGACAAGAGACATGATAGCAACAAACCTAGGGGAAAAACCTCTTGTTCTACAGATTCCAATTGGGGAAGAGGACCATTTCAAGGACTTGTTTATTTGGTGAAAATGAAGGTTGTGTTGTGGTCTGGAGAGGAATTGGGTGCGAAGTTTAGCTATGGGGACATTCCAATAGATATTCTAGATTTAGCCACATAATATAGGAATCAGATGATTAAAACTATGGTAGAACTTGATGATGATGCCATGGAGAAATATCTTGAGAGAGTGGAACTCGATGAGAAAACAATCCAGAAATTGATCAGAAAGGGAGCCATATCTATCAGTTTTGTTCTTGTTCTTTGTGGCTCAGCATTTAAGAACAAGGGTGTGCAACCTTTATTTGATGTTGCTGTGGATTATCTACCTTCCCCTATTGATTTTCCACCAATGAAGGGAGTAGACGTTGACGATCTAGAAGTAACTTTATAAAGGTTTCCTAGTGATGATGAACCATTTGTTGGACTTGCTTTTAAAATTATGATAGATCCCTTCGTAGGATCTCTTACATTTGTCCAAATTTACTCTAGCATCCTAATAGTTGGATCATATGTGCTTAATTCTAATAAAGGGAAGAAGGAAAGAATTGGAATTTTATTACAAATGCATTCAATTAGTCGAGAGGATGTCAAGATTTCTGTGACATGGGATATAGTGGATTTTGCTGGTTTGAAAAATACAATAACAGGAGAGAGTCTTTGTGATCCTGATAAGCCAATTGTGCTAGAGAGGAGGAACTTTCCTGAACTTGTTATTAAAGTCGCAATTGAACTGAAAACAAAATTTGATGTGGAAAATATGTCTATGGGTCTTGTCAAACTTGCTCAGGAAGATCCTTATTTTCACTTCTCAAGAGATGAAGAGAGAAATCATACTGTTATTGAAGATTTCCATGTAAGGCCATGGAATCATATCATAGAGGAGGTGTACCCGATGTACATGATGAGGACGCCGAGTCCGTCGCTTTGGAAGGAATTGTTATAACAAGAGGCAGCATTGTTGGCCTCTCCACAACTCTTGCTCTTGATAGAGAGGGTTTGAAAATAATAGTATTGGAATGAGGGAGCTCATTGAGAGCCACAAGAGCAGCTCTCAACCTCTGGACTAATTCCTGGAGGGCACTCGACGTTCTCGGAATCGCAGATGACCTTCGTGCAAACCATTTTCTATTAGAAGGCTCATAGATGGTCTCCCCGGAGGATGAAGTGAACAAACAAGTTTCATACAGAGGTCGACTTGGGCGCAAATGGGATCATGAAGTTCGCTGTGTGAAAAGGGGTGTTCTTCTTGAAACCCTTGCAGCTACCCTGCCTACAGGAACCATCAGATATAACTCCAAAGTTGTCGATATACTCACAGATGATAGCAATCATGTTTTCCCTATCATAATGTTGGAAGATGGAACATATATCAAGGCCAAGGATGTGATGGGTTGAACTAAACTATTTTTGAGTGGTTGGGTTGTCAGCCAGCCAAATTCATGGGAAGGTATACAAGTTTCGGATTGTCTATCTATCCTGAAGGATATGATTTCTATCCAAAATTATATATCAATTTACTGCATGGTATTAGAGCTGGGTACATTCCCATCAATGACACAAATGTTTTCTGGTTCTTAAATCGAAAATCACTTCCCCAAGACTCAGAAACTGCACAAGAACCCAAGATTATCACACAAGGAGCATTGGATTTACTTAGAGATTTTCTAGAGGAGTATCATGATATTTTGAGAGAACATTGCCAGACACACCTACTTTAACCCCTCTTAGATGCTGGCGTCCATGGGCAGTGTTAGTTGGAAGATTGTCAAAAGGAACAATCACCATCGCAATAGATGCAATGCATCCAATGAATCCATATATTGGACCAGGTGGATGTTCAACACTGGAGGAATATTCTTGGCAGATGCATGGCATGAGGGATGAATGGAAAAATTATTAGTTCCACAAACGAAGAAAGAAAGAGAATTGAGGAGCATTGAAGAAATATGTAGAGGAGAGGAGATGGAGAGTGTTTATGTTGATGACTAAATCTTACATAATAGGATTATTGCAACAAGGATAAGGAATATTTTCCAAATTTCTTAGAGAGAAAATCATGAAAAAGGTGTTTAGTGATTTGAGAGATAAGCTGCAACCGTTGAAAATTGCTACGTATCCCCATTTCGCCACCCCCTCTTCTCAAACCACTTACCACTTACACACCCTTCCGAATACCATTTCCCTGGTTAATAATACCATGGCCCTACCACTCGTACTTCTTCCACTGCATTGCTCCACGTGACCCTTCCACGTCAATTCTATCCAAAAGGTTTTTTTTTTTTTAAAGCATTTATTTACATTTTAAAAGGGAAAGTGGGTTTCCGCTTATGGTTTTAATTTGTCGATTATAAAGGGAAAAATGGGTTTTTTTGTTTTAAACTCCACTACAACAATGACAAACGAATTAAATATCAAAGCCAGTTTAACAGAAAGCGGTCAGCACTACAGCCAACACAATCCACAACACACTGTTCTCTAGCGGCTTTTTTTCACCAAAATAGTGCCAGACATCCATATGACTCCACTGATTCCTCCTCTTTTCATCACATTTGTCAATATTTGTTATTTTGTAATTAATAAAGGTTGCCTGTTTGATACAAAAATCTTTGTAGAATTAGTATTAATACTTCATGTATTTGAAGTATTAGGGGGGAAATTTGTAATCAGAAAATACTCCATTATGAAAAAGTTGTTCACTAAGTCTTAAGGGATTTGTTTGCAAAGTAATACAGGAGAAGTTTTCATGATTCATGTGGTGTACCAAATGGTGAAGTTTTCTGATGTTTAATGTGTTATCCATTGTCTTTCTTTCTCAGTATTTCTAAACTCTAATTGTAAAACAGAAAATGTGAAGAATAGGATTTGTTACTAGAGCATCTTATTTTGGCTGTGTTAACAATATTTATGTTTTCTACTGATGCCAAATCAAGGAATTCTTAATTTTTCCTTGGTTTTTGTTGAACCTTATATTCTAGTCTAGTTGACGGAACCTTAATTTCTCCTCAATTTCTATTGAATTCCACTCTTCTTTTATCTTCCCAATCCATTTAATCCTCAAAGATCCAAAGTAGTACACCTAGCTTGCCCTGTTTCACTCATGCTTGATACTTTTTCAAATTGATCACCCAAGCCTTTTGACTCCATTGCCCAATGGCCTTTTCCTCTGCTTTCCCCACCAAACCAATTTAAAACCAAACTCCTGCCCATTAACTAGCATAATATCAATTCAAAAAGCAAATCTAAATTATAAAGAGAGATCCCTCTCTGAGTTTAAAAGGGCTAGCTTCTAGACTCCAAAGCGATTTTGATGTTACCTCTGTGGTTTTGTTTTCATCCTCAGAATTACAGAGTCATAACATAGTGGCGACCATACTGGGGAACGTATTTTTAAGTTCTTCAGTAACAAATATCAAGTTCAGATCTGGTTGTTGATGGTGGAAAAACAGCCAGACACCAGAAGGTTGAAATCATCCACTTGGTGACTCCACAAAGTTTTGTTGATCTAAAGACTCCACTAGTAAAAGAATCCAAAATTGTAGAGAAATTATGGTGACTCCATTCTATTGTTGATTGTTTTCAAAATGAATTCAAGAATACAACGCAGGTATGCTCCTTTGGACAGATCAAAGATTACAGGTTTTCCAAATCCCATGCCCAACATCGATTGGTTAAAATATCTTCCAGTGTTTAAAGATAAAAAAGGAGATGATGCTGTTATACATTTATTGAGGTTTCATATGCACATCCGTATGCTTAAAATCAAATTTTTGGAAGATTGTCTTATGAAAATTTTTGTGGCGAGTTTGGAGGAAAAGGCTAGATCTTGGTATGAAAATTTACCAACTGCTAATATGTTCTTTAAAGCATTTTCATAATGTATTTTTATGACAATTACAATGAAGATTATCCATATTTGTTGCTGGTTCAAAATTGTTGTGATAATTTTGAAAGATTTATTCAATATCTGGAAGATTACTATGATGATGATCAGTTCAAGGATGATGAAATACTTGAGGCTTTAGAAGAAAGACCTTTTCAAAAAGAAGAAGCCTTGCTTTAATTGTCTTCTCCTTAGGAAGAAGAAGATGATGTATGTTGTCTAGATGTTCATGAAGATTCACCACAGGACACAATTCTTGCAGCAGTACAACAAACTGATCAGCCAAATTTTAAGGAAGAAATTCAACTTCCTAAACCTGATCAAGTAGAGGATAGCAGTGAAAATCAACAGTAGTCTGGTGATCCTGAAAAAGAGGCAGCAAAGCTTAATTTTATTGATCCACAAGAACATCTTCATCAAGCAGTGTTTCCTTTAGAAATTAAAGACCAATCATATTTTCATGATGAAGACCATCTCTCAAATTATCTTTCATGTTGTATCTTATCTCAATTTACTTCCCTTGAAGAGAATCATAAAAGTTCTCAATCATTAATTTCTTCCTTGGATGTTAATGAAATAGTACAACATATTGTTACAAGTCGTGTTCCTTCACTCAAAATTAATGAGAGTTTGCAGCTCCCTTGCCAGATTCTGTGTAACAAAGAGAACGATAAGGAGCACCTAGAGCACTTGACTACAGTGGATGATGAGGAAAAACAATTGGTTCCCTTTCTTTTTGAAGAGAAACACATAAGCAAAGAAACAGTTTGGAAGGAGGTTTGTTTCCCTATTACAAATCATCCAGAAGATCTTATGTTGCATGTTTACCATGATCCTTTGGTCAGTATATTGGAGTCATCAATGAAGGAAGAATTTTCCAAATTCATCAATAGAGCTATTGAATCCAATGGAAAAGTTAAGTTGTCATGTTTTAAATTTATTTTTCTACCTAGAGAGGTGGAATGCAAACTTCAGTTAATTATCCATTTGCTTGACTGGTTGCATTGGAAGTTTTTTTATTGCTTGATATGGCAATAATTTTATCATATTAGAGTAGGTAGATGAGTGCAAATAAGCTCAGTACTATGAGCATCTTTCCAGTTTCAGTTTTAGATTGCTTTTTAGTTTTCAGTTCAAGTGTGTTCCAGACTTCAATTTGCAGAGAGTTCTGATTTCATCTTGAAGAGTTTTAGCCACAAAGATTTTATAACAAATCAGATTGCAGATTTGGGATCAAACCAATCGATCAGGCTACTAGTCTATGGTGTTCTGGACACCTCAGAAGGAGAGTGCCATCCCCGGTTGGAGCCACTGTTAGGGTCCTATAATCTACAGGATCTCGAGGCGAATGGTTATTTCTTTTCTGAGATTTCATATTGTAAATAATGTTCAATGATTTTCATTTATTTCCAAGTAGGTTGATGTTGGAACAAAAAGGGAAAAATATGGCAAAGAATGGCTTGATTAAAGGTTTTTGAAGCCCCCTTGAGAGTTGAACTTTTCAAATAATTGCTTTGAAAATCTTCGAAACCTTACCCTACAACTTCACACTTTCCCCGATTCAAATAGCAAGGGGGACACCCATTTGGCAGTAGATCACCTAATTATTGGAGTGCTCGAAGACTCCTAGGTTTCATATTGCTTCAGAGAGGCAATTGTGAGTGTATCTAGAGTGACATCAGAAGTGGAGAAGCTTAGAGGAGAGGGAAAAAAATATAGATACTATATCTAGTGATACTAATTTTCAAGCCTTGAAAACATATGACCATGATGGGAAAGTTGATCCTATCATTGGTAGAGATGAAGAAATATAGAGGGTTGTTAGAATTTTGTCTCGAAGAACCAAGAACAATCCTGTGCTTATTGGAGAGTTTGGTGTTGGAAAGACAGCTATGGTGGAAGGCCTGGCACAAAAAATTGTGAAAGGTGATGTACCAAGAAATTTGATGGATGTATCACTTGCGACAACACTTGGAGATTGATGATCATGTTGGAGGTGTAAATGACCTTTCTTTCTCAAATCCCAACAAGAAATTGTCTATTATTATCTGTGGTGATGACAAAACTATAAAGGTATGGGATGTTGTTGCTGGTGCAAGGTTGTATACTTATGAAGGTCATGAAGCACCTATGTATTATGTATGCCCCCATTATAAGGAAAACATTCAGTTTATTTATTTTTTTACTGCTCTTGACGAGAAGATAAAGGCTTGTTTATATGATCTGATAGGTTCAAGGGTTGATTATGATGCTTCTGGTCAATGGTGCACTACAATGGCTTATAGTGTTGATGCGACAAAGCTCTTCTCATGTGGAGCAAGAACAGAAAGAGAATCTCAACTTGTTAAGAGGAATGAAAGTGAAGGTGCTATAAAACATACTTATCAAGGATCCAGTAAGCACTCTCTGGATGTTGTGCAGTTTGATACGACTAAGAACCGCTTTTTGGTTGCTGGAGATGATTTTGTGATCAAGTTTTCGGACATGGACAACACAAGCCTGCTGACAACTGTTGATGCTGAGGGTGGATTAACTGGTAGTCCTCGTCTTCGCTTCAACAAGGAAGGGACATTATTGACGGTTCCAACCAGTGACAACAGCATCAAAATATTAGTCAATGGTGATGGCCATCAATTATTGCGTTCATTTGAGAATCATACCTTTGATCCAACAAGAGTTCCTTCTGATACAAAGGTGTCCATAGTAACTCAAATGGAACTTGTAAGCATGCCTAGGGCACAAACTGTTGGAGGATCTAATCGGGTTGCTTCCACAGTTTCAATGGCTGGACATAATGGAGTGGATTCTGGGACTATTGGAGATCAGGACAAGAGACATGATAGCAACTAACCTAGGGGAAAAACCTCTTTTTTCGACAAATTCCAATTGGGGTAGAGGACCATTTTAGGGACTTGTCGATTTGGTGAAAATGAAGATTGTGTTGTGTCCTGGAGAGGAATTGGGTGCAAAGTTTATCTATGAGGACATTCCAACAGATCTTCTAAATTTAGCCATAGAATATAGGAATCAAATAATTGAAACTATGGTAGAACTTGATGATGATGCCATGGAGAAATATCTTCAGAGAGTGGAACCCAGTGAGAAAACAATGAAGAAATTGATTAGAAAGGGAACCATATCTATCAATTTTTTTCATGTTCATTGTGGCTCAACATTTAAGAAAAAGGGCATGCAACCTTTATTTGATGCTGTTGTGGATTATTTTCCTTCCCCTCTTGATTTTCCACCAATGAAGGGAAAAGATGTCGATGGTCCAGAAGTAACCTTAGAAAGTTTTCCTAGTGATGATGAACCATTTGCTGGACTTTCTTTTAAAATTATGACAGATCCCTTCGTAGGATCTCTTACATTTGTCTGAATTTACTCTGGCATCCTAATAGTTGGATCATATGTGCTTAATTCAAATAAAGGGAAGAAGGAAAGAATTGGACGTTTATTATGAAGGCATGAAATTATTCGAGAGGATGTCAAGATTTCTGTGACAGGGGATATAGTGGCTCTTGCTGGTTTGAAGGATACAATAACAGGAGAGAGTATTTGTGATCCTGATAAGCCAATTGTGCTGGAGAGGAGGAAATTTCCTAAACCTATTATTAAAGTCGCAATTGAACCAAAAACAAAAGATGATGTGGAAAATATGTCTATGGGTCTTGTCAAACTTGCTCAGGAATATCCTGCTTTTCACTTCTCAAGAGATGAAGAGAGCAATCAAACTGTTATTGAAGATTTCCATGTAAGGCCATGAAATCATATCACAGAGGAGGTGTACCCGATTTACATGATGAGGACGCTGAGTCCATGGTGTTTAACGGTGTTGTTATAATAGGGGGCGACATTGCTGGTCCCTCCACAGCTCTTGCTATTCATAGAGTGGGGTTGAAAAGCTTAGTATTGGAACGAGGGAGCTCATTGAGAGCCACAGGAGCAACTCTCAAACTCTGGACTAATTCCTGGAGGGCACTCTACATTCTCGGAATCGCAGATGACCTTTGTGTAAACCTTTTTCGATTAGAAGGCTCACAGATGGTCTCCCTGGAGGATGAAGTGAACAAACAAGTTTCATACAGAGGTCGGCCTGGAGAATGGGATCATGAAGTTCACTGTGTGAAAAGGGGTGTTCTTCTAGAAACCATTGCAGCTACCCTGCCTGTAGGAACCATCAGATATAACTCCAAATTTGTCGATATACTCACAGATAATAGAAATCCGGTTTTCCCTAACACAATGTTGGAATATGGAACATATATCAAGGCCAAGGATGTGATGGGTTGAACTCAATTGTTTCTGAGTGGTTGGGCTGTCAACCCGCCAAATTTGTGGGAAGGCCTACAAGTCGCGGATTTTCTATCTATCCTGAAGGACATGATTTCTATCCAAAATTATATATCAATCTACTACATGGTATTAGAGCTGGGTACATTCCCATCAATGGCACATATTTTTTCTGGTTCTTAAATTGAAAATCACTTCCCCAAGACTCAGAAATTGCACAAGAACCCAAGCTTATCACACAAGGATCGTTGGATTTAATTAGAGATTTTCCAGAGGAGTATCATGATATTTTGAAGAGAAGACTGCCAGACACACCTACTTTGACCCCTCTCAGATGCCAGTGTCTATGGGCAGTGTTAGTTGGAAGACTGTCAAAAGGAAAAATCACCATCGCAGTAGATGAAATACATGCAATGAATCCATATATTGGACCAGGCAGATGTTCAACACTGGAGGATGCAGTTGTTCTTGGCAGAAGGGATGGATGGAAAAATGATTATTTCCACAAACCAAGAAAGAAAGAGAATTGAGGAAGCATTGAAGAAATATGTAGAGGAGAGGATGGAGAGTGTTTATGTTGATGACTAAATATTACATAACAGGATTATTGTTACAAGGACAAGGAAGATTTGCCAAATTTCTTAGAGAGAAAATCATGACAAAGGTGTTTGATGATTTTAGAGATAAGCTGCAACCATTGAAAATCGCTACTTATCCCCTCTGATCATTTGGCACTCCCCCTCCCCCCCTTTTCAAACCACTTACCACTCACATACCCCTCCGAAATACCATTTCCCTGGTTAAGAATACCGTGGCCCTACCACTCGTACTTCTGCCACAACATTTCTCCACATAACCCTTCCATGCCGATTCTATCCAAAAGGGATTTTTTTTTTTTTTTTTTTACGTTTTAAAAGGGAAAGTGGGTTACCGTTTATGGTTATACTTTTCCGATTATAAAGGGGAAAATGGGTTTTCTATTTTAAACTCCACTCCAATGATAACAAAGGTATTAATTATCAGAGCCAGTTTAAAGGAAAGTGGTAAACATTACAGTCAACGCATTTCACAACAGTGATCAAATTTGATGATGAAAAGCTTAAAAAAAAAAAACATTTCAATTGACCACAATATATTATTTTTACATTTCATTTTCAGAAAGAAAAAATCATCAATATTTATGTTAATAAAAAATTGTTACATATACAACGGTGAAGGAAGCTCCATATTGCATTGTTACTGTCCCTTATCCTTAGTCAATTATGTGTAAGCAAATCATAAAGATCAATTCCAAATAAAACACACAAATTGAAATATTGGTGAATCAATTATGACTATATTGGTAAAGAACACATAGAAGAAAACATAAGTGAAATATCAATGGCTCTGAGTTGGCCCAATAGTTTGTAAAGCAAATTGCTCTCTTGTGAGAAAATGTGATCTTAGCATCTGATGCACAATCTTCCAGAACTGTTTTACAGCTAGTGGGGATGTAGGAGCTTATGATAGGCATTGTTTGGAAACGTTTGACAGTTCTGTATTCCTTTTGAGCTTATGGTTTGATCTATAATATTATTTATGTTTTTCTAGGAACATCAATTAGAGTGTCATATGATTCAAAGGACAATACCCTGCCATCTCCTAAGAAGCTTGTAGAACTACTGATGAAACATGATCTACTCCATGTTAGGCTCCAGGATGCCAATCCCAATGTTTTGGAAGCTTTATCTGGGACAGGGATTGAGGTGTCTGTGAGTATGAAGTATAAGCAAGCAAATGGCATTGGAAAGTCGAAGTCACAAGCAACATTATGGCTGAAGAAAAACATTATGGGTTTCATGCCTGATACTCTCATAACCAGTATCATTGTTAACCATTAAGGGATATCAGAAGAAGCAATATTGACATTGGTATCTACTATGAAAACCATTTATTATTCTCTTGTGGATGCAAATCTAGATAAGTGTATCAAGGTTACAACCACACTTTCATCCACTTTGATTCAAGATACATATAGTGTACCTCCATACTCTTCCACCAAGGATTTGAGGTGGGTTCTTCACCCTCTGCTGGCATTTGTCTCAAAGACAGGTTCTTTTCTGATACTGAACACTGACTTTAACAGAGATTTTGCACATAGTGAAGAAGACCTCATTAACTCTGTAGTCATTGGTGCCAGAAATGCTATGGCGTTTCTTCACTATCCTAATATTCCCATAGTTATTAATGATCAAGGTCTGCTTTTCGAAGTAATGAAGACCTTTTTAATGACAAAGAATCTCAGGGATCATTTTCTTTCCCAAAGCATGAATAGGGCTCGGATATGGACAATAATAGTGAAAATGAGTTCTTTGGACGTTTTTATGCAGAAGGAGTTGAGCAGAGAAGGGGAAGAACTGTTCCACTCAAAATCTAGGGAGATTTTGGAAAATAAAGCTAACTCTACTAGGAATAAGACAAGTGAGTTGGGTTGTCAGTTTGATACTTTTCCAACTACACCTATTACAACAACTCCTCCAACTTCGATCACGACCACTCCCACAACACCAATAGGAATAACTCCTCCTGCAACAACAATCACACCAACAACTCCTACTACCCCAATCACAACCCCTACCACCCCAATAGTTACCCCATACACCCCTCCCTCAACACCTACCACAACAACACCGACCACCAGCTCAAGGCAAAGTTGGTGTGTAGCAAAGTCTGGTATCCCTGATTCAACCTTGCAGGTTGCTCTGGACTATGCTTGAGGGCTTGGAGGTGTAGACTTTATATCAATTCAAAAAAGTGGCATGTGCTATAATCCAGATACTATTTCTTATCATGCTTCCTATGCTTTTGACAACTACTACAAGAATAATGGCATGGCCCTTGGTACTTGTGACTTTGCTGGCAATGAAATGGTGACTACTCAAGGTCCAAGTAAGCTAGATGCCCATATGCTAAGTTTTTTTTTTGCCCACTGCTTTTCTTTTCATTGAATTTCTCAATTTATATGGATTCCTATGGTCCTGTGGTGACGATAAAATTTTTATCCACTTCTACACAATTTGTTGTCTGCTTGTGTTCTTTCACTGCGTCAACTTCTTGGATACCTTCTACTATTATCATCTACATTATGTTAGATGATTGTTGAGTTGCATGCTTATTCCATGCCTATTTGAGCTCATCTGAATGCAAAAGACATCCTCCACTGATATACATTTTCCCATTGTAGGTTCCACCATGATAAGTAAATGACAGGATTATAGACCCATTTCCTGTCTATTGTCTGTCTTAAAACTGCATGCAACCTTCAAATGTAAACACTTGTTATGGATAACTTGTATTGTTTAGGATATTTCCTTTTGGTTTAATGATGGAACTCTATGATGTATTAAGAGAGAGTTATATTTGTAGGCAATCTGCTCTTCTGCATGCAACATAACTTTCATTTATCCCTGGATATATTGCATATTATTTTTCTTTATTGATTTCGTTATGAGAAGCTAAGGGTATGCATACTAAGTTTCCTTTATACCCACTCTATCTTCTGCAAATTTTACTGTTTCAATTTATATGAATACAAAAGACATATTTGTTTCTTGTGCATGGTTTTCATCTGCTAGGTTCAAGATATTTGAATCTTGAATCTAGCAGATGAAAACCGTGCACAAGAAACAAAAATGTCTTTTGTATTCATATAAATTGAAACAGTAAAATTTGCAGAAGACAGAGTGGGTATAAAGGAAATGATTAAAATGAAGACTGTGATTAAAATGCTTGACATGCATTTTTTAAAATATTCTCTTCATGGGTCAACATGATATACAAATTGAGGCTTGAAATTGTGTGAGATTGGAGAATGCATTGCACTCATGAAATTATTCCTTTATGGATTTTGTGATGATAGGTTCTGGGACATGCACATTTACATCAAGGTATATACTAGGGAGTTGCATTCTTCCTATCTTTTGTACCATTTTCTATTCTACAATAAGTATTTTTTAAAGTTTTCATACAGAATTTAGAGTCAAGGTTCTGGATTTTTGATATATTTTATGTTCTATATCAGCTTATAGTTTTGTAGCATTTTGATTTTTCCAAATTTCTTGCAGCAGTAGCAGTTCATCACTTCTTAATACAAGCATACCTACATCTGGTGGCTTGGGTGGTAGTAGTATTCCACCAACATCGTGCAATAATGGTGATGCATCATCCATATTCTTCTGTGTTCTGGTTTTCTTTGCTTTGTTTTCTTTTATTGTGTCTATGATGGCCGGAAAATAACTTTAGATGTTCTACGTATTGATCTCTATTGGCTGAATCAAGGAGAAACATCAAAATGTTTTAGCTGGCATAGCTAGTGTAGACAGAGAGCTAGGGGATGCACAGGAAAAACTCTCCAGAGTTTGATCTCATTTGTCCCAGCATTTTTTTTTTATGTAATGGGGGGAACGCTAGGAGAGACTTTGAAAATGGGTACACCAGTGCAGTTCAGGTTGCAATTCTTTGTAGGAAAGAGAGGTTAAATATAGTTGGTATTTAGGTTATCACTGGGACAAATTGGTTCCACATTTTTTGAAGGCAAGTCTGGGAAAAAACATGATCGATTATTATACAGTGGGAACTTACTTGTCTGCCCAGGATCGATACGTGCCTGAAAACACCAACAAAGACAATAAAAATGGGTTGAGAATCCTAAGCTCGAAGCTACAAAAATTCCTTTGAAGAAGCAAGGATAGGCAGATCCTGTATATACATATTACTATGAATGCGGTGGAAGGGACATCTTGCTTATCGCTGAAGGGCTTTCAATGACAAAATTCAACATGATTTCGCAATTTTTCGTGCTCTCACAGAGAGGAGACAACATTGTCTTCCGAGATTGTAAGTCCTGCCATCATTCCATTGTTCCTCCTATTAATCGTTCATGACTATTCATTTAGTTTTTTATAATTTTACATATTCCACAACATAGTCCTGTGCCTTTTCTATTTTTGTGGGGGTTAGATCTGAGATCTGAATTTCTTAGCACTAGGAAAATATTCCTTAGACGAGGGGAACACACCTTTGTGTCATTCAAAGGATTTGACTGTAAATGGTAAGGTGAATCGAATTATTGCCCCTATAAAGATGTGTAAGATCTTGAATATCATAAGTATTCAAATCTTCCCCTTCCCCTGCTCGATTGGTTTATTCCAAGCAGAAAACCCTAATGTATATATCAATAAAAACAAGATCAGGTTGCAAAGCTCTGGCATTGATTCTAGATGCAAGTATTGTACATAATTTCAGCTTTTGACTGGAAAATGGTAAGGTGGATCGAATTATTGCCCCTATCAAGCTCTGTAAGGTCTTGAATATCAGAAGTATTCAAATCTTCCCCTTCCCCTGCTCGATTGGCTTATTCCAAGTGGAAAACCCTAATGTATGTATCAATAAAAAAAAGATTAGGTTGCAAAGCTCTGGCATTGATTCTAGATGCAAGTGTTGTACATAAATTCAGGCTCCCTTTGGACTATCTTTGGTTTATATGAGATGAATCCGTTCTTCATGTGGCTTGTGTGGTATTTCCTTTTTCATATTTTTCTCTTTTTAACAGCGTTGCTGAGTTGGGACTAAGTTAGAGAGAGAAACATTTGATCACAAGTTGAGATCAGTGTGCCATTCAAAGGGAAAGCTGAGTATATGGGCTCAAAAAATTCATGAGTCAATGTATGTTCGAGGCCTAAAATGTCCATAAGGAGGGCCAGGTTCAGGGCAGAAGGAAAAGGTTTTATTTTTTCTTCACAAGAGGCAACGAAGGATGTTGAAATCCTGTAAAAGAAGGCTCCAAAAACTAAATAGACATCCTGATCCACCTATTAAAAGAAACCTAGCTAGTAGCAAGATTCAGGGGTTCTGATTGAGTACTTGGTTGTTTGTGCATTCAATTGAAGAATATTCTTTTGCTAAGTTCTGAGTCCTGACTCTTGTCATTAGCAATGAGGAATGGCTCTTTCCCTGCAGGTTGAAATTGCAAACTTGCAATTCTTCTCCAGGATGAAAAAGAAAATCCTTAGCCGCTCGTGCTGAAGCCTGAGTCCAGGAAAAATATCACTATTAACTTTTAAGTGTTGAGCATGAGCGTGCCAGACTGCCAGTGCCATTATGATGGTTGTTTCCAGTTGGCTTGGAGTTGGAACTTGGAAGTTGGCTAAGGGCTTGGCCTTGCAGGTAGGAACAATAGACCACTTTTTAGGACAAGCCAACTCCAGAACCGTCCACTAATTTTATAATTCACAGAAAATAATCGAGTTCTGCACTATTACGAAACATTTTTGAGCTTTATGACAAGAGTTTACTCTGCATTTATTTGTATCCATTATTTTGGGTTTCCTAATACGGATGAGAAAAGTTGTTCAGATTAGAGGAGACGCTGCAACTTGGCACTACTAAGCTACTAACTGCCAGGCAGGCAGTTGCACAATGCAGACTTGTAGTCAATGGAAACTCAACAACCTCCCCCTTGCCATTAATCTCCTTCAATGCTGCAAAAACCTGAGTCCAGTCACCATTCACTAGTTACTACCTGAGTCCAGTCTATACTTAAGAATTTTTAAAAATATGATGGGCGCTGACATGCTACAATACTTCTAGTGACATTTTATAATAATATTCATTTTTTTTAAACTTGTAAAAATCCAAATTTAATTTTTTTTTACTGCTAAATTCCTTTCCCTACTTCTCTGATTCCTCCTCTTTTCATCACATTTGTCAATATTTGTTATTTTGTAATTGATAACAAGTGTCCTGTTTGATACGACAATATTTGTAGAATTAGTATTAATACTTTATGTATTCGAAGTATTTGGGGGGGGGGATTTGTAATGAGAAACAACCCCATTATGAAAAATTTGTTCACCAAGTCTTAAGGGATTTGTTTGCAAAGTAATATAGGAGAAAATTTCAAGATTCATGCGGTGTACCAAATGGTGAAGTTTTCTCATGTTTAATGTGTTATCCATTGTATTTCTTTCTAAGTATTTCTAAACTCTAATTATTAAATAGAAAATGTGAAGAATAGGATTTGTTACTAGAGCACCCTATTCTGGCAATGTTTACATTATTCTATGTTTTCTACTGATGCCAAATCGAGGAATTCTTAATTGCTCCTTGGTTTCTGTTGAACCTTATATTCTAGTCTAATTGAGGGATTATTAATTTCTCCTCAATTTCTATTGAATTCCACTCTTCTTTTATCTTTCCAATCCATTTAATCCTCAAAGATCCAAAGTAGTACACCTAGCTTGCCCTGTTTCATCCATGCTTGATACTTTTGCAAATTGATCACCCAAGACTTTTGACTCCATTTCCCAATGGCCTTTTCCCTTGCTTTCCCCACCAAACCAATTTAAAACCAAACCTATGCCCATTAACTAGCCTAATATCAATTCAAAAAGAAAAGCTAAATTATAAAGAGAGATCCCTCTCTGAGTTTAAAAGGGCTAGCTTCTAGGCTCCAAAGTGGTTTTGATGTTACCTTTGTGGTTTTGTTTTCAGCCTCAGAATTACAGAATCCTAACACAATGAAACCCTTAAGTACCATCCCTTAATTAACCATACAAATGTATACCCTATGGACTTAATGTAATACCGACCTCCACTCCATTTGAGTGGCAAGTGTAATGTTTGAACCCTTACGAACAACCACATTGAATTTAAATTTTATGCCACGGGAAATATCATAATGACGATGGTAATATTTGCAAAGGTATTTTTATCAAATCTAAACAAAAATGATACATGTCGTGTAAATCCTTGGCAATATGATGAGTCACTTTAGGGTTATTCATATACACAAATATTTTTGTTGTTGTTTTACTTGGGTAGGTTAGTATAATGTATCAAGGAGTGTGACAACTACTCTTGTACTCACATGACATGGAGTCGACTCCAACTACTATTACCATTATAACCTCTAAGCATGTATATATACCGCTTCCGCACAAAGGTGAAACGAGGACAACAGATCTCCTCACACAAAATATTTTATTTATAAAAATTATCACTTGTATAATTAGTATGTAAGTTATTCGAGATGCACTAGAGAAATAGACTTAAGCTGACGGTGGAGCGGAACGAGACGATTCAGGTTGATGCTAGGTTTTATCGTTGTTAATGGACGTAACCGGTTCATTATTGCTTTGTGGCGCCTCGTATATGGGATTTTGTTTGTGGTTAAGTGGGGGAAATACCAATAATATATTTTAGTGGTTGAAGTATCCACTAGTTCTTGTAGTGTCTTGTGTCTTTCTGTGGTTTATGCTAAGAAATATCCTCATGTTTTTTGGTGCATCAACTTCGTCTAGATTCTGTTGGTGTCTTATTGAAGGTATGTTGAGCATGATTTTTGTGGCCATCCAGCATGGATATAGGAGATGAGGTTGACTATGACATTGTGACTCCTATTTGGGGTTTTGTTTTTGTCACCGTTAGCCACCTGTAAAATTTGATTATACCAAAGGTGGCTAATTTTGTTTTGAGCCTTCAAGGAACAATTTTTCCCTATCAAAAATTGTTGGCTCTTGAAGACTCTTGAAGGCCTCCTGCCTCTGTCCAGATCCCATATGGCTGTTTTCATCCTAAAAACCTCTAAAATCTTACAAAAATCCAAAGTCAAATACTGCTGCAGACCCCTTTTCCCATCCTTTTCTTCCAAAACTAACCTCCTTTTTCTATTCCTCCGTTTCCCCTGAAAACCCCACAATTTCATGCTTCTTCCTTTTCCCCTTTCACAAAATTCATTTTACAAGGTTAAAAACTCACTTTTTAACCTTGCCGCAACCCCCATTTCCTTTGAAAAAAACCATAGAAAACCCATATTTTCTATGTTCTGCGCTTAAGCCCCCTCGGGCTAAGCCTCCGACCCTTTTTCTTCTATACGCCCGAGCGCCAGAACCAAATGCTAGGCCCGTCGGGCGCTTATCCTTTTTATTAATATTTCTCCGCCAAACCATCAAAAACCTTTGTAAAATCGTATTTCTGGGTTTTTGATTTATTTCCAAAGTTCTCCGCCGTATAAATGGTGGAGCAATATTGACCGTTGATCTGTTCCGCAGATCCGACGGTGCGTAGTGCGTTTTCCCGTGGTCCCCACCTCCCGTGCGCCGTTTTCTGAACCCATCGGGTATCCATCGCGCCACTCTTCGGGCAAAAGCTGTTTCCGTCCATTGGCCAGCGATTCCATACGCTGTGTGCCACGTGTCCTCTGTACCTTTTCTAAAACCACCGTGCAACCGTCGCCCATCGCGCATTAAAGTCCGGACCAGGATGCCCAGCAAAATGAATCCCCGCCGTCCAATCTGGTCCCACCCATCCAACGGTAGTCAATCGCCGAAGATGTTCGATGATTAACCAAAACGCCTGTGCGATAAACAGATCCTCATACAGCCACAGATCAATCCCCTCCGTCGATTTGATCTACAAATCGATGGCCCATGTCGCGTCACCCGATTCCGTTGCCCAGTCAACGATTCCCGCCGCTGACTTTCCATTGCCCGCTCCCAACCGTCGATCGCGCGCGATCCACGGCTCAGATTTGATCCTCCTTCCCCCATGCTTTTCGACCATTCTAAGATTAAATCCCGACCGTTGGATGATGCCATCCAATGGCCCTTCTTCCTCCGCAAATCCTCCGATGCAGATTTCCCTATAAAGCAGGATTTTATAACGTTTTGTTCGTATTTTGTAGGTTTTAAGGTTTTTTTGCTCAAAATGAAGAAATTTTTGCAGGCCAAGGATGACGATCCTCCGGCCTTCGAGTACATAAGGAAGTCGATCACCGGGTATAGATACGCGTGTTCCAGCAAGGTTTCATGAGCCTTGGTGTTGAATGCCCCGGTTAAATCTGAAAACATCAAATGGAGCACAGGAAAAGAGTATCAGTTGTAGAAGACAGAGCGCAACAGAGAATAGATGGACGGATTAGCGGGGATTACGGCTAAGACAGTTATCAGTAGCCTAATCCCCAATCTAAAACATGGATTAAAAGAAAAACCTAAAGTGTTTTATCAGAAAAACCCTCCACCGCCACAGATGGAGGCGAATTGTTTCCTCCCAGCGACTACAGTGCCACCTGTGCCTCAAAATGTTCAATCAGGAACATAATTTATTGATCGGGATAAGATATTTTACCTCGACGCCACCGAAGAAGTTACTTCTGCCAGGGATTTAATGAAAGAATGTCTGTAGAGTAACCCAAGCACCATACAGAGCCTCCCAAGGGCCAAGAAAACATTAACTCTGTATTAATTGTTTTTGAGATCATTAATCAGATCTCACCTCCTCATCCTTCTATATATACTTCAGTAGAAGATGAGTGAGGGGTTGGTTGTTGATGTAATTGCTGAAGAATTGTAATGTAATTGAGCTGAAGACTCCTGATTGTAAATAGTGTTTCACTGGCTCTTGGAGCTCTGCTTGTAACAGATAAGTTAGGTTGTGAAAGAAAGATGAATTAAAACACTGGACTTGAAGATTGTAACCGGTTTGGAGCATCAATACAAGCTGATTTATGGGATCCTAGTCTATGTTGACGGTGATGTTATTCTCATTGTAACTTGTTATTTTATTCCTGTTTTCATTGTGTTTCATTTTCTTCTGTAAAGAACAGTTTAAACAGGGTTAGGATCTACTGCATATCAGTAACCTTCTCTGGCTGAGAAATCTTTATTTAAATGTTTTCTTTCAACTATGTTATTTGGAAAAGATTTAATTCAGTTTAAGCATAGGAATGCTGACGTTCCCTCATCTTATTGTCTTAGCTGAATATTATTTTTGAATGTTACTTTCAATATTTGTTGTGTGAAGATGAACTGAGGAAGTTATGGTGAGCCCTGGTCCCAGTCTTGTTTGCATAACTGTTTGATTGTTTCCCTTAGAATGTGTTAAAAGCTGGATAGTTTCAAAGTACTTACCAGATCTTAGGCCATTCTGTGTTATCTCTGTGATTGTCTCGGAAGTAGCCAAGTAAAGAAGAGCTAGGAGAGGATTTGTGGTGAGCCCGGTCCGCTAGTCTCTACTCCAAAGGTTGCTTTCAAGTTTCCCTTCGTGTTTGTATGTTTTCTATTGGAAGTGTATCAAAGGCTGGATAGTTTCAAAGTACTTACCAGATCCTAGTTTGCTTTCATGTCTTTCTTAAGTGCCTGGTCAAAGGCTGGCTAGTTTCAAAGTACTTACCAGATCCTGGGCTGCTCTTTGTTCTGCATCTGTTTATTTCCCCTTCTTGATGTATCATTCCATTCCATAAATCAAAACCTTTAAAGGGATCCTTAGACATAGATGACTTGCCCCATAGACCACTCTTGAACCTGATTGTTTCAATTAAATCCTATTATGACTCCATAGCCCAATGGACTGAAAACCTGCCATCATCTTTCTTCTTGATCAAAGCTTACTCTGTTGCTTGCAACTTCTCACCTTTGAAACTTTTCACATTTGGGACTTTTCACCTCTAACAACCATTATGTTCAACCATCCAAAAACAAACAAACCTTGGTCTTCATAACTAGCCTAATATCATTACCCCCCAAACTTCAAAGATAAATCCATCTTTGCACTTATTGGAGAGATCCCTCTCCGGATTCAGGAGGGCTAGATCCTAGAATCCCAAAGTTGGTTGAAACGATGTTGTTTCTGTAATTGGACTCTACCAATCTTGCTAATAAATTACAGATTCATAACATTTATGGCGACTCCACTGGGGATTGAGTTGAGTTTTCATCTCATTTTCCCTTGATTTTCACACAAAAAGTTGAGAGTAAAAAGCAGCCTTTTCAAGCACTACCAAGAAATGGTAATCATGATGAAACTTGTTTGAATCAGTGACAATCTAGGTCAACCCTAGGATTCTCATAAGACTTTATCTAACCTTGAAAAATCAGCTAGCTTAGCCATAAGAGTAGACTGCCTTTGTCTCATAACCGTAGCTAAGTTTTGAAACAGAGTTAGGATATTCTTAGAAACCACGGAAATTGAAAAATAACTCAGAAAATACCAAAAGCATTTCAGATTGGTAGTAAAACACTTACTCTTACATATCATTTAGCTTTTGGTTGTGTTTTACCTCATACTCTTAGACAGAGTCTGGAAAGGGCCAGGTAGCCTCCAGATCTCATCCTCTATTGGAGGTGACATATCTGGTGAATGCCCTCCCAGTCAATCTCTGGTTAGAGTTTGTTGTGTTTCGGGATATCCTTGAAAAAGGATGTTTCATTAACACTGTGGTGGACAATGTATCTCTTTGAAAACACTCTAAACTTTCCACCTGGTGACTCCACAATCCTGAACAGACCTTAAAGACTCCACTGGGAAGAACCCTGATCATTATAATATCTTTCAAAATCAGTTAGAGGTCTGTAGGATTAAAATTGTGAAAACAGATTAGTGGCCTCTTAAATATTGTCATACTTGGTTGTGCTTTTCTTGTTCATTTGGGTCTAAAAACACAGCATAGTGGCTCCTAGAAAGATTCACACTAGAGCCCATCCTAGCCCTAATCCACCTGAGATAGTTGATAAGCCAGAAAGAATCCTTAGGAAGTCTCCTAAGATAGAATCTTCAACTGTTTTCAGATCACCCCTAAGAGCTAAATCAGTCCCTGAAAATCTTTCAGCTCTACAACAATCACAAGCTGACTTAGTCAATCCCTTTAGGACTAGGTCATTTGGTGATTTAGATTAGTTAGATTCTGAGTCTTCACATTCATCTCCTGAAACAAGTGAACATCTTGGGAATAGAGAAGCAACACCTCCTGGTTTGCATTTTCTTTATAATTTAGGTGTCTCTCATCCAAGGTCAGCTCAACAACCTACTGCACTCCCATCCACTTCTTTGCGTCCTTCATCCGTCGCTCAAACCCCTTCACTTCAGCCCACACCCCCTCTTATCAATCCACCTCCACCACATATCATGGCAGCATGGTATGCTCCCTTAGTCCTTCCTGTACCATTAGTCAATCTTCCACAGGACTATCAGTCCAAAATTCCATTATATGATGCTAGCAATGCTACAACAGCATCACAACATGTGGACAAGATGAATGACTACTTTGACAGAAATGAAATTGATGATGATTCTGTCAAACTCAGATTTTTTGCTCAGAGTTTAGGGGGAGAAGTAAGAAAATGGTTTAAAGCCCAAGCCCCCCACAGTATCAACAATCTCCAAGGCTTCCATCAAACGTTCTTAAACAAATGGGAAGTGAGGAAGAATCCTCTCCAAGTCCTTGCTGACTACAATAATCTCCATAGAAATCCTGGGGAAAGTGTACAAGCCTATTGTACTAGATTTAACAGTGTGTATAATGCACTCTCCCCAGAATTAAAACCTCCACAAGGCTCATCATTAAACAAGTTCCCCGAAGGGTTTGACGCTGAAATGACCTATTCACTCAGAGAGAGAGATTTTGCAACCCTTGAAGACATGCAAAGAGGTTCTCTTTCTGTGGAAGTCAACCTAATGGAGAAGAGGGCAAGGATGAAAGCTCAAAAGAGAGTATCTTTTAGAGAGGAATCCACACCTATTACCTCAAGCTCAAAGATGGAAAGAATGATGGAAGAAATGATGAAGAAAATGAGCATTCTTGAGAGAGAACAAGAAAGTCAAAATCAAACTGCTCCTCAAAACAGAAACCAAAACCAGAATCAAAATATAAGAAAAAACCAGCCTCCAAACAGACCCAGGGAAGATGATCAACAGATCGCTCCTCCCTTTCATCAAAATTATGTGAGTGAGGTTGAGGAAATAGATGAAATGACAGAGGGAGATGATATTAACCTATTTGGGGTAGATGATGATGACTTCGAGGTTCATTATGATAGGAAACAAGGCCTTTATACACCTTATGATGACAAAAGAGATGATAATAAAAATTGTTGTCAAGACATGGAAAATGCCATCACGGAACCTTCAAAAGAATATGAACTCAGAAGTAAATCTAGTCAACAAACCCCCAACACCAAAACCTCTGACAAATCTTCTCAAAACAACACTGTAACCAAGCCTAAAACAGTCAAACAAAAGGACAAAACAGTGGATGTTAATTCTGGTAAGGGTAAAGGAAAAGACACCCAAGATATTGAAAAACAGAGTGCAAACATCAGTAGTACTAACACTTCAGCTAGTACTCCTTTTTCAACCATTGTGTCAATTGTAGATAAAGCAAATCAGCAAGCGGTTGTTGCTGATAGAGTGGCAGTAAACAAGGCTGAAACCAACACCTTAAAGAATCAAATTCCTTTCAGCCTGGAACAGGAAATCTCAAAGATCAAAATTTCTGTCCCTTTGACTGAGTTAGATGCCCAACATGTATATAGGTCCAAAATTTTGAAGGCTTTGAACATAGAAGAAAATGAGGATACACCCAATCTTAATGACGACCAGCCAGAGCTTATCTTTGGTCCAAAGATTGAAGGTAAATTTCAGGAGGGACCTGTCCCTCCCTTTTATGTAAGTTTGAACGTTCATGACAAAATTCTACACAACACTATGCATGACTCAGGCGCTTCTCATAATTTAATGCCAAAAGCTGTAATGGAGAGCCTGGGTCTTGAAATCACCAAACCTTATAAATATCTTTACTCTTTCGACTCAAGCAGAGTCAAGTGTTTAGGATTGATCAAAGATCTTTGTGTCAACTTAGCCCAGATTCTAGCCAAATGCTTAGTAATGGATGTTGTTGTGGCTGATGTACCCCCAAAGTATGGAATGCTATTATCAAGATCCTGGGGGGCTAAGTTACAAGGCACTATGCAAATGGACATGACCTATGCGACTATCCCTGTTTTAAATCAAACAAGAAGACTTTACAGGGAGTCCCATATGCAGTGCACAGTTACAAGTCAAGATAGGCCTCAAAACTCCCCTCTGTATTCTATAAGTACGAACCTTGATTCTTTTATCATGTTTAATGATGAAACACTTATTGAACAAATTAATTTAACAGAATCAATGGCTGAAATGGAGGAAGAGGAGCGCAGCACTAGAGTGTCAAAACATTTTGCTACATTTGAAAACCTTGGCAAACAAAATACAGGTCTTGAACTACAGGTCATCAATCCATTAAACTCAAAACTTGACAGTCAAGAGAACAATCCTCAACCCGATGAGAAACATGAGGAGTCAAATCATACAGAGGACATTCACCAAACTGATAAAATTGGAAATGATCCTCTCTGGAGTATGTATTTTGATGGGTCATGCACTAGAACAAATGCTGGTGCAGGTGTCTGGATTAATAACACTGAAAGCAAGCACAATGAATGTATTTCTTGCAAATTAAACTTTCAGTGTTCCAACAACATAGCGGAGTATGAATCCCTGCTCTTAGGCTTACATTTGCTGAAAAAGTTAGGAGCCAAGAGAATAACTGTGTATGGGGATTCTGAGTTAATAATTAGGCAAGTCAATGGGGAGTATAACGCAAATCATCCCAGACTTGGGGCCTATTGGAATGATGTCATGGATCTTTTGAAAACATTTGAGGAATCCACACTGATTTTTGTCCCGAGAAAAAGAAATCTTACAGCCCACAATTTAGCCTCCGCAGCTAGGACATGTCTAACGCCATACGAGACCAAAGACTGCTCAACCCAGATAAAATTTAGACCAGATGTGCCTGATAATAAAAAATATTGGCAGGTGTTTGACGGAGATAAACAAATAGAAGACTTCATGCAATTCAGAAATGAATTTGAACTTCATAGTTCAGATTCAGATTATGATACAGACTGCAGTGAAGAAAATTTTCTTGGTGAAGAGGAACCTTCTCCTGAGCTTGTCACTATTAACCTTCAGACTTGCAAACTTAGAAACGAAATGGAATTGAGTGCAGGATCAGAAACAGAAGAATTAGAAACTCTGCATTCTAAAAATGAAAGTTTGCCCAGTGGTCTTACACCTTTAGAAGAGTTGTTCGAATTCAACGACGTGGCCAAAAAACCTAAACTGGAACCTGTAGAGAATGAAGTAGAGGAGTGCAACATAGGCAGTAAGGAAAAACCAAAAATGATCAAACTGTCCAAAACTTTGCTAGCTCACATTAAACTCAAATACATAGAGCTTTTCAAAGAATTTTCTGATGTTTTTGCATGGAGTTAGGAAGATCTGAAGTCCTATGACACTGAAATAATACATCACAAAATCCCTCTTAAAGAAAACCAAAAACCATTCAAACAGAAACTGCGCAGAATAAACCCTGTACAACTGCCTTTGGTTAAGAAGGAAATCATGAAGATGTATGATGATGGTATTATTGTCCCTATTAGATATTCTGAATGGATATCTAATATGGTGTCTGTTAGGAAGAAGACTGGAGAAATCAGGCTTTGCATAGATTTTAGAGACTTAAATAAAGCTTCCTTAAAAGACAACTACCCTTTACCAAAGATGGATCGTATTTTACAAAGGGTGGTGGGGTCTAAAAGAATCTCTTTGCTTGATGGCTATTCAGGGTATAATCAGATCTTAGTTCACCCTGCTGATCAATTAAAGACAACCTTTACTACACCATGGGGCACTTTCATGTATGTGAAAATGCCCTTCGGTCTAATGAATGTTGGAGCAACCTTCCAAAGAGCCATGGACATAGCATTCTCGGAAGAATTGGGCTTCTTCATCATTATCTATCTTGATGATGTCACTGTGTTTTCAAAAACAGATGAAGAGCACTTACAACATTTAAGAAAAGTTTTCGAGAAATGCAGAAGGTCTAGGATATCTTTAAACCCTAAGAAAACACTTTTTTGTCTCCAAGAAGGCAAACTTCTTGGGCACATTATTTCAGAAGAGGGTATAAAGATAGATCCAAAGAGGATTGAGGCCATATTGCAAATCTCTCATCCTCGAAACATCAAAGAGCTGCAGTCTTTCATAGGAAAGATCAACTTTTTGAGAAGGTTCATCCCCAACTTGGCTGAGCTCCTTAGGAATATCACAAACATGTTAAAGAGGGAGCAAGGGGTAAAATGGACCTTGGAAGCAAAGACATCCTTTGAACTGGTGAAACAAGCATTAACCAAAACACCGGTTCTCATAAGTCCTGATTTTTCAAAAGATTTTTATATCTTCTCATTTGCATAAGAACATACCATAGCTGCTGTCCTTTTACAGAAAAATCCACAAGGACAAGAGCAGCCTATTGCATTCTTTAGTAAGGCATTGAGGGATGCCCCATTGAAGTACAACATTATGGAAAAGCAAGCTTTTGCTTTGGTTAAAGCTTTAAAAGATTTCAGGGTATACATCCTTCACTCACACATCATTGCCTTTGTCCCTAATTCAGTTGTTAAAGACATTCTAACACAGGACCTAGATGGTAAGAGAGCTAAATGGATTGTTGTTATTCTTGAATATGATTTAGAGATAAAACCCACTAAGCTCATCAAAGGCCAAGGTCTAGCTAGATTAATGGCTGAGTCAAATTGTGAAGTTCTTGATGTTCATATGATTAATGCTTTAGATGATCAAGAGGAGATCTCGACACCCATTGTTGAAAATAATTTCATGAATTCCTCTTGGTATGCTGATATTGTTTATGTTTTGCTAAATTTAAATACACCGCCTGGTTTATAAAAAAAAAAGGCAAGGTTCTTGAAGCTGAAAGCAGTAAGCTATTGCATTATAGATAGATGTCTTTATTGGAAAAATGCAAGTGGTATATTGCTTAAATGTTTGCCTGAGTTTGATGCAGAGAAGGTTAAGCAGGAATTCCACGAAGGAGAGTGTGGAGGTCATTTGTACTGGAAGTCAACAGCCAACAAAATTTTGAGGGCTAGTTTCTATTGGCCTACTCTTTTTCCTGATATACACAAGATGACCACTACTTGCCATAAATGCCAACTGTTTGAAGGCAAGAGAAAATTGCTACCCCTTCCACTGCATCCAATCACTGTTGAAGCTCCTTTTCAATAGTGGGGACTTGACTTCATAGGAGAAATCCATCCACCATCTTCTGCCCAGCATAGGTGGATTCTTACTCCCACAGACTATTTCACTAAGTGGATAGAAGCCATTCCTTGTAGGCAGACCAATGATTCAGTTATCATAAAATTTATGGAGACTAACATTCTCTCCAGATTTGGCTGTCCCACCAAGATCATCACTGATAATGCAGCGGCATTTGGATCAAAGAAGATGGTTGAGTTCTGTCATAGATATCAGATATCATTGGGGCATTCTATAGCCTATTAGCCTCAAGGTAATGGACTTGCAGAATCTTCCAACAAAATCTTAGTGAACATAATAAAAAAACTGTTGGAGGATAACAAAAAGTCTTGGCACATAAAGCTGGTCCATGCGCTTTGGGCTGACATATTAACTTTGAAGAAATCTATTGGTATGTCACCTTTCCAGCTTGTGTATGGTACAGATGCAATTTTTCCTAATAGCCTTGGTGTACCAGTTATGAAGTTGATTCAAGAGTTGCAGACTGAAGAAAATGACTTGATCAGAAGAATAAATCAGACCATTCATCTTCAGCAGACCAGGGAGGAAGTGTATAACAAAGAATTACAGAAACAGGACAGCGTCAAAAATCTTTTTGACAGAAGAACAAAGGCCAGCAATTTCAAGATTGGGGACAAAGTTTTAAAGTGGGACTCAAGGAGGGAAGAAAAGGGCAAGCATGGAAAATTTGATCACCTATGGCTTGGCCCTTACTCTATTCATTCAGTTGCTGGTAATAATGCATTTTTCTTACAGGAACTGGATGGAACATAATTGTTTGGGGGTCCTGTCAACGGCAGGATGCTTAAGCATTACTTCTCTTGATCCATTTCTATGTTTTGAAGCCTTTTTATCTTTTCATTATGAATATTCCATCCACTATTGCATTCAAAGTTATGAAAAATCAAAAAATACAAAAACAGAGAAAAGAAAGAAAAGAGGGCAGAATGAAAACAAGAAAGGCAAAGCCCCATGTCGGAAAAAAAAAAAAAAAAAAAAAAAAAAAAAAAAAAAAAAAAAAAAACTTCTAGTTAGTCAAACTGTTTAAACTTGACTAATTAGCTTTAAATTTTCTGCTGATAGGATATTGAATTTGATTTTCCAAGCCGTTCAATCTTGGCTTATCAGTAGATAGATTAGGATATAAATGAAAGGTTCAAACATGTTCAAAACCTGAACCTGAATTCCCAAGCAAAGAGATGACTCAAATCTATGTTAAAACTCTGAGTCAAAGAATGTAAAGATCTGGTTCTAATCAGCTTAAAATCTGAACCAGAAGAAAAGCAAGAACAGCTCGAACAAAAGCAAACATAGAGCTATGAGGAAAGGGGAAGGCCATGATAAGAGACTTTCAAATCTTAAGCCTTCCATTTTTTATTTTAAATTTATGCAAATAATAATCCATGTGCAACTTGTTTTTATGCCATAAATCACAGCAAGTCAAACAGCTTAATCTTGACTTGGCTGTTTTTAAATTTCTGTTGTAGAGTGTAGAGAATGAAAGTCTGTTGGACAGTTTAATCCCAACAGACAGTAGATTAGATAGAGAATTATCTGAGCTCAATTGTTTAATACGGGATTCGAGGAGAAATAAGAGGTAAATTAGATTAGTTTTTATGCTTTCATTGTTTAATGCGAGTTCGGGGAGAAATAAGGAGTAGAATTAGATTAGTTTTTATGCTTTCAAGTTTGTTTAATGCGAGTTCGGGGAGAAATGAGGAGTAGGAGGTAGGGTGAATTATTTTTTATGCTTTCAAAAGAATAAAATGTTGTGAAAAGAGTTTGCCAATCCAAGTGCACTCTGATGAAGAAAAAATGTTAGATCAGTAGGATTGGGTAGGTAGAAAGTTGTATTGATGAAGTCCATTATTTTTCATAACTGATACTATTTTTCAGAGCAAAGCAAGATCATCCAGTAAAAGAAGAGAAACCCAAAGGATGAGGCACCTGGTCAGCATCCCAGAGAAAATAATGGATCAGGCACAAGTCAGCCTCCCAGAGAAATCAAGTCTGAATTCTTGATGCCTTCGAGAAAGGCACCATCCCCAAGTGGAGCCACTGTTAGCCACCTGTAAAATTTGATTATACCAAAGGTGGCTAATTTTTTTTTGAGCCTTCAAGGAACAATTTTTCCCTATCAAAAATTGTTGGCTCTTGAAGACTCTTGAAGGCCTCCTGCCTCTGTCCAGATCCCATATGGCTGTTTTCATCCTGAAAACCTCTGAAATCCTACAAAAATCCAAATTCAAATACTGCTGCAGACCCCTTTTCCCATCCTTTTCTTCCAAAACTAACCTCCTTTTTCTATTCCTCCGTTTCCCCTGAAAACCCCACAATTTCATGCTTCTTCCTTTTCCCCTTTCAAAAAATTCATTTTACAAGGTTAAAAAATCACTTTTTAACCTTGCCGCAACCCCCATTTCCTTTGAAAAAAACCATAGAAAACCCATATTTTCTATGTTCTGCGCTTAAGCCCCCTCGGGCTAAGCCTCCGACCCTTTTTCTTCTATATGCCCGAGCGCCAGAACCAAATGCTAGGCTCGTCGGGCGCTTATCCTTTTTATTAATATTTCTCCGCCAAACCATCAAAAACCTTTGTAAAATCGTATTTCTGGGTTTTTGATTTATTTCCAAAGTTCTCCGCCGTATAAATGGTGGAGCGATCTCGACCGTTGATCTGTTCCACAGATCTAACGGTGCGTAGCGCGTTTTCCCGTGGTCCCCACCTCCCGTGCGCCGTTTTCCGAACCCATCGGGTATCCATCGCACCACTCTTTGGGCAAAAGCTGTTTCCGTCCATTGGCCAGCGATTCCATACACTGTGTGCCGCGTGTCCTCTATACCTTTTCCGAAACCGTCGTGCAACTGTCGCCCATCGCGCATTAAAGTCCGAACCAGGACGCCCAGCGAAATGAATCCCCGCCGTCCGATCTGGTCCCACCCATCCAACGGTAGTAAATCGCCGAAGATGTCTGATGATTAACCAAAACTCCCGCGCGATAAACAGATCCTCGTATAGCCACAGATCAATCCCCTCCATCGATCTGATCTGCAAATCGACGGCCCATGTCGCGTCACCCGATTCCGTTGCCCAGTCAACAATTCCCGCCGCTGACTTTCCATTGCCCGCTCCCAACCGTCGATCGCACGCGATCCACGGCTCAGATTTGATCCTCCTCCCCCCATGCTTTTCGACCATTCTGAGATTAAATCCCGACCGTTGGATGATGCCATCCAATGGCCCTTCTTCCTCCGCACATCCTCCGATGCAGATTGCCCTATAAAGCAGGATTTTATAACGTTTTGTTTGTATTTTGCAGGTTTTAAGGTTTTTTTGCTCAAAATGAAGAAATTTTCGCAGGCCAAGGATGACGATCCTCCGGCCTTCGAGTACATAAGAAAGTCGATCACCGGGTATAGATACGCGTGTTCCAACAAGGTTTCATGAGCCTTGGTGTCGAATGTCCGGTTAAATCTGAAAACATCAAATGGAGCGCACAAAAAGAGTATCAGTTGCAGAAGACAGAGTGCAGCAGAGAATAGATGGACGGATTAACGGGGATTACGGCTAAGACAGTTATCAGTAGCCTAATCCCCAATATAAAACATAGATTAAAAGAAAAACCTAAAGTGTTTTATCAGAAAAACCCTCCACCGCCACAGATGGAGGCGAATTGTTTCCTCCCAGCGACTACAGTGCCACCTGTGCCTCAAAGTGTTCAATCAGGAACATAATTTATTGATCGGGATCAGATATTTTACCTCGACGCCGCCGAAGAAGTTAATTCTGCCAGGGATTTAATGAAAGAATGTCTGCAGAGTAACCCAAGCACCATACAGAGCTTCCCAAGGGCCAAGAAAACATTAACTCTGTATTAATTGTTTTTGAGATCATTAATCAGATCTCACCTCCTCATCCTTCTATATATACTTCAGTAGAAGATGAGTGAGGGGTTGGTTGTTGATGTAATTGCTGAAGAATTGTAATGTAATTGAGCTGAAGACTCCTGATTGTAAATAGTGTTTCATTGGCTCTTGGAGCTCTGCTTGTAACAGATAAGTTAGGTTGTGAAAGAAAGATGAATTAAAACACTGGACTTGAAGATTGTAACCAGTTTGGAGCATCAATACAAGTTGATTTATGGGATCCTGGTCTATGCTGAAGGTGATTTTATTCTTATTGTAACTTGTTATTTTATTCCTATTTTCATTATGTTTCACTTCTTCTGTAAAGAACAGTTTAAACAGTGTTAGGACCTACTGCATATCAGTAACCTTCGCTGGCTGAGAAACCTTTATTTAAATGTTTTCTTCTCTCTGTGTTATTTGGAAATGATTTAATTCAGTTTGAGCATAGGGATGCTAGCGTTCCCTCGTCCTATTGTCTTAGCTGAGTGTTATTTTTGAATGTTACTTTCAGTATATGTTGTGTGAAGATGAACTGAGGAAGATATGGTGAGCCCTGGTCCCAATCTTGTTTGCATGACTGTTTGATTGTTTCCCTTAGAATGTGTTAAAAGCTGGATAGTTTCAAAGTACTTACCAGATCTTAGGCCATTCTGTGTTATCTCTGTGATTGTCTTGGAAGTAGTCAAGTAAAGAAGAGCTAGGAGAGGATTCGTGGTGAGCCCAGCCCGCTAGTCTCTACTCCAAAGGTTGCCTTCAAGTTTCCCTTAGTTTTTGTATGTTTTCTAATTGGAAGTGTATCAAAGGCTGGATAGTTTCAAAGTACTTACCAGATCCTAGTTTTCTTTCATGTCTTTCTTAAGTGCCTGGTCAAAGGCTGGCTAGTTTCAAAGTACTTACCAGATCCTGGGTTGCTCTTCGTTTTGCATCTGTTTATTTCCCCTTCTTGATGTATCACTCCATTCCATAAATCAAACCTTAAAGAGATCCTTAGGCATAGATGACTTGCTCCATAGACAACTCTTGAACCTGATTGCTTCAATTAAATCCTCTTATGACTCCATAGCCCAATGGACTGAAAACCTGCCATCATCTTCCTTCTTGATCAAAACTTACTCTTTTGCTTGCAACTTCTCACCTTTGAACCTCTTTACCTTTTGGGACTTTTCACCTCTAACAACAATCATGTTTCAACCATCCAAAAACAAACAAAACCCTTGGACCTCATAACTAGCCTAATATCATTAGTCTGAACTCCAAAGACAAATCCATCTTTGTACATAATTGGAGAGATCCCTCTCCGGATTCAGGAGGGATAGATCCTAGAATTCAAAGTTGGTTGAAACGATGTTGCTTCTGTAATTGGACTCTGCCAATCTTGCTAATAAATTACAGAACCCCAACAATCACTAATGGGGTTACCCCTCAGAACTTTGGGTTCTCGAATGGGGGTTTGAACCCAATTGGTGGGTTTTCATGGAACCATTCTCGGGGGGTTCCAACACATTCGTCTTTAGCCACCACCTATCAAGGGTTCACTCTGGTGATGCCACATAGTAGCACTTTTGTTTCTCTAGTGGTATTTATGCATCTCACATTGGTGGGGAGTTTTCCTCCTATGTTCACTTATATGCCTAACGAGGGTTTTCTTTATTTCACAAGGCCACTTTCTGGGGGTTTTCTAGTGACAGTTTTTCCATATCCATACAATTATTGTGGGGTTTCTTCGTTGTTGGCTACACTTTTGGCGTTCTCTAAGGGATTAACGATGGGACCATCTACTGGGGGGAATTACAACTTTGGTGATTTTCTAGTTGTGGGGCCGGGTTCTAAAGTCAATGTTAACCAGGAGCAATCAACATCGTGTCCTCACCCTATACTTGGGCAAGGGAGATTTTATCACGATGTTCTAATTTAGGGAATTCTAGATGAGGAGGGGGATTGTACCTCAAATTTAGTAAAAAAAAGTTTTTGATGCTAAGAAGTGAAACTTTTCCCTCTCCTTTCAGTTTGTGCCATGGTGACGAGGTTGAAATGGCGGTTGTTGTCAATTTTGCGGAGAAGACTCTTGGTGGTAGAGCCCGTGGGTGAATTTTATTTCTTTCTACCATTGTGGAGAGGAGGGATCAATTCATTACCCCTATCGTGATTGTTTCCCCTGAGGTATTTATGATGGTTAAAGGATGGATTCAAATATCTTTCAAGTCTAAGTAAGATGTAGAGCAATGTGTTTCCAAGGAGGATTAGTCAGTTTATTCTACTCTGGTCATCTTGTTTTGGAATCCTCTATTTGATGCAAGGAAAGAGTGGATGGATGAAGCGAAAGTTTGGGTTCATTTTCCTGGGTTTCCCTTAAATATGTGAAATTCACAAAGTTTTTTTTATTTGGGTAATATTTTCGGTCTTTTTTTAGATGCGAATTATTCATTTCGTGAGACTCGGGACATGTTGGTTGCATGTATTCTGGTCTGCCTTGACCTTTGCAAAAAATTGCATGCTATTATGAATATTGGGAAAGGTGATGTGCACCTTCAGAATATATATTATGAAGGTTTGTATTTTCATTGCTGCATATGCCACAAGGTGGGAAATTTGGTGAATAGTTTTTGTCTTCCCTTTAAATTACACATATATTTGGGAAAATACTCCAAAAAATAGAAGATTAGGGGTGGTGACTACTGGTGCTAATCTGGGTGTACCTACTAAAGATAGTGGTTGGGAAAAGGACACTGTGATGTATATATTTGTTATTCGTAGTGTGATGGAAGTGAATTTCAGGATCTTCTATGGTGGTTTCTTCGTTGGTTCTCGAGACAAGGGTTGAGCGGCCTCTTGCCATCTCTTCGGATCCTGGTAATTCATATCATTTTTCTTTTAAAAAATTTCATATTAGTGAATGTAATGAATCTCTTGATATTGGGATGCATGTTTGTTCTATGATGGGATTGGGACATCCTTCTTTGCCTTTTACCTTCCCTCTACATGCTCATGATCCTTGTACTATCCCTTTGGGATCTTCGAGCCACTCTTCTCTGCGAACCTCAAAGTTATCGAGCCATTCGGGTGATTTTGGGGAGGGTGTTATCATACACAATTTGAGATCCAAATTTGTCATCTCAGGGTCTGGGGGTTCTCTTGGGGGTTTAAGATCATATCCGTTACTTGAATCATTGGGAAAAGGGATGAGGCATAAATAAAACATCTCTTTGGCCAAAGTCAGGGCTCGTGTAGACATGGTTCCTGGTCGAAAAACATCTATTGATGGGGCATCTAGAGTAATGCAAGCCCTATAGGAGGTTACTTTATGAAGACATTTTTTTCAATTTTCAAGGTTTGGCTAGTAATCCTAAAAAAATAACTTTAAAAGGCTTGTTATTGCTGAGCAACCTGATGTTATATTCATTTAGGAAACCCTCAGGGAAGGTGATTATAAATTATATATAATTCTTCTTTTCCTCTTGGAATTTTTATCGTTATTGATGTTTGTGGTCAGTATGGGGGATTGACTCTTGGTTGGGATGTCCATAAAATTCAGGTTCAAAACACTTTGAGTGTTTCTTCGGGGCTAGGTATGGTGGGTTTCTCCTCAGAAATGGATCATATTTTTACTTCCATCAACATTTATGGGCCTCGTGATGTTTGTGTCTCTTTTTGGAATACTCTCACTGAGTCGTTATTATTAAAGGATGATCATTTGATTTTGGGTGGTGACTTAAATTTATCTTTTGATGCCACAGAATCATGGGGATCTAATGCGAGGGTTTATCCTCTCTTCTATTTATTCACTAACAAGATATCATGTTTTCACTTGATTGGTGTCGAGCCTGTGAGGTTGAAACCCACATGGAGCAATAAGAGGGTGGGAGATGATCATGTGGCTAAACGTTTGGATCTGTTTTTGGTGGCATATGCTATGATAAAAAAATTTCCTCTTATCAGACAATGAGTTGCTTCTGGGGGATGTTTTAACCATTCTCCAATTGTTTTGGAAATCAAAGGGTATTCATGAAATCTTGCAGGTCCATTTAAAATGAATGTCATCTGGTTCAAAGATGAAAAGTCCATTCTATTAATTTGAGACAATTGGCAGCCTTTTGATGAGTTGTTTGGGCATTTTGTTTCCATCCACTTTGCACAAAAATTAATCAAGTCTCTAATCAAGGATTGGGTTGCTGTTGTGCATTGTCGGGAGGAGGAGGAGTTGCGAGATATGGAATGAATGGCTGAATTTTCTTCCATAGATGGTTCAGATGGATATTTTTCTATTGAATTTGAAGCCCTTTAGTAAATTACGGCAAGGAGGAATTCAATTCTAGCAAACAATTAGGAGGTGTGGTGCCTTAAAAGCAGGGTCATTTAATGGTTGGATGGTGGTGATGAAAACATTAAATTTTGTCATGCCTATGAAAAAATATAGAAAATTTATTACATCATTTGGGGGATGTTGGATGCGAGGGGCTAGGAAGTTAATTCTTTTGAGGGTCTTGCTTCCTTGGGACAATCTCATTTTAGTAATATTTTTAAGGAGTTTCATAGGATCAATTTGGTTGAGATTGTTCGGGTGGTTCAATTGTTCCACACTTTGTGGAGGAGAACGAGAATGTGGAGTTGGTGGATGAATGGGTTGTTGGATTCTTCTTTTCCTTCTTTGATCTGATTGTGAGGGACTTGTTGTGGGTGGTAAATGATTCTCACAAATAAGGGAGGTTTCTCCCCATTTTCAATTCAAATTTCATAGTTTTGATTCCCATGGTTGATAATCCGACATCGTTTGAATATTTTTATCCTATTTCATTGTGAAACTATGTGTATAAGGTCATTTCCAAGGTGAATTGTTGTCGTATCAATCCCATTCTCTCAAAGGTCATATCTCATGATAAATTTGGGTTTCTGGTGGGGAATCATGTTCATGAGGCCATTGATGTGGCTCAAAAGGGATTTCATAGCATTAAATTATTGAAATTGAAGGTAGTTGTTGTTAAAATTGACCTTTCAAAGGCATATGATTGAGTGAATTGGTCATTTATCAGATTGGCTTTGGTATACATTTCATCAATTGGATCATGGGTTGCTTGAATAATGTATTTTTTGTGGTATTAATTAATGAATATGCCTAAAATTTCTTCCATGCACATCATGGGCCACAACAAGGTTTCCCATTATCCCCACTCTTGTTTATTCTTGTCACTGAAGGGCTAATTTGTATGATAAAGGATACTTGCCGCAACAGGGATTTTCATGGTATTTCTCTAAATCAGATGTTAAATATCACACATATATTATTTTTAGATGACATACTAATTTTATGCAGTAATTCGGCAAGGTCCATGTGAGGATTCTTAAGGAAATATTGGTCCTTTTCAGGACTGATACAAGGATGGAGATTAACATAGTAAATATTCCATTTCCGTAAAAAATATGGATGCTATGGAGATGGATTATATTCATTCTATCTTTCCCTATGTGATATATGAATTTGATGTTGGCTTTACATATATGGGTTTCGACTTGAAACCCAATGATTATAAAAAATATGATTGGAATTGGATATTGGCCAAGCAGGAAAAAAAAACTCAAATGTTGTAGCCTCAAATGGTTGACTCAAGTGGGTAGACTCGTTTTTGTTAAATCTGTCCTTGAGGCCATCCCAATCTATTGGATGTCTCCAGTCTGGATATCTAAGGGTGTTTTGGAGTAAGCCAATTGGATATGCTTTAAATTTTTATCGGAAGGTACACGGGATCATTTTTTTCTACCATGGGTTTGTTGGAGTCATCTAGCAGTTCCTAAACTTTTGGGTTGATGGGGCTTACGAATAATTTAATTTTCTCTAAATCCCTTACTACTAAGTGTGGTTGGAGACTCCTCTCCTCTCATAGTCTCTAGACTAGGGTTATATTTCATAAATACATCGCTCCACTCTCTGTGATTGATTAGGTATAGGTTCCCTACTAGGATAAGAAGTTTAATGGCTCCATGGTGTCCATATTCGAAGCTATCATATGAGGTGAAAACTGGAACAACTTCTAGAAGCCACTAGAGGTTGGGAAGATTCTTGGAATCCAATGAAAAATTCACTCCCAGTCAACCAACACACTCTAAAGTGGGCCTAGATCCTCTGCAACATAGCCTTGCATGGGAGTACATGCTCTGCAAAGAAGTTACTGAAGTCTAGGAGTGCGTTGATGGCTCAATCGAGCACTTCAATTGACATCTAAGTAGTGAAACTTTCATGAAGGAAAACCACCAATGGGATGACTTGTTTAGGGCATGTAGCAACTAATTTAGAGTATGATAAACCCTAATGGATATTGATCTATGTTTTGGGATGATGCCCAATTTGACCTGTAATAGCTACCCCCTAAAGCATGAAGTAAAAAATGATAATGTTGATTGAATTTCATTACGATGTGATAATTAGGATCTGAAGCGGACGGTGACCTGCATCAATTACAATACCATGATATCTTTTCATCTTGGACATGAATTTCCGAGGGAGGAATTCCCATACTGAGCACATAAACAATAATAACATCAGAAAGTCGTCTACAGAGATAGACCCATGATAAGATGACCATCATGCGGTTGATTTGGTACTACTCCTGAAATCGTAGCCCGAATGGATGAAACTAGATCCGAGGTCTTCTATCTTGTTCACTCGATCGCTTAAGTACGAGTCTAACCATGAGAATATGTGATCTGAAGTCAAACATGGGAATACACCATCTAAATACAAACCAATGATGTAATTCGTTAACATACGCAAGAGAAACCATCGTTAATGATAATGGCTCTCAAGGTATTGTAGTACATTCTGCATGGTGTGAATAGATGATTCGATGTCAAACACCATGCAAAGTCTTTCGGTTGAAGGAATTTGATGTAAACTTGTCACCATAAGTGAGAAACCTGATGTTGATGTAAGAAAGCTCCAAGGTACTGAAAGGTTGTTCCTAAGTCAACTTCCTAGATGATGAGTTGATGTCGACAAGAAGCAGCTCGTCGCAGGAGGGCCTTGATGTTTCCCCCATCAATGAAATGAAACGAGAGTAACGATTTTAGAGATAGAATATGACTAATCAAGCAATGTTCAGGGATGGTGGTCATGAAATGAAGGTTTATGAGTATTGAAAAGGATGAGGAATAACTAAGTGACTTCTCTTGAACATATTGACGACACTAAAATGAGATGGCATCATTGACCCAAAACCAAAGTGATGGATGGTGTGATAGACCATAGGTATGATATACCATCAAGAAGATTACCCAACCCAAAATTCACGAAAATGAAGTGAATGAGTGTCATGTTCAAAAGTGACTTGCTACCATAAAGTGTTTATCCCTTTCTAATTTTCCCCAGTCATTGCTTACCAGTACCTCTTTATTTTCTAACAAGCTTGATGACACTACAAGAAAAAAGCACATTGGTTAGGGTCATGCTTGTGACGGACCTTTAAGGTCCGTCACCAATGTCACATATGATGACGGTCCTTAAAAAACCGTCACTGTAATTGTATATAGTGATGGTCCTTTACTAATTCTGTCTCATTATACTAGTAACTTAACACTTTTGGTGAGGGTCATTGAGCCCATCACTGTTCTCTCTTCGACTTAACTAGTGATGAACTTTTAATGACCCTCACCAATGCTCTTTTTGTTACTTTTTTTTGGTGACGGTAAAAAATGTAATCATCGTGATCATTTAAAATACACAATCAGCATAAGTGTTTATAGTGGCTTCGGTCCTTTGTAATTAGTCACCAGGCTATTTTTAATGACACTTTTGGTGAGCGTCGTTAAAGGCCCATCACTAATTCTCTCTTTGGTGACACTTCCAGTGACGAAATTTTAATGACCCTCACCAATGCTCTTTTTGTTACTTTTGGTGACGGTCAAAAAATGCCCATCATCATTGATCATTCCAATGGGTTTTTGATGACGCTATGTGCCTGTTAATATATTTTTGTCAAAAGTTAACAATTTAATGCCATTATTGTGGAGTATTTTTTATAATATGTTCAAGTCCATAGTGGTTAGGGTCAATCAATTTTTTTTCATCATTGATCATTAAAATACCGTCACTGTAAGTGTTTATAGTGACGGTCCTTTATGGTCCGTCACCAAAGACATTTTCAATGACACTTTTGGTGAGGGTCGTTAAAGGCCCATCACTAATTCTCTCTTTGGTGACACTTCTAGTGACGAACTTTTAATGACCCTCACCAATGCTCTTTTTGTTACTTTTGGTGATGGTCAAAAAATGCCCGTCATCATTGATCATTCCAACGTGTTTTTGATGACACTATGTGCCTGTTATTATTTTTTTTGTCAAAAGATAACGATTTAATACCATTATTGTGGAGTATTTTTTATAATATGTCCAAGGCCATAGTGGTTAGGGTCAATCAATTTTTTTAGAAGTAATTAGTGTGTATCATATCCCTCAAGTAATGACTAGTCGAATAGAGATTTCCTATGAGTCAACACATGATTCATATATATTAAGTTTATTATCTAGCAAATTCCCTTTAGATAAAGTTCCACTATTGTGTGTAGGAAGTATATTATTTAATACATAATCAAGCTTTGACAATTCTATTAATGCGAAAGACCTAACAATCCTCAACAATCTGGCACACCTTAAATTAATGCTTTGGCACATGCTAACATTTCTTAGCACCCCACATGTCTTGGAACATCATTGTACTTAGAACATCTTGTGATGACACTGACACCCAAGCAAATGGTGGCATGCGCTAGCACAACATGGAACTCTCCTAGCATGTGTTGGCATGCTGCATATAGTCCTTAGCATGCCCTCGAACGCCTTGGTTAATGCATTGACATACATCGGCACTTGGCACACAATGCCACTTGGCATGTATTGGGACCTATTATTAGTGTGCCTAGCATGCCCCTTTTCAAAAAGATAAAGTATTGACTTATTAACCCTCTTATTGGTTCTTCCTTTTGTTTCCTTGACACATATTGACATACCCTGGCACCCTGTGCCACATCCTTAGCACCTAGCATGTATTGACATATCTTGGCACTATTAATTTTCACATGATATAATTAGCACACCTTGGAACTCCCAAGCACACTTTGGGAATTCTTGACATGCCTTGATATTCCCTAGCATGTCTTACCAATGCTTAGCATACCTTGTCACTCCCTCCTTGGCATGACAACTAAAACTCATTAACACTAGTCTCTGGCACAAGTTCCTCATATTCATTAACTTCCATGAATTTTTACCTAGTGCTCCCTTAATGTTTTTTCCTAGTAATCCTTAACACTCATCAACATGCATTATCACTCTCTAGCACACCTTAGAACTCTTCAACATTCCCTTCCACTTCATAACATGCATAACACTAGTCCATGACACATATTGGCGCTTGGAAAGTCTTAGCATGATTGGAATACGTTGAGATGCCTTGGTATGATTTGGCATGGTTTAATATTAAATTTATTTGTGATGATCAATTGTTGGAAAGTAGATGAGAAGCAACAAAGGAATACTTGGCACTTAGAATGCACTAAGACTTTGCACTTGGCACCTATTTCCCCCTAGTGTTGGTGTGCCTAGCATGCCTCTCTTGGAAAAGGTAAATTGATGACTTATTAAACCTCTTATGTTATCATTTCCTTGTAGTTTAACTTTTTTCTCCCTTTTGTTGTCTTGACAGACCCTGACACGCATTGACACACCCTTGCAAATCTTGGCATGCCTTATCACTTGGCACATCTTAACATGTTTGACATTTATTCCCACTATCTCGCACATCAAGGGGGTGAAGAGAGATGTAGTCCTAAAGTAGGTCGAGTACGAGGGCCAAGTAAGGGTACTTGCTAAAGGGAGGTCATGATCATCCTCCAAGAGCAAGATCATCATGTGAGGGTTCAAAAGAATGTTGCATACCTTAATGGTCGGTTTGTGCTAGGAAGTAGGATGGCATATTGTTGGTTCTCTTCTAGAAGATCGAGCTTAAGAGAGGTTTCTCATGAGAATCTGGGCATGTGATTTTAATGGTGTCTTTGTGTGAAGGCCGCATCAAATTCTGAAATGTTGAAATTTGCAACAAGAAACAGTGATATTGGAAACCAGAAAGGACAAAAAAAAAAATGCACCCATACTGGTGAGGAATTTTGATGCACCAAGAGTGAGGAATGTGGGGCATCTAATTTATTTTTCCCTTAAGTAAATTGGACAATAAATTGTAATTTCATCTCATAACAACTTGTGTCAGTTAATTAATTCATGATGACCAAGTTAGCTCAAGAAATTCAAGTACTTGAGGGTCTAAGATGAGGCATCTAGAGGGATTCTAATATTTTTGGGGTCCAGTTGAAGTTGATGCATTAGTGGGGTGCAAGTGTAATTAACTCAATTAAATGAGTTAAAATTAGTTTAACTAGTTCTAACTGAGTGATGAGCTAGTGAGAGGTCCAGTGAATTAAATTAGATTTAATTCACAATGAGTGATCAATCATATAACTGAAAATTCGCTATTAATAGTTTCATGCATGTCAGTTTCGAGGAATACCCAGCTGAGATAGAGGTTAAAGGGAACATAACTATCAGTTGTATTTAGAGAAAATTTCCCGTGTGCAATTATAAAGTCATTGGGAAGCCATGATGGATTGCGCAATCAAGGAAGACTGATTTTCCTAATTAATAAGGATTTAATTCCCTAGGAATTGCATGAGCAAGGCAGGTTGAAGTAAGGATGAGAATTGGCTAAGTACTAGACTGAGTTTGCCTAGATCAACGGGAGACAATTGACAAAGTGCTGGAGAATCTCATGAGAGATTAAGCATTAATGTATTGTTTCATGATTCCTTGACTTAATACACAATAGAGATAGAGGGGTTTTGAGCAGTTTCTTTCCCCAAATACATCATGTTGTTGTGCAATTGGTAATTTATTTCTCTTACTTATATGTGATTGTGCGATCGTGTTTTGTTTTCGCAAATTGTAGGAAGGATTCAATATCTTGTTTTAGTAGATTACAAGATCAGATTGAATCTCATTGGTTAGATTTTCTACATGGTATCAGAGTAGGAATTTTTTGGGTGGTGATTTTGCAGAGAATATCTGAATATATTGGTGTAAAATTTTCAAAAACAAATATAATATTTGGATTCCTTGCGAAAATATACCCAAATGGGAAAAAAATCGGTTGAATCGGAGCTCAGATGAGGGAGATATCATCGATTTAAAATCAACTATTTTTTAGAAACTTTTTGTAACGTCGGGACAATGCGCAAGTTAAGAACCTATATGTACTTGAGGTACCAGATGCATGCAAATATTTTAGGAGAAAGGCAGAAGTTAGAGACTTGGTGGTTTAGAGGGAGCATAAATTACCTTTCAACATGCATCCTCATGAGAAGCAGAGAGGAGACCGAGTGGAAGCATCCACTTAAGCAGAGACCTCCATGAGGGGGAAATTTCGAGCTAGATGGGAAGAGGGAGCAGCCATACCTCAAGGTGTATGGTGGGGTGATGTGTAGACATAATCCCAAGATAAGAAATTTGGGCAAGGTCCATTGAGATGGCGTGTCTCATGGATCGAACCTGGCTATGAGGAGCCCATAGTACAACAGTAGTAGGAAGGATCAGTTAGATTGATGTAGTTAGATGTCAACAAGACAGAAATCAGAGTGATAGATGTCAAATACTAGAGCACAAATCAGAGTTAGCAACAGTTCAAAGGGCACGAATGCAGATGTCAACATCAGCGCAGAGAATCCCGTACTAGACAGGTGCAGTAGCTAGCAGCAGTCAGAAGACTCTAATGACAGATGAATTATACTGATTCAGTTGTTTGGAGGCTATTCAGTTTCAGGATTTGTAGGTGTAAACAACACTAGAGAAGTGTAGCATGCAAAACATTCCAAAGGTGTCGGATGGGGATAGATTGAATTCCTTTCTTTTTGAGAGCGAGTGTTGAAATTTGCAACAAGAAATAGTGAAATTGGCAACTAGAAAGGAAAAAAAAAATGCACCCACACTGGTGAGGAATTTTGATGTACCAGGAGTGAAGAATGTGAGGTGTCTAATTTGTTTTTCCCTTAAATAAATTGGACAATAAATTGTAATTTCGTCTCATAACAACTTGTGTCAGCTAACTAAGTCATGATGATTGAGTTAGCTCAAGAAATTCGATTTAAGGTGTTCGAGGAGGATATTGGTGGCCACTCGCCTATTCCACTTGGGCCCTCGCCATTGTCTCTTTCAGTTTTTCAGTTTCCTTAATTATAGCGCAATTTACTATTTTTGTCAGTTTTTCGGGTCCTGAACTTCCGGAGCCGTTTTGAGGCCCCAAACGATGTTTTTTGGGCATGAAAGGTTTCATGATTTCATATAAATCACATTAGCAGTTGTAGTCCTTGGAGAGATCTTTCCAACGAGGTATCATGTGCGTCAAACGAATATAATATGACCAAGTTACGACCCCGGGAAGTTGACTGCCCAACTAACCCCAACGGGGCCCATAAACTCTTGGTGTTACATCTCCTTGGGTTAGGGTTTTGGTTGTTTAGGGTTTTATCTTATTTTTAAATAATAAAAAAACCCTTCATCCTTATTGTAACACAGTTCAAAGGAACATAACTATCAGTTGTATTTATAGAAAATTTTCCATGTGCAATTATAAAGTCATTGGGATGCCATGATGGATTGCGTAATCAAGGAAGGTTGATTTTCCTAATTAATATGGAGATAATTTCATAAGAATTGCGTGAGCAAGGAAGGCTGAAGGAAGGATGATAATTGGCTAAGTATTAGACCGATTTTGCCTAGATCAGCAGGAGACAATTGGCAGAGTGCTAGAGAATCTCAAGAGAGATTAAGCATTGTATTGTTTCATGATTCCTTGAATTAATACAAAATAGAGATAGAGGGTTTTGAGCAGTTGCTTCCCCAGATACATCTTGTGTTGTGCATTTGATAACTCGTTTCTCTTACTTATATGTGATTGTGCGATCGTGTTTTGTTTCCACAAATTGTAGGAAGGATTCAGTATCTTGTTCTAGTACATTACAAGATCAGATTGAATCCCGTTGGTTAGATTTTCTACATGAAATAGAAGAGAGGGTTGATACCATCTTTCCTTGTGGTGGTTAGTAGGCCGCAAGGTCTATGATAAAGACCAACATAAATGGAGGAGGGCTTGCACTGTAATTTAGAGCCATAATAGAAGTCGACATAGGCGTAATATTGATTGAGTTAACCCTAGTTTGAGGGTCGACATTGAGATCTGAAGTTCATGTCAAGATTCAGTCAAAGAAATGCCCAGAATCTATGGATCCATATGAGCTAGGTCGAGTCTCTTATGGAGGCAAAAGTCGTGTTTTTTCTATGTGTGAATAGGGTTTTTTCTACAATAATTAGAAGTACATAAGTATAATGCCCTAGTTAGGACATTTTCCTAGCATGTTTAGTTCATAAGGTATGCCCTTAAGACTGTGACAAATTTGCGTAGAAGAAGACGGGTTGTGACCCTTAGAGTGAGGTTTATTTCTACAATAAAGACCGCAGATCTGGAAGATGGTTTTCAGATTCAGTATGTGTGGAGACATCAGATCCAAAGGAGGGTGGAACTTGAGCAGAAGATTGAGCATGCAGAAGAAATGTGCCACATGAAGAATGGATTGACATGCAGAGAAGTTTATTTTGGTGTAATTTCCATATAGTTTTAGACAAAGATTTGAAGAAACCTATGAAAAATTAGTAAATGGACTGTTAGTGGCTGATTTGTGACCCTTGTTCAATCATCTATAGATTGTTAGAATTATGATAAGAGGAGTAGTTCATATTGTTCATAGATTGGACAACAAATTAGATCAAATTGTCGATACACAAGAACAATTATCTTGAGAGGACTCAAACCATTGTTAGGTGGTAGATTTGAAGAGCCCTAGATGAAGACAATATTGTGGGCCCTAGATCAGTAAAAAGAATTGACTGTGGTTGGGCAGATTGATGGTAGTCCAAGTACAGTTGGAGGGTTGTTAGGTTATTGTCAAAGAAGAGCCCTGACTCTTGTTCTGGTGAAGGACAACAAAATTGGTAGAAGGGTAGGTATATAGGGCCTAAGGATGTGCAGAATTTGAAGGACTAAAGTAACAGTCAAGTGGGCCAACCAACTAGCCCTAGTTCACTATATTGTAGAGGATTGATTCAGAGTGAAGAAGGGCAACCTCCATAGCCCTGGACTTCTCATCTTGGAGCTGTAGTATGATAAAAGTGGGGATACCAAAGAGTTGTTCACAAATGGAATTGTGAACAACTTGTTACCACTCAAACTAGTAGTGGACCTAAGATGGGTTCCTAAGAGGGCAACTGTTAGGACAAGGGAAATGATGGAGGCTTAGCCCATTGTCACCACAGCTAAGGCTCCTTGCTCTTCACGGAATTTCACCGATGGGTGGAGTCCCATAGTTTAGGAAGTCACTTGTAGAGTATAGGTCAATGAATAGGTGGGAAGTGACCCTCAAAACCATTTCCCTAAGATAAAATAAAGAGTGGGACTTGATTTCCTTTTAAGCAAGGGAATTTATCTTCTAGGGAGAGAGGAGGGGGATTGAAGGGTTGAGAGAGAAGAAAAAGACTTATGAAGGAAGTTCTCAATCCCTAAAATCCTTTGGGAACTTGGATTCCCAAATGGTCCTTGATGAAATGCCTTTGACACCAAATGGGACCGCACGGGGCTAAGTGGACCCAGCCCAGGTTCGGGGATGGAATTTAGCAACCAATGATGTTCCTATCCTGGACAAGGTGAGGGGAAAGGATCAGACAAGAGTTTTTACTTCGATAGGTCAAATTGATCCTACTAGGTTCTATCCTTGGGAACACCTAGGCAAAACTTGATCCTAGAGCTAGGGCTTGAGGTATTCGGAGATTCCACTGTCAGAATTGGCCCAAGTTCTGAGGAGAGTGAGGGCACCCAACAACGCAACTACCTCTAGGATATAGAAGTTTTCCTCTAGCTATATTCCTGGGAAATTGTTGCCCTAGGTGACCTAATGGGGCTAGACCTAGGGAATGTGAAAATTTCTTAATCTAAGAAACCCTACTGCATTATCTTGATTTACTTCTCCTACTTGAATTAAGTTACAAGTTAATTTATGAATATTCAATAAATTAGCGAAGTAAATAGTAAATAAAACTAGCAACCTACACATACAGATCAAATATTGAATAACATGCTCATAGACAAAGTGACACACGGATTTTTTGGACAACTGTCCCCGGAAAAAACCCAATGCGGGAAAACCAGTGCAGCTAGCTCTGGAGGGTTTTCATTATTATGCATAATCTAAGTACAACAATCTTGGGCACCAAAATTGGTTCACCCAACAAATAAATAAAAATGGCAGTAATACGCTGCTCTGAATCCCTCTACGTCAGCTTGACTGGCCTTTTTCGGCCTCTGCGCTACTCAGTAAGGGCCTACGTCACATCTAAAGGGCTTACATTGCCCCTGTGCTACCCTGATTGGGCCTGCGTCAGCCCTGCGTGGCTCTTGCTGCCTCTGCGCTGCCCCTGGTGGGCTTTGGCTGGACTGAGTGGCTCCTGCTACCCCTGCTGCTCTGGTTGGCTGGAATGCTTATGCAGAAAAAGCATAGGCAAGAAATAAGACACTGGCCAAAGGTAACACATAACATTCAGAAAAAATTGAAGAAATGAAATGAAAATAGATCAATGTCCACAAATAACTGAAATAGCTCATTGGGACTAGAGAGTAAAGCTTTGACTACAACAATAAGTGCTTATAGCATCAGCTAAGAGAATAGAGGAGACTAGTTCATGAGGTTAAAATGTTGTATAATTGTTGGTACAGGAAAACTATAGAATTGTTAGAGTAAATATTTGCAGGTACCATTAGTTGGTGATCGTCGATTATCATTTTATTTCATCAAATACCCTGAAGAATGGGCCTTACAAGCTATTTGCGTAGACAAATGCCACAAAAGCTGTGTGATGGAAAAATATTCACACTATATTGAAGAAAACACCTACCAAATAAGGATGACATTTCAAAAGGGGCAAGAAACAATGGAGAGATAAACATCGAAAAAGTTAAAATTCTAGGGCAACAAGAAAGCAACTAGGTAGCATGGTAGAAAGCACAACAAAGAAAATTATAAAAATGCAAAACCCTACAAATTAGCACCCATCGAAACATCACCACAATTTTTTCTTTAACTCTAAATATCCAAATTCATCAAATTATATCCTGTATTCAAACCTGATCCTCTCTGTTAGCCATTTTGAAGATAAGGCTGAGAACTTACTACAGAACCATCACCTACATGTAGTGATCTTATTCTGTGACTAGACAACCTACTTTCGTGAAGACACCGAAAGGTAAAAACTCTCTGCCAAGATTTTCCATACAACCCAGGTTGAGCAACCACATATATATCACCAGTTTTTTCTCTTCAGATTTGTAACTTAGAAGAGCTTTGTCTGACCACCTCCGGGTTGCTCCTAGAGTCACCCAGGCAAGCCCTCTCGGCATCATCCTCTTTCTGTAGTACCTAATTAGTAATTTAATTAACCATAATAGTTTCTTGATCATGCAGGTATTTTAAATATATTTCCAATAAGCATAAAGCTATCATGTTAAACAATCAGGTCAAAAGACTTTAGACTATGATGCAAAAAATACAAAGAAACCTCACCAACACTCAAAGGACAAACAAAGTCAAACCTCTACAAAGTATAAATAAATATCTGATAAACTTCATTCCACCACAAAAATGTGCTTAACTAAAGAAAATTCTAATTATTGTGCTTTCAAGACAAAGCTTTCAAGGGCAGTGATGTTATAAACATACCCCTACACCTCGTGAACAATCAATGTGTATAATTAGACCATCATAAGGCTCATTTTAAACATCATTGTTATCATTTTATAAATCATTTTCATCAAATCAATAAGAAGCAAGCAAAAATTACACTCAGTTCCACTGAAGCAAAGTATATGGAAGTTTCATATACTTATTTATGAAGCTATCTAGATTTGCAACTTGATTGTAGAGTTAACCAATCAGTTGTTGAAGCCCAATATTGTCTCTTGTGAGAATCAAAGTTACATCAAGCTCTACGAAAATCCAATGTGTCATGACCATTTAAAAAACATTGATATTCAATACAATTTCCTAAGATTCCAAGTTCATTAGGGAGTTGGTAGTGTTGGACCACATTTTGAAAAAGTTGCATATGGTTAATAGTTTGACAAAGCTCCTAACAAAGGGGAAGTTTGACAAGTTGGGGGAGAATCTTGGGTTATTGGTCACTCCCTCCTTAGCACATCCGAAACTCACTGACATTTCCTGTCACAAACTCTTTTTCGTTCATTTTTAAGTATAGTTTTATCTGGTCTGTTATGATGAACTGTCTAGTGGAATATCCATGATAGTTTATGAATCACCGCAACATCTATCCTTTATGCAAGTCATATGATGATATTTCTTCACACTTATTTATCTCTAGTTGTCCAAACATAGTGCAGGTCATCACCACCACCCTTGCAAAATTGAACATGATAGGCTCGTGGTCCTATCTAAGCTTGGAAGAAAATTTCAAAACTTAGTTACACAACATGATGGAATATTATTATAAAGGTTTCCCATGCATTCTAATCAACAATATCTAGTGGGATTGGAAAAACAACACATTTTGTTCACGAGAAATATCCATGATATTTTACGAATCGCCCCTTATTTATCTCTTGTCCCAACACGGTGTAGGTCATCACCACCACCCTTGAAAATTTGAACATGATAGGCTCATGGTCCTATCTAAGCTTGGAAGAAAATTTCAAAACTTAGTTACACAACATCATGGAAGATTTATTAAAAACGTTTCCCATGCATTCTAATCAGCAATATCTGGTGGGATTGGAACAACAACACATTTTGTTCACGAAAAATATCCATGATAGTTTATGAATCACCCCAACATCTATCCTTTATGCAAGTCATATGATGATATTTCTTCACACTTATTTATCTCTTGTCCCAACACAGTGCAGGTCATCACTAGTACCACCCTTGCAAAATTGAACATGATAGGCTCATGGTCCTATCTAAGCTTGGTTGAAAATTTCAAAACTTAGTTACACAACATCATGGAAGATTTATTAAAAAGGTTTCCCATGCATTCTAATCAACAATATCTGGTGGGATTGGAACAACAACACATTTTGTTCACGAGAAATATCCATGATAGTTTACGAATCACCCTAACATCTATCCTTTATGCAAGTCATATGATGATATTTCTTCACACTTATTTATCTCTTGTCCCAACACAGTGTAGGTCATCACCACCACCCTTGCAAAATTGAACATGACAGGCTCGTTGTCCTATCTGAGCTTGGAATAAAATTTCAAAACTTAGCTGCTCAACATCATGGAAGATTATTCTAAAGGTGTATCATGCATTCTAATCAGCAATATCTTGTGGGATTGGAGCAAAAACACATTTTGTTCACGAGAAATTCTAACAAAGATCACAATTAAATTGATAAAAAATAGTGTTTGGAAGACAAGATTCATCCTAAACCACAAAATAATGGATTTTGGTAATTCCTCCACTCCCTATTGGATGCCCTTGTGACTTATTTGATGGTGTTGCACAAGTTATCCCACCTAGCTGCAAAGTGGGTGTGGTACTCTTCCTCTCCCAGTCTTATAGTGAGAAAGTAAGACATACCCAAAGCTAAGGCTCCAACAACTGAGTTGATTCCATTGCTCTTTGTACCCTTCTGGAAATAGCATCCATCAAAAGAGTCAAATCCCTATAGAGCATGGGGGATTCAAATATCATGATCAATTGGGTCAATAATTCATGATAGAAAACATCTAACTACACCCCATCCTACAAGATATCATAGATTCCCCCAACTCTTTGGACTAGCTATCTTTCAGACACATGCTGAAGGAGATAAATACCACAACATACACGCTTTCAAAATAATCTCTCAAATTTCCCATCGATACCTTTGTGGTATCAGACTCCATCGATAGGATGGAGTATGACCAAATGATTATTCATGTCTAAGCTCGAAAAACAAGATTGATGCATGCACATTCCAATCATGACAATTAATTTCTACATCTTCTCAATAGAAAAAACGAGTAATATTTTTTCTCTGTTCACTTTACAACATAAACACCAATTTCACCCATAATGTTAGGATAAGTTGAATGATATGATCGAAAAGGTGGGAGGAGTATTTTGTGGTGTATTGAGCAGGACTGGGGGACACACATTTAGCATGGATGGGTAGAAGTGGGATGTCCAAGCATGGTTTACTAAGATCTATAATACAGGAATTATAGAATGAGAAGGGGGATTAAGACCTAATGTCATAGGGGCTAGGGGGCCTAGAGGGAAGGTAACAAGAGAAATTGAAAGGGGAACCCCTCATAGTGGTGATAAGGGAATTAGGGGTCTCATTATCACAACCAATAAGTCATTAACCCATAACCATTAAATTCCCTATCCCTTAACCCTGAAGCCATACTCCCTTAACCCCTACACTCATACCTCATAAGCCACCGACCCCTTGACGCATTAAACCTTAAGCTATTAACTCATAACCTAGAATCCATGAACCCCCTAAGCACTAACCCCTTATTCTCTTAACCCGTGACCCTTAAACCTTAATCCATAGCCCCCAAACACCTTAAAACCTAACCCCTTAGCCCCTAACACCTAAATCCCTTAATTATTAAGCCCTTAACCACTAAATCCCTTTCCCCCCAAGCCCTTGGCCCTTAAATCTTAACTCTTGAAGCCCTTAACCACTTAGTATCTAAGGCAAAACACAACACCTCAAACCAACAAAATAACCTCTTATGAGAATCCTTCACCTCTAACTAAGAATATTGGTACCATTTGATTTTTAGAGAACTGGGTATTGGTCTCGAGGGTGTGCGTTTGTAGGTAATGCGCTTATAACATGTATACCAAATGTAGAACAACTGGATAATTTGAAAAACCTCGATAAGAGTTGCTCACAATATCTACTCTTCATGTTGACATGGAGCTTGTAGTGTTCTCCCACATAAGGAGTTGACAATGAATAAATCACTCATAATGACACAACCTATTCAACCCTAATGAACAAGGAGCTAACCCTTGATAGAAATATTTTGTTTGCTAAAAAACCACAACTGTGTCAATGTATAATACTATACATAAGAGAAACTAAAATGATATTATCCACATCAATTCTTGAAATAGCCTCACATTTGCCATGAGTGGTGAGCCAAGGGATGAATGTAGGGAACTATTAAAGTTACATCATGTTTAAATTCCTTTTACATCAAGAGATTGTTCTCCATTAGGGTTGATGCACCATCACAAGGGAGCATGACACCTTTTTGTGGGGGAGCGATTAAAGTTGTAACACAATTCAGGTGACATACACCTCCAATGTAAATGACATCATTATACGTTTGTGTCAATTTGTTAAAGAGGTTATTTATAAACAATAAATTTAGTACTTGGACTTCATATTTTCATGGCCTTGACTCTAAGATGGATTTGCACTAGAAACACTTCATGCAAATAAGAGGGGGCCTTAATTTTGAACCCTCATACACACAAGAGCACTAGATGTTGCCCTTCAGATCCCCCATGGTGGTTTCAAAGTGGGTTTACATTAGTGTCTAGTTGAAACCAATGACATCATGATATTCCTCTTCTCAATAACATCTTCTAGCTTTGCCATATACACATCATTGAGTTAGAGGATCACCTCATCTAATGATCTTACAATTACAAGTTGTAAAAGTTCACCTGCTAAATTAATACTAAATTTGAGAAATTTTAAGTGACCGAACTAAAAATGACTAACTTAAACGGCTAAGAAAGTCATAATACATTGCATGTATTTCTCTGATCTCTAGGATGAAAGGGAAACCAAAATCAAAGCTAGACAACGTACATACATTGAAGATGGATTCAATTTTGGAAACTATCATTTAAAAAGAGGCTAGCTCTGCCCCAAAATGACAATCCCTCCTCCAATACCTTGCCACAACTTCCATAGTTGTCAATTTTTACAATAATAGAACCTCTAAGTACAAGCTTACCATATACTTAGAACTTAGGTTGGAATTTATTTGATTCTTGAACTCTTTAGATGATGCCTAAAGATCATTAAATATATAGATTTAAGCATTTGCTTGTAGTTATTGATGAACTTGTTAACCATCCATAGAGGAATACTTCCCTCAGACATGTACTTGATTTTGTCCACAATGAAAGAATCCTACTATGTTTTTGGTATATTCGACAAGACTACATCTTTAAAGTAATGAAAATTTAATTATTAATGTTTGAAAATCCTTTAAGAGGTGGAGAGAATAAAATTCACATAAGAGGAGGTATTCCCTTTGTTTAGCGAACCTCCATGGAGAGAAAGCAATAAATGCAAGATTAACCTATTGTTTATGTGATAATTAGGGAATGTATATCCATTCTCTCAAAGATTAGTCTTAGATAATGAGAAAGAATCTCCTATTTATTCTAAATAATCCTTAATGGTATTTATAGAATACCTTCTCACCATTACAATCACAATAGTCATTTTTTTAGGAAAAAAACTACAACAAAACTTTAAATATGCAAATAAATAACCTCCATATATGAAGGTAAAAACATATTTAAAACAAATTTAAAGTAAATTAGAATATAAATAGAAAAATTAACAAAAATCTTAATACAACATTAATTTAAATAATTTTCTTTAACACAAATATATTATTAAAAACTACAAATTAACTTTAATAAATAAATAATTTATATAAAATCCCACTCTAATAATAAATAATTACTTAATTTATAATTAATTTATATATGGATTCAATTTCACTCAAAAAAATAACACAAGGCATTATAATTATCCCACCCAATCACTTAGTTTCATTCCTTTGCCCTCTTGTTCCATTTATTTTTCCAAATTAAAAAAAAAATATTAAACTATTCCAAATTAAACTATGGCGCCTTTACATTTAATGCCTCTGTATTTTGCCGCTATTGCATTATCCCTCTCCCTGGCCTGAAACGAGCTCACGCACTGAAACGAACTCAGGAGCTCGCTTTTGTACAATCCTGGTTTGCAATCACTCTGGGATAAATCCCCGAGCCCCCAGATCCCTTCATGCACAACTTCCAACAGATCATTTGTGTTTCTTCACCGTCAAAACGAGTTTAGAAAGGTATTTTTCTGCAAGAGAATGCTTAAATTGCAAAATCTCATCATTTTTCTTGTGGCTGTCACGAATCCTGTATGCTCTGTCTTGGAGAAAATTCATTAAATAAGCCACTGTATTCTCTGAACTAAATTTTTCGAAATAGGTCTTGCTCAAAACACTATTTTAAGCAGCAAAATTAGAGAAAAACAAGTTGATTAAAGTATCTACAATGGTTCTTTGGTTCTTTCAGTTCAATTATTCTAAGCTTTCAATGGAAAAATTTAACCCTATTTTGGATTAGAGACAATATTTCATAAGCTAAGGCTCTTTATAAATGGACTAGAGGAGGTTGTGCTAAAAAATTGTTTAAAAAAACGACAGAGTTTGCGAATAAATTCATTGAGTTAAAGGATGGGGATTCTGATACATTTCGAGTAGTTTGATTGAATGATTTCTCTTTCTGTTCTGCACATTTCAAAGTTTTGGGAGAATGGACATTGATTATTCTGGTATTTGACAGTATTCTATTCAAATTACACAGAGGAAGATAGAAAGTTAGGGCTTTTAGAGGCTGGGCGTACATAATGCCAAAATATTTACAGGTTTTGTGAGATTTTTAAGACTGTCAAATAGGATAGAACATTAGGGCTTTCACTAAGCCAAGAAGGCTAATGTCACATTCTTTACGGATTTAATTAAGAATTACGAGACTGAACATTTTTGATGTTCAAGTGGTTCATAGATATCTTCAAGTGGTTTCTATTTGTATGGAACAAGCAGTTTCTGTTTGTATGCAACCGAGAATTTGATACGTAAACTGAAATACTATGCTTTAACAGGTTTTCCCTTTTAGATCATCTTTGTGCAATAGAATACAATCTTTAATGCTCTTTAGTGTATGGATAAGTCAAAACTAATGGATCAAGAAGCAGGGACTATAGAAAAAGTTACTAATGGAGGGAAACATTATCCTTCACAAGATAACAACGTAGAGGTACTTTTTTGCTGTTTTGGCCAAAATAGGCCATCCAAGTAGGCCTTAGAAGTTACAGAGAGAAGTTCTTTGTTTTCTTTTACAACGGCTGAAGTGGAAAACTGTTGCCACATTCTGGGGTCACCTCTGTCCATTATAGAAGGAGGTCTTGTAACTTGCTCCGAGTTGCCAGTTTCTCTCTAAGAAAGTTTGTATGGCAAACCAATGTTCTATTGAAGGTTTAATCATACAAAGGATGCGTAAAATGAAACTCCTTTAGTGAGTCCAAGAAAAATACCTGGCGAAGAATTGGTGCAAAATGATACTTGTAGAAGAGCCGACAAAGTTCCAAAATTAAAGCCAACTTCGCCAATTAAAAACTGCAAACAACCTGGAATCCTATCTTCATGACGAGATTGTTTGAAGCACCCCAAAAATTCAAGTATGTTGCTACTGTGCTACCTTTCTATAGACTGGAATTATTTCTTTTATTGCTGTAATATCAGTTATATAGTCCTGGTTCAAACATTTGAAAGATAGACTTGATTTTTCATCCAGTTGATTATGAGACTTTGTACTCAAGGTCATGAGAAAAAAAATTCAATAATTTTCAGCTAGTCAAGCATAAGTTCTTGAAAGTTAAATAGTAATTGTCTCTATCTAGTTTCCCACTGTGCAGCGGGCATATCGCTGATTTTAGCAAGCCTTAGCATTTTCCTCTCTAACTGCATAAGGAAGCAAATTTCTGAACTCTTCCCTGACACACATGAAAGTCAGATGCAATTTCGGCAATGGCATTCACAAATTATAAGAAATTATTGTACATGAATCTTCTTACAGTCCTTGCTTCTCAATGGCAAGTAGATGCTACAATGAGAATTTTGTCCAACTATCCTTAGAATTTTAGCTATTGCAGTATGATTGATGGAGCAAAGATTTAACTGTGTCCTTATTGTTTATTTTCTCTTTCCAACCTGGATTGTTTATTTTCTCTTAACAGTTCATTTCCTTGAGAGCACAAGGCTGCCTTTTAAGTGCCCATTTTCCCTTCTTTATTACACAAATATCCAAAACAACATTGTTACCTTGCATCTATTCTTTGACTCCTTCCTTCTTCCATTGATCCTCTAGATGATAATATGGAGGTTAATCATAAAAACAAGACAAGATACACTACTCATATTCCAGACATGATTTCTTCATTTCTACATGTGCCAGGGCCCAGAACCCAGTTGAATTTTCCTTCTTGTGACAAATACAAAATGATATACCACTCATATTCCAGACATGATTTCTCCATTTCTACATATGCCAAAACCCAGTTGAATTTTCCTTCCTCTTATCATCTTGATTCTTGCTTAGCTTAGTCCAACTTCTTACTTTGGAAGTTTACAAAAAAATTACAGAATCCATAACATCTTGTGTACTTGAGTGGTGCATTTCCAAAATCAACAGGTGAAGTCCAATTTCCCAGCGTCCAAATTCCTTCAATTCACTATTGATACAAAACAAGAAATTATAGCTAGCTGCTAACATTCTCACTTAAAGCTTTAATAAGATTCCCAGGAATTACATATGTCCTTTAGTGTTTCTACTCATCAGAATTTAAGGAGCCAGTTTAGAAAATCTCACACATAGAGGGAAATCAACAGGAACATTCTTCAAGAGATTAAAGCTAGAATCTCCTTAAAAATTACATCTCTATCATTCCTACTAATAAAAATACGAATCGATTAGGCTTGTACTAGTGCAATAAGAACATATACCATGCTAGGGACTAATGTTTTATTCTTATTTGGCACAAAAGTGACCAGGTTTATGCCCATTGCTAGCTTCCAACATGAGTGGTTCCCTCTGGTGATTTCTCACCATGAACATTTAGCCTACATAGGGCTTGGTCTAGTGGTAAGTTGGACCAATTTCGATGCTGGAGACCAAGCTTCTATTCCCTATAGGCATATAAGTTTACTAGGACTATCTTGATTGGCTAGCCTGCAACATTAGTGGCACCCTTAAGAGGGCTTCTGGCCATCAACATGAGCTGCAAGAAAAAATGATCTACCAATAAGGGGGAGTGCATATGATGACTTGGGTTCAAACCCTGACAAGTGCACTCCATTGTGTTACTAAGGGCCCATGATGAGGCCAAGAGGAAAATACAAAATTCAAGTCCAAATGGATTTTGTATGGGCATAGAAACCCCTCAAATGCGGCAAATTATCCAATGTTCCACTGTGTTTGACAGTGCTATTCCCCATGTTATAGTGGGGAAGTGTTTCCCCTACTTTTGACCAAAAATAAAATAACAACCTAGAGAAGATATTAAAGCCACGTCTCTATCATTCCTACTAATAAAAATATGAGTTGATTAGGCTTGTTCTAGTGTAATTTAAGAACATATACCATGCTAGGGACTAATGTTTTAATCCTATTTGGCACAAAAGTGACCAGGTTTATCCCCATTGACTAGCTTCCAACATCAGTGGCTCCCTCTGGTGATTTCTCACCATCAATATTTAGCCTACATAGGGCTTGGTCTAGTGGTAAGTTGGACCAATTTCGATGCTGGAGACCAAGCTTCTATTCCCTATAGGCATAGAAGTTGACTAGGACTATCTTGATTGGCTAGCGTGCAACATTAGTGCCACCTTTTATGGCCTTGTAATTTATACGATTGGCAAGAATAAACGACAGAGGACAACATCAAACCGCTTTGGAGTCCATAACCTATCCTTCCTAGACTCAGAGAGGGCTCTCTCTGTTTTTATGATTTAACTTGATGACTATAAAGGATGATATTAGGCTAGTTATAGAAATTATGAGGGCTATTTGTTTTGATTGATTATGTGGTTGGACAGATAGAGCTATGAAACTTAATCTGTTGGGCTATGGAATCATAAAAGGCTGAATTGTGCATCAACTTTTCAAGGGCATTCACAGGGCAAGCTAACTATGCAGACTGGATCTTACTGGCAGTGTGAATATGAGATGGAAGAAAACAATGAGTTCAGTAATAGCTAAAGAGCAGTTAAGAATTCTTTAACTATACTTCAGAAGAAAACATTAAGATAGTAAACACATACAAAATTAAGGTGCTCCCTTAGCAAATCTTAATCTAAATTTTCTGTTTCACAATCAGACAAATTGATGCTCAGCATGAAAGGCAAAGAAAAACATTAACACAAAATAAACATCACCATTAACATATCTCAAGAATCCTATGAACGGTCTCTTATTATTGATGCCCCAACAAAAACTACAGTGCTCCAATACAATGATCTTTACAATGCAGAGTCTAACAAGGTCCAACCCTTGATAATGAAAATACAAGTAGTATTTAACTGCAACTATGCTGGTTGCCCTAATCTACTTCGACAATCTTCATTAACTACAATTTAATTAGAATTTGACAACTGTGGCCATGCAAGGCCCGAACAAAAAATATCTCTGGCAAAACTGACTGTAACATTAACTTTGGCAGCTCTTCGTAAATAAAAAAGGTATGCTGAAAGTGGCTGAGGTGGTCATGAAGAGGCAACGCTGGGTGGCTCTGACATCTGGCTCTGCCATTCAGACCGCCTTTGTTGGATCATTAGTTCTAATGCGGTGCTGGCTACCATGTGTACCCTCAAATATCTCTGTCCAATATTTTCCATCGGTCACCAATTTTTGCATCTACATCGTCAATTTCTTTTCCTAGCTTGTGAAGCATAGCATCGATCCTATTTATCAGAGAAGACGAAACATTGCTTCCTACAGAAACTTTAGTCGCATGACACTTTGCATCCTTTGATAGCTAGAAACAGAGAATCCTTCACCCCTATTAGGAAAGGCTGAATTGGTGGCTTCACATTGCTATTTACGCTCAGTCACACTATCTGAAGGAAGAGATTGTGTTGCCTTCTGTGGTATCTCAAATATACCCTTTACAAAACAACCAATTCCTCTTGCTCTCTTAATTTCCTCCATGTGGCCCTCAATTATATCTTGCAACACTTGTGTTGGAGTTCGCTTGACCTTTTTTCCACAGTATGACATTTGTTGTCGTTTGTAATCTCTTACTTCAGCTAATGATTATTCTCTTGTTTTCTCTCTCTTTGTCCCTTGATAGGAAGAACGCTGCCATATAAGGCCATTCTACTCAAGTATGGGTTTATAATCGGAACGCCTTTTCCTCTCCTTTGTAGCCTTCCTCATGGCATTTTCATCCACAACTAATAGCTTAAAGCATTTCAAAACTGCAGGAAGATTTTCCTCTTGGACAAAGGCAATTAAGACCTTTGCATGATGAATGATGAACTCAACAACATCCGAACCAAATCAATAGCAGAACACTGGCCATACACATTCTCGAGATTTTCCACTACAACGTATTCTCCTTGTGAAAGCTTAAACTTCTAAAAGTGCATCATATCCCATTTTAGGGAAAGACTCAAGGAAAACATCAATATTCAGAACAGGTGGACCAATAGTCCCAATTGTTGAAATAACATTTGGAAGGGAAACAAAACTTCCCGCAAAATTTTCTGTCAAACCATAGTCCTGTACAACATGGAAACATGTCACTACTTGTAGAAACTCTTCCACATGTCTTGCAAGTGGAGCTTCTCCTGATGACATTTGCAGGTGGAGCTGCTCCTGATGACATTACACGGACATGTCCTCCCAGACCTTGTTTAATCTTGCTAAAGACAACTTGATCAAAAAGTGGAGATGCTTTTTCATGTTTCAACCCTTTGCGCATATTATTAAGCTTGTATTTGTATGCAAATTCAAACACCTTTCTATTCGGAAATCCTCCAACGACAATATTCTGGCTTAAACCTGAATATATGTGATCAAAAAACACGTGGGACACCACATAAGACAATTGGTTTTAGTTTTGCAATATCCTCCACCAAAAGCTTCACATCCCCGTGCCAAAAGCCTATTGAAGCACTTTTTGATATGAAAATTTCCTCTGTCACTCGATAAAATATATGTACTAGAGGAAGAAACGAGAAATGAACATCCTTCTCTGTGAGCTCTTCATTCTAACATTTAATAAAATAAGCAATTTCGATCACCATAGAAACGATGTTTTCATTTGCGATCAATATGCCTTTAGGTTCACCAGTTGTGGCATTAGTGTACATTATCGTGCAAATATCGCTCTTTTTGGGTAATGATAGTTCAAACCTCCTTTCCTTTCCCAGCAACAAAAATTTGTTCCAAGTATAGACTTTGAGCATTTGTTTTACGAAAACTTGAAACCATATTTTGGAGAGCGCAACAGATGGTAAGCCGTATTGTGATGGGGGGGGGGGGGGTGCAAACATATCCTTCGCTTGCCACGTGGTTAATGGCTGGGTTTAAAAAGTACCCATTTCGAACCCCCCCTCCTCCATTAAAATTCAAATCACTGAGGGGGTCCAAAATCAACTTGAACTATCAATCTAAACCAACGGTTCTCCTTCATAAGTCGAACATGCATGAGGTTTAGCATAATATCGGTAGAAGCTCCACTGCCATAGTGTTATAGTTCTTAGCTCTTAAATCTCCTTCTACCAGACCATCCTCTGTCGGAACACCAATACACATAGCCTTACTTGCATCAGGTTCATCTTGGGATTATCTTCCTCCACTTCAGGAGATCTCTGCTCATTTGTAATTATAGATTCTGAATTGACAAAACATTCAGCCATTTCATTGTTTATATTGCTTTTAGACACACCTGTCGCTGTTGATATAGTGTGGGGAAAAGACTTGTTTTCATATTTATAACATTGAACCACCAACTCAATCATTTGAGAATCTTCATAGCTTCTATGTATATGCTCAATAGAATCTTTACTGAGGCTTATTATTTCATTGTTTTTTTTTTGCTGATTCAATGTTTTGCAATGTCATATCTCTGAAACATGGGTAGTCATCGGCTGTCACTCTTGCTATCTCCCTGATTTCTCTGTTACTAATTGATAGCTCTCCACCAGCTTTATTTGATGAGCAATAATGTCAGCACATCTTGGAAGAAGTTCAACTGGCTGCCCTCCAGGGATCACAATATATTCAATAGCAAGTCTGGCCTCTTCTAAAGCATGAATCTCTTCTCGGGAAGATCTTCTCTTGGCTGCTCCATCTGATATCTCAATATCATTCTTAAGCTTTTTGAATGAACTAAAATAACTTGCACCAAGAGTCTCCAAACCAATAATAGTACGCATGACCCTTACCATCTCCGCCATCATGTTTGTCTTCATCACAAATATGGGTAGATGCTGATATTTAGCCACTCCTCGAACCCATGAATTCTACTTGAGCTTAGAATGTAAAGCAAGAATTGCATCAGCTGCTCCAATGTCATTGTGAATTTAACTGCATTCTCTAGGCCCATTACTTCCACTACTTGCTCCAGATCAGCCTCCATGATCTTTTATAAGTATATAAAATAAGTGGTGAATCATCATCCTTCCGAAATTGCTCATAACTACCTTTCAACCCAAAAATATCATCATCACCACTCTCATTACCAGCCTCAAAAACACCATCAAACTCTAAACATGTCAAATGCTCCTAAAATGGCTTCCAATGTCTGGTTCTGTTGTGGCAGGACTTCCATCTATCACTACCTTCATAACCATCTGGCGGACCTCAAATGATGGAGATTTTCCTATTCACAACATATCATGGAAATTTTATATGAAGTTTGAACAGGCCAAGATAGATACTTGATTAATTATTTCTATTTTTGAATTGACATTGCATACTGCATCATACAGCATATTTATCCCCTGGGATGGATATGAAAAAATTTATAGAGCACCTGCTAATATGGCATCCATAGTTGCTTCTAAGCTATGATGAATACGACATTCGGTCCCTGATGTCATCTCTACAGCATAAGTAAATGAGGATGGTCCTTTTCTCTCAAGTATAGCCTTCTGAACTCCCCTTCTCTTTGCGTCATCATCTCCAAGGGTAACACTCTGCACACCCTCTACAAGCATCTCTAAAGAAGGATTCTTTATGATATTTTCAACAGTCATTCCATGTGCAGTTCTAACCAATTGGATTCCACGCTGAGAAATAGTACTTGCTGCCATTGCTTCAGGCTCTGTTCCAATTTCATCAGTAATAACTGTTTGAGGCATATGATTTTCAACTGCTTCAATCATGACTTTATGTTACATATCAACATTTGGTACTTGCATTCTCCGTGACCGACCAATGCATGCATGAGGGATGTCTCCATCACTAGCTATTTCATTTGATGTATCAACTACCACAGTGTGCTTCTTATCTGGTTCCATATTAGGCTAATTGGATGGGAGAGACATTGATGTTTTTGAAACATCAAGCATATTTCCCAATTTCATATCTACTCCCTCACTTATTGCTTCAACACTATCAACTGAAATTTCTTCCACTGTAAAGACACTCTTCTTCTTCATTATCTGAATGTGAATCAAATTCAGCATCAGAGGAAGATGAGTTTGCCTCTGATTGAACTTCAAACCCCTCATTGTCAAATGAGTTAAACCTATCAGTTCCATCTTTGTGTTTCCCACTATCATCTGTGCCATCCACATCTTGATAAATGCCCTCAAGATTGGGTTCAGTTGCAACATCATTTGTGTCTACACTGGGGTTTGATTTTTTGAGAAATATCTTGTATTTTAACATTGGTTTTGCTTTTTTTCACAAAGGCTTTCCTCAACTGTCTGCATAGAAATTCCACCTCCTTTTGTCCTGTGAAAAATACCAGTATACCACCAGGTGGTAACTTCTTATGAATAGCTAAGACCTTTTTGTAAGCCTTCCCCAAGTACTCTACCAGCTCTGTCTTTGCTGAGAGATGAATGGTTACGAGAAGTTGCCTTGTAGTGAATGAAGGGTATGCACTTACGTTTTCTTCAGTATTCATCTTCTGTTTCTGTTCCCTTTAGAATTTCAAGGGCTTGCATGTTGAATTTACACTTGAAAATTTACTTTTTAGAATCTGGGTAGTACGATGTGTGTGTAGAGTCTTATAAAAGTGAATTCTCAAAATAAAGGTTTCAAGGAATACATTTTTCTTCCTTTTCAAATCAATGAGATTTAATCCTGAAATTTTTAGGGCTTTATGTGTGGCCTTTTGTGGTTTCAACCAGATCCATTTTATACAAAGAAGAAAGTCACACTAGCTACAACCATGGCTTTGGTGTACTTTGAGCCTTCTAATTTGCATGGGTGTTTGTTGTGTATTGCTTGTTCTTTTTCAATTACGTAACCAACCTGAAAATTAAATTTTCCGACCTTCCTTATGAACAGACCATTAGCTTTGTTATCAAATGTTGAAAAAAGGCATTCTAACTATAACGCCTTGAATTACAATTTTCCTGGTTCTATGACCTGTTTTAAAATGGTTCCGTCGAAAAATTTCTCAACGACCTACAATGATTTGCATGATCATTTGAAAGAAGAAATACTATTGTTGCTGCCAGTGGAATCTGTGTGCAGATTTCGTAGCGTCTCAAAGAAGTGGAATAATCACCTGTCATCACACAATTTCATCAAAAAAATGTGGAGAAAGAAGCCTCCTAATGTGAACGTTTATGTGCCAGAATACCCGACTTTCATTGAGCCCGAATACCCGTTTATGTGCTGCATAGGCGTTGGGGATCGTGCGTGTTTTGTAACTAATGATTTTCTAGTGATAGAGGTGGTTGTTTACAATATTGGTGAAAAGACATGGAAAAGTCTTCCCAGCTTTCATTTAGATGAGGAAACAAAGACATGGATCAGTCTTTCCAGCTTTCATGGAACTGGTCACAAGGTATGGAAAGGCAGTGGCATGGCCTTTGAACCAAGTCCTGACATGAAGGTTCTATGAAGCTTGGTATGCATTCTTTTTAAACATGATTTCTCTCTTATTTAGGTCTAGATTGGTCTCTCCAAAGTTTCCTTGCCTTGCAATGTTCTTTGATATCAATAGTGATACCAGCTTGTTTTATTTTGGTAATTAAAAGATGTTCCTTTTATTGATTCAAAATTTTTAATACAAAACCGGAGTGCCCACAACCAAATCCCCTGTTGTGGTTTGGAAGTGGCCTTTAGAGCTTTAATGCATTATATTCTAGAAATATTTCCAATGGCATGATATGACTTTCTCCACTATATATTTCTGCCCTGTAACAAAATTTGACCTCCTTATAGTTGGACTGATTTGCTTTCTAGAGATCAGATTAATAGCCTTTAAGATTTTATTATCTTGGATGGTGCCATCTTGCAACCCATGATAAACATTTTGATAACATACGAAAACCTTCTTAAACAACTGCAAAACCTTCCCTGGATTGTTGCCTTGGGCCTTTTTGCTTCATTCTTCTCTCTCAATCACTGATGTATTTGCAATGTATGTACTCTGTTTTGTCTCTATTTCTTCATTCTCCTTGCCTTTTCCATTCCTCCTTGACTTCTTTGCAGCCATTTTCCCAAAATTGGTTGGATGGCTTTTTTGTCTTTCTCATCACAGTGGGATACTGGGGATTCCTCAAGTTGTACAACCTTGATTCCACTTCTTTTTTCTAGTCCCTTGATTAGAGCTCCATTCTCCAATATTTCATTTGCAGGATTGATGCTCCATTCAGTGTGCTTGTATTGTGCATCATCATACCTTTTCAGCCAAGTATACCACTGGCTAGCTAGAATATCTTGAATGTGAATCCAAGTCCAATGTAGCCAATAAAAAGACCTCCCAAGTCTCTGTTTAGGATTCTGGGGAGTGGATCTGTGAGGAATACATTGGGGATTCTCCTATTATTTATTTGGGTTCCCACTCTGCCCCTAGTCTCGAAGATTGTTTAACATAGATTTCAACAAGATGCCTATTCTGTCTACCACCTGCTTCGTAGGTTGCTCCTCATATCTTCCTCTTTTCAAGGAGATCTTTGCAACCCCTTTGAGAATCAAAGTGTCCGACTCTACACATTTTCCTTTCTCGCACTAAAGAAATTTTCCCTTTTGTTCATGACAAGGCTCAAGCAATCAAAGAAAAGCACAAAGCCTCAGGCTTGTCAGGTAAAGGAAAGATGAAGCATGGAGTGGTCTGAACTTAAAAAAAATAAACAATGACCAGTCAATTGGAAGGATCATACAATATATAAAAATTGTGAAGCAACACCAGGTGGAAAGACACCTTAAAAGTGGAGTTAAAACTATGAAGCTGCACTGGATAAATAATAGGACCTACCCTTAAAATCTGAATCTTCAAAACAACTGGGCACAATGTTAAACTATTAAGGAATGCAAGACCCAACCCTTTTGGAAGAACTCCATTGTACACTTGATTTAGAATCCCAAGTCAAATAGAAAGGCAGAGGCCCTAGGCTATTAGTTTGGTGTGCTTTGTATCTACGATAATCTATTTTGACTATTCATCTTCTCTTCCTTTAGAAATAATTAACCTACAAAGATCACTTTTTCTCATATTTCGATTTCCCAATGCTCTTACAGTATTCCATGATTCTGTTGAGTGCCATCAAGATACCAATTCTGGTTTATGTTTTCTTAACCATGATTGATCTTGATGTGTCACTACGAGCTTGGTTTTTTTTACAGAAACAAATATTTTGCATCACCTCTTTAAAAAGGCTTTGGCCTACCCTGGAGGCAAAATTTTATAGAAATTCCAATGGATAGAAGGTGCGGAGTACCCGGTTCAAACCTAGATAAATCAAATCTGTTTCAGAACTATCATTGTTGTCCCTAATTTTCTGTGTTTTTGTATTAGACCGACAAATTGTCCTCCTAAAAATAAACCCAAAAAAACATATATTTGCTAACTATTTTGAAAAAAAATCTTCACATTTTGCTTCCTTGTGCTGTTTGGCCCTTGAACTTCTTCTCCTGCCTGCAATCCTTGCCCATCAATGTTAAAGTATCCCTTGGAGGAACTCCACTGCACACTTGATTTAGAATCCCAAGACAAATAAAAAAGCAGAGGCCATAGGCTATTAGCTTGGTGTGTTTTGTAATATCTACAATAATCTTCTTTGATTATTCATCTTCTCACCCTTCAGAAATAAATTAATAATTATCCTACAAATCTTACTTTTTATCATCTTACAATTTTCCAATGCTCCGACACTATTCCATGATTCTGTTGAGTCTTATCAAGATCCCACCTCTTGTTTATGCTTTTCTTAACCATGATTGATCTGGATATTACACTGCGAGCTTTATTTTTTTACAGAAACATATATTTTGCATTACATATTAAAAAAGGCGCTGGCCTAAGTGGAGGTAAAATTTTATAGAAATTCCAATGGATATAAGGTAAATCAAGATAAATCAAATCTGTTTAGAACTATCATTGTTGCCTCTAATTTTCTGTGTTTTCGTATTAGATAGGAAAAATTTCCTTAAGAATAAACAAAAAAACATATATTTTACTTATGTTGAATTATAATTAAATATTTATATATTATTTATGTTGAATTATAATTAATTATAGTCAATGAACAATTAAAACTATAATAATTAATGGATTAGTGATAAGGGAATATTGGTTAGTTGATTAATGGTTTAAGGAATTGTGAGTTAAGGATGAATCATTAGAAAATGTGTTGGTTATTACATTAATGGTGAAGGGTTCAACAGATTAGTGGTTTGCTTATTGATTTAATGGGTAATAAATTATGTATTAAAGGGTTTATGGTAATGGATTGAGGTTATTGGATTAGTGGTTTATGCTTAACTTAAATTTATGGTATTAGTGAACTAGAGACTAAGGGTTTAATGGCTTGGTGGTCAACTAGGATGAATGAATTAGGGACTTAGGGAGTTAGTGAGTTAGAATGTAGAAGTTAACTATATTGAAAACAATTCTTTCCAACCCATTGGAATTCCTAAGCTTCTAAACACTAAAATATATTAAATGTTGTCTTGAAAACAAGTCTTTTCAACTTATTAAACTAATTCACTATACTTATAAATGTGGGATTGTCACATGAACTTGGGCTTCTAACATTGTAGATGGTTGCTCATTTATTGGTGTCACATGTAGATGATTGTAATGGTTGTAGAGGTTCGTTGTAAAGGCTTATGACTGTAAAAATTTAGTGCTCTAATAGAGATATTGATCTTGTGTTCGCAACACTACAGTGCTTAGCAATTGGAATCAAATTTATAGATTAAGGCATGAATGCACAACAAATAAAAGGCATACCATCCACTGAAATATTTTAATTTTAGCAGAAAGTATGATGTATTCACAGTGGACAAATATTAGAGAGTAAAATATATGATAGAGAATTGCAGTGCTTTGGAAATAAAATGCATGAGTCAACCTTACATAATCTGGAATTCTCCAACACTTCCAGACTGTGACTACAATTTACCTATGCAAGTTTCCTGATTATCATGCTGTCTTCTCTGTTGCATTCTCCTCTGTCTGTCTTTTTTGTGACAGTTTTTGTTGTATCATTATATCTTTTTATATTATTTAATTAAATGTATTCAAGACTTCTCTATAGATAAAGGCTAAAAGGAATTTTTTCTTCCTCAAGGGCTATTCATAAAGTAAAGGTTAGTTAACCTTCCTAAATTACTATTCTACTGTCCTGACATAGACAGTAAGACCAAACCTTGCTTTGTAGGAGATGCAGGTCTACAAGATATGTGAAGATTAACAAAAAATCTAACATTCAGTATATTTATCTTGCATGTTTTAGTTGATGTATTTCCTATATTTGCTATCCCTTATAACCATGATGAGTTGTTTGCCTCTTGTTAGAAAGGGGTAATTCAGGGATAATTGCTGCACAAGGCCTTAGGCTAACTTGGAATGTGTGTTACTGGTTTGTGAGCAAATTTATGAAGTTTCTCAATTTAAAATTTTGCTGTTGTCAACCCAATGTAACTTAGTGTTATTGCTACCTGATTCAAGAAAAAAACGAAGTTGGATAAATAAGCTTATAGTGCATTGTATGAAGCTTTAAGACCCAAATTATTTGTTGAAGCCTGAATTTTATATTACCATGTTTTGATTAAAAATCTAGAAATATATGGTAGCGTTTTTTTCCTTGAGCTTAACTGTGTTATAAAAATCCTTTTTATGATTTCTATTTTGAATCTTTATGTTTCTGCAGTACAATAAATGCTATAAAAGCACTTGATTGGCATGATAGCATGGTTGAAATTGGAAAATGGTCTTGTTGAACCTCATTCAGAGGTTATGTTTACATGGAATTTACTGGTCCAGTTCAAGTAGCTTCTCTTGATTTAGAGCTGTGGTAACCCTTTTTTGAATAGTTATGTTGGTGCAGTGTAGCTAAATAAGAAAATGCTATAAAATCACCTGATTGGCATGATAGGATTGTTGAAATTTGAAAATGGTCTTGTTAAACCTCCATCATAGGTTATATGGTTATATGGAGTTTACTTGACCCACACCCGTGATAAGTTATAACCATCGGAGGCTTTGTAATGATATCTTGAATTGAGTTTCATTTTTGTTTTGCATCTATTCCCTATTTCTTTTCAAGTTGGGTTTTTTTTGATGTTATAACTTAATTTTCAACTTGTATGGTTGTCTGGGGCTCGGCATAAGTGCATAAGTTTTTGGCTGGTTACATGTTTACACAGCAACTGTGTGAAGGAAAAAAACTCTTCTGCTTCATATTTGTTGTAACTTGTTTTATGGTGCATCTACAGGTTGCAATAGTCAGTGCACAAAAATTCTGGAAGCACATCAATTATTTACACACAGTAGAAATTTAAACAACACAGAAGCCGTATTGCCACTACAGAACCATAAGATTTATTTTCATGCAATCTTCATGCAGAGACTTGAGGGCCAAGAGCCAGTAAGACATGTTTCCTTTCAAATTTATGCCTAACTATACTTTAGGAACTATTTAAAGTGTAGAAAAATTTGGAACGTTAAGAAGCCATTAAACAGTTAAATAAGCCACCTTCTCCAGCAAATGTGAATCAGTGATTCAGACCTTGACTCCCATGTTGACCTATTTCAGTACCCAAATAAAAATGTGTTACATATCCTGGCAGCCCAAATTAACTTAGGCATTAGTTATGAAGGCACCATGCGGTGATTATGAATGTGTTGGAGTTGATATTCCTTTGAGAGGCCCCAACATGAATCCTGGACTGTTTATCTCTCTCTTAGGTAATGGTTATCAAAGTCTAGTGACTATCAGGAATACAAAGTAAGGGAGTTGATATTCCCTTGAGAGGTCCCGACATGAATCTTGGACCATTTATCTTCCTCCAAGGTAATGGTTGTCAGAGTCAATCTTGCCTCTGCAAGTGCCACCCACTACCTCCCAACTACGAGGACACATGTGGCTTTTCAACCCAACAGCAAAGGTTACAAATCAAAATTGTTGAGAATGTAACCCATTCAAAATGTGATGCAACCCTTGGTAGTGTTGAACAAAACTAGAATTCTATACAGCGTATGATCTCTATAACTAAATCCTGATCACAATGTAAAAATTCTTAGCTCAGTTAATATCAGTGGAGAATCTATCAAAATCTTAACTGGAAACAAAATTTGTTTTTGGCCGTGAGGATTGCCCATGAACCAGTGAGGCTCCTGTATCGTTTTGGATACTATGAAAGCCCTGTTTACATTGATTCTGTAGTCAGAGGGAAACACCTCATGTGTGACAGATCATTCTCAAGACTCGTACTGATATAGCAGCTAGCAGAAATGGGTGGTCATCGAAGGCATGGAGTGCAGTGGATAATCTCTGTATAGTATATATGATTAGCCTCTTGTTCTGGCACTAATTACTGCTGCAGACCTGGAATTGCCACCCTTTGGAATGGTGGAAAAGTGTTTTTGTATGATTTAGGTTCTAGGGATTCCGACATTTTCAGGGCTTGTGTTTGTTTAACTTAAATGTTCAGCATCTCTGTTAAATATATGCTGTATTTTATTTTAAACAATGTTTGGCCATAATGGTGTTTTTTAAGTTTGGTGGACTGTGTCAGTTCTGGTGCTACTGGACTTTGCTCTAATCTTTAAAGTGATTAATAACTATGAAAGTAATTTCTGTATTGAATGATCAGTGCACATGATCCCCAATCTTATCTGTCAATATGTTTTATCTCTTAATTGACAAAAATTACCTTCGGGTATGTTTTATTGACAGATTTGGTGAGTCAGCAAATGGTACTCCAAAACCTACCTCTCCTAGACTAGGAGAAGAAAAAATATCGGAAGAAGAAAGAGGAAAGCGAGGGCTGAGAGGTTTGTTCTTCCAAAATTCAGAAATTTATTTTCTGTCTTCAGATTCCTGAGATTATGATGATGCTATTTTCCTTATCTTGTGTGTCTAATTTACCATCAGCTTAATTTGCTTAATATTTTTTTCCAAAATTATGATATGCATTTGTTTTACTCCAGAATAATTGGAATCTGACAATGCCCAAATTATTAAACAGGTTTGGACTTGCTTTGCGCTCATCTGCTGATGATGAAGCAAAGAAGAAAGCACGTTTGGCTAGATTTGGAGTAGATGTGAAATCTGCTTCCTTGGAAAATGACAAGAAAAAAGCAAAGGTTGCAAGGTAAATTCTATTTCAATGATTGTCTCTGAAAGTATTATTTGTTTGCTTTGTATGTTATGATCAAGATCATATATGTTTCTTGCCTTTGTGCTTTTCATAAATCAAGTTTTAATTGGAACTTTATTATATATGGAAGCATACCTGAGGGCAATTCTTTGTGTAATATTGAAAAATGATTGTAAATTGTCTGTTTATCTCAGGTTTGCCTCGGAATTGGATGGAAGCACTTCAGAGGTAAACAAAAAGCTAAAACCAGACCTGGCAGGGACTGTGGCATCAACATGAATGGTGAGTGTAAGTTCCTTGATACATAAATCCTAATTTAGTTTGATTTTTGTTGCATGATACAAAGAAACACAACTGATTACTTTATTTATGATTCAGGTTTGGGATTCCAAGGCAAAGATGCTCTTCCTATTGCAGCACAGCACAATCAGGCAACGTTAGATACTGGATATCATAAAAAATAAGCTAGTGGGGCTACAAATTGCATTAAATTTTGGTTGATGATGAATGCCATTTTGGTAAAATCATTAATTAGTTTTGCTTTTATTTTTTGGTTAGCCTTCTTGTTTCTGGTGTCTTTCTTTGCTACATTTTGGTGTCCTTCTCGTTTAGCTTTACTCTTTTCTGCCCCCTTTTAATTTAATATTTGCAGTGCTTACATTTACATGGAATCTTATTTGTGTTTGAAACTTTTTTTGTTATTGTTGTGGTCGCTTAGGTTTTAACCATCTATTTTACATTTTTAAAAATTTTCTAATCTGCAAGGTCAAATTGTCTTTGGTTTTGCTTTGAATTTCTCATCTATCCACCTTCTGTTGGACTTTCTTGAAATGCCCTAACCATATTGGGAATGTCAATTGACAAGAAAAAGTAATATGATATAGAGGATTTGAACCAGTGTGTGAACTTCGAAATTGATGTTTTGCTAGTCACTTAATTTCTGTGGTGCTTCACATTCTCTGACTGGTGCTTCTAATTTTTGCTGTTGAAATCTGCTGAAATTTTATTTTCAGTTATTTCACTTTTCATCAGTTATACTCAGTTTTTCCTTGTGTTATTTTTCTTTTCCTGTATTTCTGTTAGGTTCCCTGGCTTTTCTTTGTCTCTCTTTTGTGACATTTTTTTTTTCTTTTCTTTCAATTGCCTCTTTTATTTAAAGAGTAACCAGTGCCTTCATGTCTTTTTGGTCATTTTAACCCCAAAGCATTTCATTATGGTTGCTGCATTTTCTTGACTGATGGTAGGATTTTGGGATCAGTTTAATGTTTTACTAGGCTTGCTAATATTATTTTAGGAATGAAGCTCATTTGACCCACATAGACATGCAGTTTTGTGTTTTACTTAAAATGGCAGGGATGCAAATTCCTCATCATACGATCTAGTTGGACAGCTTGTTTGGTCAAGGGGGCAAATGGCAACTATATTTGGTCTTCATTTTGCTTGGCAAATGACAAAATGCAATTTCCTTTTTTACCTTAGGTGAATGATTCATTTGCTCAAGATGGCCATGTGCTGTATAGATTTACAATTGTAAATGGGTGACTTAATTGTATATGATATTTTGATAAAGCTTATGTTCATCTTGATCTGGGTTAGACTGCGATGCAGTATATTTTTCCTTTTTTTCTAAAACTTTAAAATGCGGATTAGCTGTCAACTTTGACCTGAATATAGTTGTCCAAATCTATTTAGTGTATACAACATACCGTGCTGACTATATTTCCAAGGCCGTATTTTAATATTTTGTGAGTATTGCAGGTTTGGCGTGTTTCGTAGGGCATTTTCAAATGTGACAGTTTTGAATGGTCATTATAAGTGTGTTCCACTGCACATTTCATTTTAAGCTCGGATAGATTCCTAAAACATAGAATTTGACGTTTGTGGGTGGAAAAATTAGGATTTCAATGACTAGGGGTGCAATTGTGAATGTGTCACTTGTTTGGAATTTGGCAAACCTAGAAAAAAAATTGAAATTTGCCGAGGTTCTGTGAATGTCAAAGCTGAACCTCAAACTTGAGCCCAAACCTGATCCAAATCTAATCACAAGTTGAACCTGAAGCCGAAACGGATCAAACCCGGACCCAAATGAAAACACAAATTTCAAAGAAAAAGATTTTCTGCAAGATTTATGTTGAAATATGACCTTGGTAATTTTAGTGTCTTTTCATATGTTTGAGAGAATACATAAAATGCTTTAAATTTTGAAACAACCAATCAAAAATTCTGCCATATCTGTAAATATAATAGTTGGTTAACGAGATCCTTATCATTTTCTTTCTTGGATTCATGTTTTTCGTCTTTTCAAGGATTAAATTAGTAAGGCATTAATAATTTAATTATGGTTTTCATTGTTGGCTCATGTTATTTGGGTCATGCAGGTCACATTGTACCATCGTACTCACAATAAATCTCGAACAATGAAGTGGCTGAGCAAGCCTTTTAAAGGTTCAAGTCACAAAGTGTCAGATGGACACTACGTAGGGGTGCATTTGGAGATGATAATGTATTTTGGCATGTGCCCTCTAATGCCACAGTAATCCCTAATTCATCAGAGTGTATTGTCTTTTAAACTTCAATCTTCTATCTGTTAACTTCAACAAAGTTGATTAATTTGAAACTGTATTTTAGTGGAAAAATTCACTGCGTTTTGGTGGAATAGTTCATAAATTATTCTGATCTTTTTTTGCAAGTGTACTAGTCACGATGATAAATGTGTGGTTTACTTCAGAGGGTTCTTAGTTATTTCTAGATACACTTTTCATCATTTGCTTTGAATACTTCTCTAGTGCTTTACATTCATATTTTATCCCTTGCACAATTTCTCCTGAGGTCCATGTTGTTATGTTTATTGGCTGTTTTTGTGGAAACTTTTTCCTGAGGTTCTGCAAGGTAAATCCAAATGCAAAAAATACTATTTTACATATTGAGATTTGTTCAAGACATTGTTGTGTAATACTTGAATTTTATAAATCTAGATTTCTATTTCGTTATCTATATCAATATATAAGAACAGGTTCATGGATTGTTCATATTTCTCAAATTGTGGATTTGTTCCTTTCTTGTTGCATGTTGTTTTATATTGTTATGTTGTGATTCAAATTTCTAGTTGTGCTTTCTAGTTATTCTCCTACATAGTACATGCTTTGATAGATTATATGAAAAGTCTTACCAATACAATAACATTGATTGTTGTATGTGGACATTTTTGTTCAGGATGGTCCATTACATAATCAAGATGAGGAGCTGGATCATGGAATTGCACTTTCTTTTTCTGAAGAACTAACCAAACCAGATGGTATATGATGGCAATTTCATTTTTTTACAGTTACTTTTAGCTTAATTATATCATTTAGCTCGATGCTTTTCATATATTCAATTAAAATTTTGTTTCTTAATAAGACTTTGTCATTTCCATGTTTTAGTGAACATGTTTATGGTTTGATACTCTCATAGATATTTTATCAAGTTACAAGCACCCTCATTAGAAAAAACAAGAGAATTTTGCTTGCCATGACTATCTTTCTTTGTCATTGTTGACTTAAGAAAGTCTTTTAGCTAAGAAACTAGTTTCAAGGTTATGGCATAACTTGTCATATAAATTGAACAGAAGCTATATCCAAAATGTTAACTTGTAAAATGCTTAGCTGGTTTTAGGCTTTCCATTTAAAATCTACTTCAGTTTGAAATTTGAACGAGTTGTTCCATAGACTTGAATATTAAGAGATTTTGGTGTAAGGATTAAAAATTAGCCTGTAAGGCCTCTTAGTTATTCATTTATTTTATCTGAATATAACATTTACCATTAAATTAGAACCACTCGACACAAATACGTCATAGATCAAAATCATACTTTGTAGAGTGTCGTAGAATAAAAATAGGAGCAAGGACACTGAATTCTTTCAGTTTTTCTTAGTTCTTATTCCTTTGGTGTATCTTTGCACCTTTAGGGGCAATTTCTAGTTTAAAGTCTAATTCTTTAAAGGGTGCTAGCTCAATGGAAGAGCACCTGCCTTACAAGCAGGAGGTTGGTGGTTCGATTCCATCGTGCTCTGATATTCATACATAGGGAATGACGAAGATCAGTTTTTGGTGACGGATGCTCTTTTGACCATCACCAATGAGCTTATGGTGACATTTTTTTGACCCTCACCAAAATATGCAATGGTGATGGTCAACGAACGCCACCATATATACGCATCAATAGTGACGACCATTAAAGCTCCGTCACCATAAATCGTTGTTGTTGATATGAAATGGTGAGGGTCATTGTTTGTCATTATAGTCAATATTCGTGATAGACCTTGATGTCACCAATGAGTTTATGGTGACGGTCAATGAACGTCGCCATATATATGCACCAATAATGACGGCCATGAAAGGTCCATCACAAAAAATCGTCGCTGTTCATATGAAATGGTGACGGTCTCTATCCGTCATTATAATCAATATTCGTGACGGACCTTGAATGTCACCACAACACATACTTTCGGCGACGCCACCTTTGGTGACGTTCAATTTTTTGGTGACAGAGGCTATTTTCCGTCACCATTTCTCATATGAAATGGTGACGGTCACTATCCGTCACTATAAATCATTATTTGTGACGGACCTTGAATGTCACCACAACATTATACTTTCGGCGACGCCACCTTTGGTGACGTTCATTTTTTTGGTGACGGAGGCTATTTTCCGTCACCATTGCTCATATGAAATGGTGACGGTCACTATTCGTCACTATAAATCATTATTGGTGACGGACCTTGAATGTCACCACAACACCTATACTTTCGGCGACGCCACCTTTGGTGACGTTCAATTTTTGGTGACGAAGGCTCTTTTGACACTCACCAATGAGCTTATGGTGACCATTTTCGCCCCTCACCAATGTGATTTTTTCTTGTAGTGTGAGGATAACATATGCTTGATGTATAATTCCACCCTTCGGGTGAATCCATCGCTATTTGATGCTATAATGAGTCTAGCGAAGGTGAAACTCGATCTTTTCATGATGGACAAGTTCGTCGCTATTTTATGTTTTAACGATTATAATGACAATGAAAACTCGATCCTTTTTCATGTTTAGAGAGTTTGAAAAAGGGATGAAAAGAAAACTCCGCAAGTTCTTTTTCATATAATAGTCCCTCAAATCCGAATAAGCGTAAAATAATACCTGAGAGAACCTCCTAGCCATGTTCGACTAGGGTTTTCCTTTTTCATAAAGATAATCTATCTCAGTCCAGAAAAGGGTTAAACTTATACTGAGTAGATGTCATTGCAATTCCTTTTACAAGCTCGAAAGGACAAGTGCTCAAAAATATTTTCATTTTTTGGGAGTCTGAAAAGAGCTGAAAGAGAACTATGGGGGGGTTCCTTTTTTGTGTTTAACAAAGCTCAAAAAAGAGATAAAAGTGTGCTTTGTGGTCAAAATTTCATTTCACGATCATGTATGACGAACTTCACTATATTCAACTATAAACCTGCTCAAAGAACCACCAAATGGATTAACAATACCTGTTTAAACTAGTAAAAATGGGTAAAAAAATATAGTCAATTAATTTAATATGAATAAATTAATTAAAAAGTCTATTAAAATAAGAAATTACAAATTAATTTTTATCATTTCACATTTACCATTTAGATTTCAGTGCTCTAAGCCAGTTTTACCCTCGCACGTCAGCAACTGATTGCAACAGATTCCGTGGACCATTTCTCGTGCCATCTAGATCAAGTAGGAGATCTTAACTTCCTCTTTCTATTAGTTTCATTCTTGTTCAGTTTCATGCAAAAAATTTAGGTTTTTGGGGCTCCTAGGGTAAATATACAATGCCCTAGGACCAACGCACCCTTGGATGTCAAAAAGTGCGTTGCAGAGAGGCTGGAAAGAAGGCCAGTTCCTCTGGAATGCTCTGTCTTCCACTCAGGAGTGCATTGGGGACATTTATGAAACTTTCATCTTGTTTTCTGCCCAAAATTTCTCCAATTTTTTGCATGGAATGGATACTAACTAAACCTATGGTTTGATTTCAGACTTTGATCGGATCATAATGTCGATTACATGGAGAGAAAGAGAACATGAAGAACATGATATGGTTGCCCTAAATGATCCTTGCCCTGTGAGAGTCCTCAGAGATTGTGGGTTGCTCAAGTACTTTAGATTTTCAAGGATGAGGCAACACATGGAACTATTGTAGTGCTTTATCTGTTCACAGGACCTGGCACTACATGCATTTCACATTGGGGACAAAGTGCTCCCAATATTGGTTGATGAAATTCACTCTCTGACAAGTTTGTCGAGACGTGGTGGCCCCATTTACCTTGTGGGCTCCATTCGTGGAGGTGAAACAGTGAAGGACTACATTCGACAATTTTGTCGACCAGGAACTAAGCCTAGAAAATATGGAAAGATAAATATCAAAGATGTACATGATATGCCTTTGCGAATGCTCCTATTTACTATAGCAAAGCTAGATGGCAACGTAATACTACATGTCACGAACAAATCACACATGCAATATGCGCTTGAGTGTCTCTATCCAACCATGTTCAACTGGGTTGAAGCAGTGCTCCTTCAGATGAAAGAATAACTTACCAAAGTAAAAAGTGGAAAGACCAAGAATTTTAGTTAACGGTCGATTATGATCACTTTCATTTTGCAGTGAGTTTCATTGATGCAGCCACAACATGTGACATTGGGATTAGCTGGTCCTAGAGATCCACGAATGCAGCTGTGGGTCGAGCTGATGGCTAGACATAATGGTTAGTCATTGATCTCGTTTTCCACTAAATTCTTCAATTGGCTCCGAAGACAGAATATCTTCATAGAGGAGCATCCATATGCAGGGATGGATTTCTATGGAGATCAATATTTTATTTTACCATTCGGCGCCCAATGGGGTGCTATAGGTAAAATGTTTGACCATGTTTTTGATTTTTTTGGTTTTTTGCACATTTTTGTGTTTTTTGATTTTCCAAGACTAAACTAAATATATTTTATGTATGGAGATGTAGGTATTGTTTGACCGGTGGTTCATGCACATCAGGCGGGAGAACCACTAGAGAGGACTTTCAGGATATCAGTCCTTCAAGATTTGCATTTAGTCGAGACTCTTGCTGAGTTACATTAGCATGTGGAGGGATTGACTCTCAGGATACTGGATGTCCAGATCGAGGAGTTACCTATGAGGCTGCAATGCCATACCATTGGTGTGCCTAGGAATTGGATGAGGCTATTGCACATGATATCCCAAGAAGTTACTTGCTATCATGAGCATCACTAGGTCTACTTATATTATACTATGTCTGTATACATTTTGAGGTGAGATAACGAACATGTCTTGTGTTATCACTCCATTGGATCTCTGAGGCTGAAGAAGAGAACAACAAAGGTAACCATAGAACAATATTTTGCCAAGTAGCTAGCCCTACTAGGAAGGAGAGGGATCTCCCCACAACATTACAGCAAAAATGAATCAATCAATGAGATTTTAGGCTAGCTATATTAGCACTAGGGTTTGGTTGATTGATTTTGAGTGTTGGATGGTGAATAGGTCATGGAAGAACTAGGACAGGCCAAAAAATGATCAGAATTGTAGAGATTCGATGGGGAAAGGTAGGTAAGCACTTTAACACATTAAGATATCTTGATTGAGTGGTTTAGACTACTAGGGTTCCAGAAAAGAGCATGGAAACATGAATTATTTTCAATTAGAAGAAGATGAAACAAAACTGTAACTATTCCTCCAAAATAGAGCATTAACTAATGAATTATGTCAATCTAAATTAGGAATCAATTACATTAAGAGATGGAATTAATATGGAATTTACAAACATAATAGGAAACAATGTTAAAACACATTACCATAGGAATCCCACCAAAATAGCTGCAACTCAGTCTATTAATTCCTGCAAAAAAATCTAATTACACTAGTGTTCAAAGATCAATTACACATCATCCAACACTTGCAATGACAAAGGAAATGAAATATATAGACCAAAAACTACTTCTCCCACTCTCATGGGTTGAATCCATGACTTGTGGAGTTGATACCCAAAGTGCTCAACTGGAGTACTAATGTCTAGGGAGGTCAACAAACTCATCCCTATCATTCATGAAACTGATTCACTTTGATCCAAAATTACATATTTACCTGATGTATCTACCTCTAGTAACTATTAATGACATAATTACATTTAAATTTTACAATTACATCAGTTAACCTCCTTGGAATCCATCAATCAATTGAGAAAACTTGAAAATTATGAAGAAATCAGTCAACTGTAAAAAGCGCGGCGTGGTTAGGAAAAGCGCAGCATACTCGTGAAAAGCACAGCATGGGCCTTCAAAACAACTTTTGATTGACTTCCTGAAGTCCAAATTGGGCCCAAGAGGGCTCATTATAAATCTCTTCCAGTCTAGTTGTCACAAATGTGCTCAAGCGCTAAAAATGGTTGAGTGAAGCTCCTCCAAAATGAAATCTCCCAAGACTAGTAAAAAAGCACAATGAGAGGCTCAAAAAGGAGGCAGAAAGGTGTTTTTTGAGAGGTTTTATACCTTTTCCACTTGTCAAAACCTCTATTTGTTTAGTGCCAGTAGACAAAAATTTATCTACGCATCATTATCTTTCCAAATTTGCATATATTTTCTCATTCGCAGGCCTCCACAAAAAGCGGAAGGTGGCCCACGCTACACTTTTTGCAGGGTGACTGTGCAAAAAGACTATCAAATTTCACAAAAATTCCCAAAAAATTCAAAAGTTTCCAAAAATTCTTCAAAACTAGTGGATGAAGTGCTGATGAGGTGTCTCAAGAAACCAAGGAGGCATCAACAAGTAATTCAAGTTTGTCCTTCTCCTTTTTCTTGATTATGGTTTCCTTGAGTCTGTCCTTCAATTGCTTGATCCTGATGTTGCAAATCTTGATTCTAGTGTTGTATCTGTCATCCATGTGTCTAAGAATTTGATTATCCTTGTTGGCCTTATGAAGGAGCTTCTCAAGGTGGATGTTCACTCTGTCAAGCAACACTTCTCTATCATCATTGATTTCTTTTGTTATTCTTTCCTCAAAACTAAGTTGTTCTGCCTCATGTTTCTCCTGCTCTGATTCTCTCTTAAGACCTCTTGTTTTTGGTATTTTCTTGTTGGTTTAAGCCTCATCATGATCAGACTTATCAGGTACCATCACTAATTTTCCTTTGGTGTCTTTCCTCTTGGCCTTCAGCAACTCTAATTCCAAGAGTAATTGTTTTTCTTTTAGTTTCTTGTTTTCTTGTTCAAGGAAGGAGATGACAAATTGTGCTCTGGCCAAATTGTCGTGCATCTCTCTGATTGTGGCATATTTCTCTTTGATGATCAGGTTTGAGGTCTCATTATCGTCTTGGACATCTAAGTCCACCAAATAAAACTCTCTTTCTTCCTCATGAAGGTCTTCCTCCTCTTGAACAACGACCTCTTGTTGCTTTTGATGTCCCTGTTTTCTTGATGAAAAAGGAAAGGACCCTTCCACAATATGTGGATCAAACACTTGCCTAGGTCCCCTCTGGTAAGGTTTGACCTCTTTTATGTCTTTGTCCTCTTTGGTTTTCTTCACTATGGCCCTGCTAGATAGCCTAGTTTTCTTGTGAGGAGATGATGTTGGTGGTGAAATAGGTCTACCGGGCTGACTTGGTGTTGCGGTGAAGACATCTGCCTCAATGAAAGTCTCCCATGCAATGTTCAGCTAATTGAGGTGGTGAAGGAAAATGATTTTAATGAGAGAATGATGGAAGAGAATGCTCATTTGAAGCTCATACTCTTTGTTTTGCACTATGTAGGCCATCTTGTCAATACTCCTGTACAAGTAGTAGGGAAGGTTGAGCAATTTCACCCTAGTGAAATGCATGAGAAACCTGATGTGATAGCTTTATAACCTAGAGAATCTGCCCTCACAAGTGAAGTATTTCATGGTTATTTTCATCATGGGGGATAATATGTTCAACGACTGACCAAAAGGAAAGATCTTTTTGATGTTATCTTTATAAGGTGCCTTGAGGTAAGGTTCATACAGTTGGGCATCCAGATCTTTAGTCTTAAATCCTTTTCCACCCACATTGGGTATCCCTGTTATTGCTGCAATGATGTCAGTGGAAATGGTGAAAGTCACCCCTACTATAGTCACTTGGTATTTTTGGAAGTTGCTGATGAAAACCCTAGTCAAAATAGGATGGATTTTGACTCTTTTTACTATATCACAAAATTCAAAGCAACCTACATGCTGGAAACATTTGACAGTTAAGGGTGATGCCATTGATTCCCTAGTGTCTAATGTCTCTAATCTCAAATTTCTACCTCCTTTATTATATGTTTTCTTCTCTTCTTCTGTGGTATTTCTTTCCTCCTCCATTATGCTAAGTTTGTCTTGAAAAACATAGGGAATAAGGGGAAGGGAAAGGGAGTAGGATTGTAGGTTTAGGGGGTCGTGATGAATGAAAGAAAGTTTGGGGAAATGTGTAAAGGGGTTGGGGAGCTTAGGGAAGTGATGGGAGGTTAAAATGTTAAGGGAAATAGGGTAGGAAATTTAAACACAGGGAGGTATCTAGTTGCTTAGGAAAACACAGCTAAAGGGTAGGGTTTAGGGAATAGAGCTTGGGAATGGGAAATAAAGGGATGTAAGGGTAGTGGGGAGTGATTTGAAGTGTGAGGAAGGTAAATGGGGTTCAGGGCACAGAAATTAAGATTGTAAACTGTGAAACTAGGGTTTCATTGCTTAAAACATGACATAGAGGATAAGGGAGGGTATGCACCATAAATTTAACACCACAAGGTGAAAGGAGGGGCTATGGAGGTGAAACCTACTTGGAAACAAGTGTAGAAACCCTAATTAGCAGCTGGGAGTCCTTGGAGAGAATCTTTGGAGTCGTGGCTCTCTTCTGAAAAAAGTGCAGTGAACAGAGGAAAAGCGCAACGTCCCTCCTGCAAAAAAGAGAGACCTTTGGAAAAAGCGCAACAAATGACCCAAAGCCCGTTTTTCTGAAGGAAAATAGATTTTTTGCTTGGGGAACCTGGAGAGATCAATGCTTTAGGATGAAAATGAATGACTTTTTGTTCTTTTAGGGCCTTTATACTTGGAGAAATGTCATTAAACAAACTGGGACCATATTTCCTTTATTCAAATTAACTTTATATTTCTTCTTTACCTTTAACTTCTGAATTTGATCTTTGAACTTCATATTTTTATGGCTTAGGAAAATTGATTGATTTTTTGGAAATTTTCTCTTTTACTGATGGAACTCTAAAGTACTTATTACAAATTAGGAACATAAAATTACATTTTTCTTAGAAATCAAATTTATTGATGAAATTACTTTATTTTCACTCCTTCACTTACCAGAATTTATGCATGGAATGATGATTTGATGACCTTGGAATGCTAAACACCTAATGGAGACTCTGTATTGAATGAAACTATGATGAAAATGAATTTAATGATGATGACACTTACTAATTATGGTACACTCAACTGAGAGGTGAAATCAGCTAGCAACTAGTAAAATTTTGGAAGGAGTAAAATCAGACCTAGATTTACATCCAGTGACAATGTTTTTTGCATGATGACCTAATGGAATGACAAAAATTGACAATGGGACCCTAACAAGACATGACAAGATTCCATTTGATCATTGGTGGCAGGATGCAAAAAATGACACTAACATTGGCTCCAGCTGGGGATGACAACTCATTGGAGGCGTCAAGAACACCGTAGACCAAGTAGCCTAACCATTGGGCATGGAGTCAAAATCTAAAAACTAGAACGAATACTAAAAACTTGATATAATAAAATGGCTTAAAATTGGGCTGAATTGACTGAAATAAAAACTACAAAACTTATTTATGGTAACATATCACCGAGACTTGAGGGCTTCAAATCATGATGAAAACCACCTGCCTGATGAAGACATATGTACAATCATGTGAATTGATTCTTCCAATGTAACCAATCCAACAGATGACTAATTAGTTGAATTCTTCTCTCACTTTCCTTGAGCAGGCAGAAAAAACAAAAACTAGGCCACTCCAAGTGTCTACTGAACATGTGCTCATGATCCATAAATTCAAGAAAAGATATCATCCCTATTGACTACGGAAAACTTTCCACTGGATCCTGAAAAACATGAAAATTTACCTCTTGATGATCTAGAAGAAACAAGGTACCTTTTTCTCTTGTATCTGATCTCTCTTCATAATGCACCTCAACGAGAGTGTGTTCCTGGTCTTCAAAAAATTCTGAACAAGTAGGTGAGAAAATTTCTGCTTGAATCAAAATTCAAGACATGAAACATGAGAAGAAAAAACTGAATGACAGTCCTCAATGTCCTGGTCCTCTGAAATTTGAATACAGTGTTGACCATCTTCATATGTTGAAGTGGAAACAAGTTTCTCTTCACCAATTGATGGATGATTGGAATTCTCTTCAGTCAAGGCAAAGACAGTTTGTTGGAAATTTTCCTGAACTGAATGACAATTAGGATCTGATTCTTCCCGATGCTATTGGAATGGAATTTCAAGAAAGGGCTCTTGAAGTTCTTCATCCATCAATTCTTCATCACCATAAACATTTTCCAAATGATGAATAAAACCTTGAAAATGCTTGCAACAATATTTTACCAGCATTAAAGATGGATGTTCTTCATAAAAAATTTCATAAAACATCATATGAAAATCAGCAAGTGAATAAATACAATCAGGTGGAAAACCTTCATACCATGATCTTGCTTGTTCCTCCAAGGTGGCCATGAACTTCTTCATCATATAATATTCAGGAAATTGAATGCTCAACTTGCATGCATGCATGTGAAATTTAATGAGATGCAGAGAAACATCATCTCATTTCTTGTCTTTGAACTTTAGGAGATAAGTCAGCCAATCTACACAAGGCATGCGGTTCAAAAAACAAGGAATATGAGCTCGAATCATAGGAGCATACCTTTGAGCAGTTGAATCCATCTTGAAAACAATGAGGTCACCAAGAATTTATTCAGACTATCGGTTCTAGAAAAGTGGAGTCGCCATGAAATTTTTGAATCTTTGGATTTTTCGAACTGGAGTCGCCATGAAATTTCAGAATCTTTGGATTTTTCAACACTGGAGTCACCAGGTGAAAGATGCACAACCTTCTTTGTGTCTAACTGATTTTCACCATTAAAAATCAAATATGATCCTTTTTTTTCTTTCTTGGGAAATATCTATCACCTTTCTCCCCAGTATGGTCGCCAAGATGTTATCACTCCACCGGATCTCTGAGGTTGAAGAAGAGACTAGCAAAGGTAGCCACAAACCAATATTTTTCCAAGTAGCTATCCTTACTAGGAAAGAGAGGTCTCTCTCCATCAGATCATAGCCAAGATGATTGGATCAATGAGATTTTAGGGTGGGTATAGTAGCACTAGGGTTTGGTTGATTGATTTTGAGTGCTTGATGGTGAATAGGTCAGGGCAAAAAAGGATCAGAATTGCAGATATCTGATGGGGCAAGGTAGGTAAGCACTTTAACACATTAAGGTATCTTGATGGAGTGGTTTAGACTGCTATGGTTTCAGAAAAGAGCATGGAAACATGAATTTTTTTCAATTAGAAGAAGATGAAACAAAATTGTAACTATTCCTCCAAAACAAAGCATCAGCTGGATTCTGTCTATCTGACTTAGGAATCAATTACATTCAGAGATGGCATGAATATGGAAATCACAATACATTCAAACATTTTCAAACATAAGAGGAAACAATGTTAACACACATTACCACAGGAATCCCACCAAAATAGCTACAACTCAGTCTATTAATTCCTACCAAAAAGTCTAATTACACTAGTGTTCAAAGATCAATTACATAGCATCCAACCCTTGCAATGAAAAAGGAAATGAAATATATAGACCAAAAACTACTTATCCCACTCTTAGGGGTCGAATCCATGACTTGTGGATCTGATCCCCAAAGTGCTCAATTGGAATCCTAATGACTAGGGAGGTCAACAAACTCAGCCCTATCATTCACGAAATTGATTCACTTTGACACAAAATTACATGTTTACCTGATGTATCTACCTCTAGTAACTATTAATGGCATAATTACATTTACATTTTACAATTACATCAGTAAATCTGCTTGGAATCCATCAATCAACTGAGAAAACTTTAAAATTATGAAGAAATCAGTGAACTGTAAAAAGCGCAGCGTGCTTGGGAAAAACGCAACGTGCCTGGTGAAAAGCGCCTTGTGGGCCTCCAAAACCACTTTTGATTCACTTCCTAATGTCCAAATTGGGCCCAAGATGGCTCATTGGAAATATCTTCCAGTCTAGTTATTAAAAATGTTCTCAAGCTCTAAAAATGGTTGAGTGAAGCTCCTCAAGAATGCAATCTCCCAAAACTGGTCAAAAAGCGCAGTGAGAGGCTCAAAAAGGAGGAAGAAAGGTGTTTTTTGAGAGGTTTTTGGTCTTTTCCACTCATCAAAAGCTTTTTTTTTTGAGTGCCAATAGTAAAAATGTGATGTAGGCATCATTATCTTTCCAAATCTGTAGATATTTTCTCATTTGGAGGCCTCCACAAAAAGCATAGTGTGGCCCACGCTACGCTTTTTGCAGGCTCACTGTGCAAAAAGACTGTCAAATTTCACAAAAATTCCCAAAAACATCAAAACTTGCCCAAAATTCTCCAAAATTGTGGATGAAGTGCTTATGAGATGTATCAAGCAACCAAGGAGGCATTAGCAAGTAATTCAAGTTTGTCCTTCTCCTTTTTCTTGATTAAGGTTTCCTTGAGTTTGTCCTTCAATTGCTTGATCCTGATGTTACAAATCTTGTTTCTAGTGTTGTATATGTTATCCATGTGTCTGAGTATATTATTATCCTTGTTGGCCTTATGAAGAAGCTTCTCAAGGTGGATGTTCACTTTGTCAAGCCAAACTTCTCTGTCATCATTGATTTCTTTTGTTATTCTTTCCTCAAAACTTAGTTGTTTTGCCTCATGTTTCTCCTGCTCTAATGCTCTCGTGAGACCTCTTTTTTTGGTATTTTCTTAGTGGTTTAAGCCTGACTCATCAGATGCCATCACTGCTTTACCTTTGGTGTCTTGCCTCTCAACCTTCAAAAACTCTAATTCCAAGAGTACTTGTTTGTCTTTCAGTTGCTTGTTTTCTTGTTCAAGGAAGGAGATGACAAATTGTGCTCTGGCCAAATTGTCCTGCGTCTCTCTAATTTTGGCATATTTCTCTTTTATGACTAGGTTTTAGGTCTCATGATCATCTTGGACATCGAATTCCACCAAGTCAAACTCTCTTTCTTCCTCAAGAAGGTCTTCCTTCTCTTGAACAACTGCCTCTTAGTGCTTTTGATGTCCCTGTTTTGCTGACGAAGAAGGCAAGGCCCCTTCCAAAATCTGTGGAGCAAACACTTGACTAGGTTCCCTCTGGTAAGTTTTGACCTCTTTGACCTCTTTGTCCTCTTTGGTTTTCTTCACTGTGGCCTTGCTATATAGCCTAGCTTTCTTGTGAGGAGTTGATGTTGGTGGTGAAATAGGTCTAGCAGTCTGACTTGGTGTTGCAATGAAGAAATTTTCCTCAATGAAAGTCTCCCATGCAATGTTCAGCTGATTGAGGTGGTGAAGGAAAATGATTTTAATGAGAGAGTGATGGAAGAGATTATTCATTTGAAGCTCATACTCTATGTTTTTCATTATGTAGGCCATCTTGCCAATACTCCTGTACAAGTAGTAGGGAAGTTTGAGCAATTTCACCCTGGTGAAATGCATGAGCAACCTGATGTGATACTTGTATAACCTGGAGAATATGCCCTCACAAGTGAAGTATTTCACGATGATTTTCATCATGGAGGAAAATCTGTTCAACAATTGACCAAAATGAAAGATCTTTTTTATGGTATATTTATAAGGTGCCTTGAGGTAAGGTTCATTTAGTTGGGTATCCTTGTTGCTGCTGCAATGATGTCAATGGAAGTGGTGAAATTCACCCTGCTATAGTCACTTGGTCTTTTGGAGGTTGTTGATGAAAACCCTGGTCAAAATAGGATGGCTTTGGACTCTTTGTACCATCTCACAAAATTAAAAGCAACCTACATGTTGGAAAAATTTGAAAGCTAAGGGTAATGCCATTAATTCCCTAGTGTCTGGTGGCTCTAATCCTAGAATTCTCCCTCCTTTATTATATTTTTTCTTCTCTTCTTCTGTGGTATTTCTTTCCTCCTCCATTATGTTCAACTTGTCTTGAAAACCCTAGGGAAGAAGGGGAAGGGAAAGGGAGTGGGATTATAGGGTTAGGGGGTCATGATGAGTGAGGGAAAGTTTGGGGAAATGTGTAAAGGCGTTGGGGAGCTTAGGGAAGTGATGGGAGGTTAAAAATTTAAGGGAAATAGGGTAGGAAATTTACACACATGGAGGTATATAGCTAGCTACCTAGGAAAGCACAACTAAAGGGTAGGGTTTAGGGAATAGAGCTTGAGAATGGGAAATAAGGGGATGTAAGGGTAGTGGGGAGTGATTTAAAGTGTGAGTAAGGTAAATGGGGTCCAGGGGAAATAAATTAAGCTTGTAAACTGTGAAACTAGGGTTTCATTGCTTAAAACATGACATAGAGGATAAGGGAGAGTATGCACCCTATATTTAAAACCACAAATGAAAGGAGGTGCTATGGATTTGTAAATTACTTGGAATAAAGTGTAGAAACCCTGATTTGTAGCTAAGAACCCTTGGAGAGAAGCTTTGGATTCATGGCTCTCTTCTGCAAAAAGAGTAGCGAACAGAGGAAAAGTGCAGTGAAGCCCTATGAAAAGTGCATCGTGCTTTTGAAAAGTGTAGCATCCCTCTGGAAAAAAGCGTAGTGCCTTTGGAAAAAGCATAACGAATGAACCAGAACTCATTTTTTTGAAGAAAAAAATGATTTTTTGCTTGGGGAACTTGGAGAGATCGATGCTTGAGGATGAAAATGAACGAATTTTTGGTCTTTGAGGCCTTTATACTTGGATAAATTTCATTAAACAAACTGGGACCCACATTTCCTTTCTTGAAATTAAATTTACATTGCTTATTTACCTTTAACTTTTGAATTTGATCTTTGAACTTCATTTTTTTATTGCTTAGGAACACTGATTGAATTTTTGGAACTTTGCTTTTTTACTGATGGAACTCTGAAGTACTTATTACAAATTAGGAATTTAAAATTACATTTTTCTTTGAAATCAAATTTATTGATGAAATTACTTTATTGTCACTCCTTCACTTGCTGGACTTTATGAATGGAATGATGATTTGATGACCTTGGAAGCATAAAAACCTAATGGAGACTTTGGATTGAATGAAACCATGATGAAAATGAATGTTATGATGATTAAAACTTATGAATGATGGTACACTCAGCTGATAGGTGAAATGATCCAACAACTAGTAAAATTTTGGAAGGAGTAAAATCAGACCTATATCTACATCTAGTGACCAAATTTTTTGCATTATGACCTAATGGAATGACAAAAATTTGACAATGGGACCCTAACATGACATGATAAGATTCCATTTGATCACTGGTGGCAGGATGTAAAAACTAGCACTAACATCTTGGACACAATTTTTGTAAAAAACTCGATATAAATCTTTTTCACTTTCACTGTTTTTCTATGATTATGTGCAATCCTATTCAATTGTGTGATGTGAATTGAAAATTTATCTTTACATATGTTGCAAATGTCTATTTAACACATAATTCGCCAATGAATCAACTAAAGTGTTAAATTTTCTAGAAATGTGTTGATATTGGATGTAACCAAAATGTCTTTCCAAAAGACGAACTATAAGGAAAATGCGATGAATTGCTAAATTTCAGACAATATAAAAGCCAGTAAGCTATAGTACGACAAGTTATGAGTCCAGCCTGATGATGATGCGGCGAATGCCAAGTGAAATGGCATCAGAGAGTAATTCGATCAACCCGCTATACTCAGCGATATTGTTGGTCGATCGACCAATACAAATCCCTTGGAAACTCAGTAACTCGCCACTTGGAGCGAAGATGGTCCATGATGCAGAGGACATATTCTGAGTACTACAACTAGCACCATCGACATATATAACAAATGGTTACGAAGATTCTGACATCAGCAAAAAATGCAAAGAGGATTACTAACCACATGACAAAATCTAAAAGACACATTGCTACACACACTGATCCAGGTGGATATCGGTGGCCGCCCACCTATTCCATTTGGACCTGCACCATCAATTCTTACAGCTTTTCACTTTCAACACAACTTAGTATTTTTAGCAAGTTTTCAGGTCCTGCACTCCCGAAGTCATTTTGGGGCCTTAATGATCCTAGTGGACATTGGTGGCCACCCACCTATTCCATTTGAACCCCCACCATCAGTTCTTTCAGTTTTTAAGTTACAAAACATCTTATTATTTTTAGCAGTTTTTCCAGTCTTGAACTTCCGGAGCCGTTTTGAGGCCCTAAACGATGTTTTTTGGGCATCGTTTGTCTACCGCATATGATTAAGTTCCAGAATCAATAATCACGACAACAGTTGTATTCCTTGGATATATCTTTATAACGATGTATCATACGCATCAAACGGAGATCGTATGCCGAAGTTACGTCCCCGGGAAGTTGAAACACCAATTTACCCAAATGGGGCCCATAGTTTTGGCGCTTCATCTCGTAGGGTTAGGTTTTTGGACATTTAGAGTTCTCCATTGTTTCTCAATAATAAATAGACCCTCGAGCATCATTGTAACATAGTTCAGAGGTCTGTAGCCACCACATCTCTTCTCAGAGATTCACTACCAGCACCCTAGCTATTTTATTTCCATGATGTTTGTAAGCAAATTTATGTTATTTGATATTAATGAAATGAAGCATTATTTCCATTTCATCTCTATATTTATGATTATTTTTGTATTCTGTTGCATTCCTGCATAAATCCAGATCAGTGGTATCAGAGCGGTCTGCTCTTTCTTTGTTTTTCTTTGCATGTCCCTAATGTGGTTAGGGTATAAGGAGTTAGGGCTCGATCTAGTTGAACCATTGCAAGATCAACCTCGCAAGCCCTGACGACCTCCCATGGAGGAACAAAAGAAAGACGAGGGAGTAGAAGATGCTATCAAAATATTGCTTGAGGAGGCCCTCGAGAAACAAAGGAACACGATTATGGATAACTTTGCTCAGATCCTTCAATGACTGCCCACCTACGACCCATCTACATCCAAAAACCACTCCTGGAGGTGCCACTCCCTTCAAGGTACAGGTAAACTTTGACATTCCTGTATTTGAAGGCCAAATAGATGCAGACGCCATATATAGATGGTTGAATTCACTGGAAGGGTATTTCTTTTTCCATGATTTCTCTGACCGAGAAAATATTATTTTTTCACTCCTCAAAGCCGCCCCCCATGTTAAAGATTGGTGGGAAACCTACTGTGAGCAAGAGGATGAAGGGGAACCCTCTCTATTCACCACCACACCCACTTGGAATTCATTCTGAGATGGCATCAAGGAACAATATTACCCCGTGGGGAGCTATGAGGAAAAATACATCCAATGGACCATGCTCCGGCAAGAAAGGGATCAAGATGTGCACGAACAGACGAATCTATTCCATACCCTGCGCAAAAAGTTGGGTATTAAATATTCAGAGAGACATTTGGTGCTAAATTCCCACGACTATCTGTACAAAAACATTCAGGAGGAAATGGAGTTCCTCGACATTACATCGCTTGGCACGACATACCGCTATGCCGCTAAGATCGAGTAGAAATTTAAGCAGAAGAAGCGAGACTTTTGATTTGCGAATCCGAAAGGTGCCCCGAAACCGAATAACAAGGGGCAAGGCCAAAGCAGTGTGACTCAGAAAAACACCACAAATCCAAAGAAGGACACAAGGAAGTGGTGTGAATTTCATAATAGCCCCACTCACAGCACAAATGAGTGTCAAGCCAAACAGTCATTGGTGGCTGAACTAAAGGCACCCGAATTAGATGCATTTTCTGATCCTAAGTCAGAACTAGACAAAGGAAATGAAAAAGGGAAGCAGATCATTGATGTGGATCCCAGTGCCATTTTTGCCACAAACAAGATCCAGAGGGGGGATCCAGAGGAGGGGGAGCACCTCTTCCATTCACAGATGTGGGTGAAGGGTTCTCCGCTGCAATTTCTTGTCGATAGCATAAGCCAAAAGAACCTCATTTCAGCAGAGGTCATGAAGCGGCTTGGCCTACCGACCATAACACACCCATAGCTGTATACCATCGGGTGGCTCCACCCAGGGAGAGATCTCCGCATCTTCCAGTAGTGCCGCCTTTCATACTGTATCAAGCCATTCATGGATGAGCTATTGTGTGATGTTGCTCCTCTTAATGTAGCTAATGTATTATTGGGCCAACCATACTTTTGGAGGCAACATGCTATGTATGAGTCTAGGCATTGTCCTATTGTTATTACTTTGGGAAATAACTTGTACAGGATACCGGAGGTCGTACCGCCTACTGTCATCTCTTTGACTACTACAAAACAACATAGTAAGATTGTTTCCCAAACCAGGAAATTTATTTTCCTTACAACTCGCTCATAGGGAAAGAAGAATAGTGTGGCCAAAACCATGAAATAGGGCTCCTCTGCACAGCTACAGCAGATGGACAAAGTAATGGAGGAATACGAGGAAATTTTCTCCTCACTCACAGAGGCTTCTCTACACTGTCAGGACAAGCACTCCATTGATCTGATCCCCGACGCACCACTACCTGATGTTGCCATACCTGATGCGACTACACAGACATAATCCAAACATGTATTTTTTGAGGCTGATAAAGAAACCAAATTTACTAATTGCATCCAGCATGTCTTCCCGCAGGTCCATGACATCTTCGACAATAGAACGTGCCTCATCTCATGAAGGATCTCAATGGAATGGGGACCATTGCTTCTTAAGGAGGGAGGAATGATCCAGGTGGATATCGGTGGCCACCCACCTATTCCATTTTGACCCGCACCATCAATTCTTGCAGCTTTTCACTTTCAGCACAACTTACTATTTTTAGCAGGTTTTCGGGTCCTACACTCCGGAGCTGTTTTGGGGCCTTAATGATCCAGGTGGACATTTGTGGCCACCCATATATTCCACTTGAACCCCCACCATCAGTTCTTTCAGTTTTTAAGTTGCAACACAACTTACTATTTTAGCAGTTTTTCGGGTCCTGAACTTCCGGAGCCGTTTTGAGGCCCTAAATGACGTTTCTTGGGAATCGTTTGTCTGGAAAATATGATTTCGTTCTAGAATTGGCATTTTTAGCAAAACTTGTAGTCCTCGGATAGATATTTCTAACAATGTATCATACGCATCAAACAAAGATCGTATGCCGAAGTTATGTCCTTGGGAAGTTGAAACACCAATTTACCCAAACGGGGCCCATAGATTTGGCGCTTCATCTCCTAGGGTTAGGTTTTTGGACGTTTAGAGTTCTTCATTGTTTCACAATAATAAATAGGCTCTTGAGCCTCATTGTAACACAGTTCATAGGTCTGTAGCTGCAACATCTCTTCTTAGAGATTTGCTACCAGCACCCTAGCTATTTTATTTCCATTATGTTTGTAAGCATATTTATGTTATTTGATATTAACAAAATGAAGCATTATTTCTACTGCATCTCCATGTTTATGGTTATTTCTATATTTTGTTACGTTCCTACATAAATCTGGATCAGTGGTATCAAAGCGGTCTACTCTTTCTTTGTTTTTCTTTGCATGTCCCCAACGCAGTCAGGGTATAAGGAGTTAGGTCTCGATCTAGTTGAACCCATGCAAGATCAGCCTCGCAAGCCCCGATGATCTCCCACGGTCGAAGAAAAGAAAGACAAGGGAGCGGGATATCCTATCAAAATATTGCTCAAGGAGGCCCTCGAGAAACAAAGGAACACGATGATGGATAACTTTGCTCAGATCCTTCAACGATTGTCCACCTACAGTGCATCTGCATCCAACAACCACTCTGGAGGCGCCACTCTCTTCAAGGTACAGGTAAACTTTGACATTCCTGTATTTGAAGGCCAAATAGATGCAGACGCCATAGATAGATGGTTGAATCTGTTGGAAGGGTATTTATTGTCCATGATTTCTCTGACCGAGAAAAGATTATTTTTGCACTCCTCAAAACCACCCCCCATGTCAAAGACTGGTGGGAAACCTACTGTGAGCAAGAGGACGAAGGGGAACCCTCTCTATTCTTGGCCACACCCAGTTGAATTTGTTCCGAGATGACATCAAGAAACAATATTACCCCGTGGGGATCTATGAGGACAAATACATCCAATGGACCACGTTGCGGCAACAAAGGGATCATGATGTGCACAAACTGACGAATCTGTTCCATACCTTATGCACAAAGTTGGGTATTAAAGATTCAGAGATACATTTGGTGCTCAAGTACCACGGCTATCTACACAAACACATTCAGGAGGAAATGGAGTTCCTCGACATTACATCGCTTAGCACAGAATATTGCTATGCCGCCAAGATCGAGCAGAAATTTAAGCAGAAGAAGCGAGACTTTGGATCTGCGAATCTAAAAAGTGCCCCTAAACTGAAGAACAAGGGGCAAGGCCAAAGCAGTGTGACTCAAAAAAACACTACAAATCCAAAAAAGGACACAGGGAAGTGGTGTGAATTTCATAACAACCCCACTCATAGCACAAACGAGTGTCGAGCCAAACAGTCATTGGTGGCTGAACTAAAGGAACTTGAATCAGATGCATTTTCTGATCCTGAGTCAGAACCATACAAAGGCAATGACAAAGGGAAGCAGATTATTGATGCGGATCCCAGTGTCATTGTTTCCACCACCAAGATCCAGAGGGAGGATCCAGAGGATCCAGAGGAGGGGGAGCGCCTCTTCCATTCACAGATGTGGGTGAAGGGTTCTTCGCTGCAATTTCTTTTCGATAGAAGAAGCCAAAAGAACCTCATTTCAGCAGAGGTCATGAAGCGGCTCAGCCTACCGACCATAGCACACCTGTAGTCATATACCATCGAGTGGCTCCACCCAGGGAGAGATCTTTGAATCTGCCAGCAGTGTTGCCTTCTGTACAGTATCAAACCATTCACGGATGAGGTATTGTGTGATGTTTCTCCTCTTAATGTAGTTGATGTATTATTGGGCCAACCATACTTGTGCAGGTGACATGTTGTGTATGAGTCTATGCCTTGTGCTGTTGTTATTACTTTGGGAAATAACTTGTACAAGATATTGGAGGTCGTATTGCCTCTTGTCATCTCTTTGACTACTACAAAACAACATAGTAAGATTGTTTCCCAAACCAGGAAATTTATTTTCCTTACAAATCGCTCACAGGGAAAGAAGAATACTGTGGCCACAACCTTGAAATAGTGCTCCCCTACATGGGTGCAGCAGATGGACAAAGTCATGGAGGAATATGAGGAAATTGTCTCCTCACTCACAGAGGTTCCTCTACACTGTTAGGACAAGCACTCCATTGATATGACCCCCGACGCACCGCTGCCTGATGTTTACATACCTCATGTGACTACACAGACAGAATTCACACATGTACTATTTGAGGCTGATAAAGAAACTAAATTTACTAATTGCATCTAGCATGTCCACCCGTAGGTCCATGACATCTTCGACAACAGAATGTGCCTCATCTCATGGAGGATCTCAACGCAATGGGGACCATTGCTTCTTAAGGAGGGAGGAATGATCCAAGTGGATATCGGTGGCCACCCACCTATTCCATTTGAACCCGCACCATCAATTTTTGCAGCTTTTCACTTTCAGCACAACTTACTATTTTTAGCAGGTTTTCGGGTCTTGCACTCCCGGAGCTGTTTTGGGGCATTAATGATCCAGGTGTACATTGGTGGCCACCAACCTATTCCATTTGAACCCCTACCATCAATTCTTTCAGTTTTTAAGTTGTAGCATAACTAACTATTTTTAGCATTTTTTCGGGTCCTGAACTTCCAGAGCCGTTTTGAGGCCCTAAACGACGTTTTTTGGGCATCGTTTGTTCGGTGAATATGATTATGTTCCAAACTTTATATTTTTAGCAACAGTTGTAGTCCTCAGATAGATATTTCTAACGATGTATCATACACATCAAACAGAGATTGTATTCCGTGTTTTTACGTCCCCGGGAAGTTGAAACACCAATTTACCCAAACCGGGCGCATAGTTTTGGCGCTTCATCTCATAGGGTTAGGTTTTTGGACGTTTAGAGTTCTCCATTGTTTCTCAATAATAAATAGGCCCTTGAGCCTCATTGTAACATAGTTCAGAGGTTTGTAGCCGCCACATCTCTTCTCAGAGATTCGCTACTAGCACCCTAGCTATTTTATTTCAATTATGTTTGTAAGCATATTTCTGTTATTTGATATTAATGAAATGAAGCATTATTTCCATTGAATCTCTATTTTTATGGTTATTTCTGTATTCTATTGCATTCCTGCATAAATCTGGATCACACACGCAATCAAAGTATATAATACAGTGTTTACTATGCAAAATCAAGCATAGTAATGTTTAAGATACAACTCATTTCGAGGCTGCGACAATGGAATCCCATCATAATCTACCAACTCGTAGGCACCCTTAGCCATAATGCGCTTGAAAATCTAAGGGCCATGCCATAATGGTTCAAATTTCCCTATTCATATCTTATCAGCTTCCTGATCATGAAGCAAGATCTGGTATCCTTCCGAGAAAGTGCAAGGTTTTATATTGCGGTCATATTGCGCCTTAATTTGTCTCTTATGCGCTTCGTTGGCCAATGTGGCTTCACAACGCATTTCATCTATATGGATGAGATCTAAAAGACGTGCCTCTTCCTCAAAAGTGTCAGATAGCAGGTCAATCATGAGTTTCAACGATGGTATTTCACATTGTCTCGATAAGATAGCTTCCAGACCGTAAAACAACTGAAAGGGAGTAAATCCAGTTGCGTTTCTCAATGAGGTTCGATACACACAAAAATACGAGTACAGGATCAAATGTCAGTTTCATTTATGAACCCAAAGCATGCTATGAAGCATACGTTTAAGAATCTTGTTGATAGCTTCAACTTGTCCATTAGCTTGCGAATAATAACGGGTAGAAATATCATGCGATAGTCCTAACTTGGCAGTGAAATCACCCATCAAGTGATTGCAAAAATGTTTTCCATGATCTATGACTATGGCTTGCGGCACACTAAACCATGTAACCACATGGTTAAAAAAGAACAATGCAGATGTCTATCCCGTGTTTTTGAATGTAGGCATCGCATTGGCCCACTTGGTAAAATAGTTGACGGCAACAATAATATAGCCATGCCCCCCAACCGAGCGGGGGTTACATGTCATGAAGTTAATGCCCCATTTTTCAAATGGTCCAACAACGACAACATGATGCATTGGTGTTGGTGGCAAGCGGGTTTTACGATCAAATATCTCGCAAGCATGACAATTTCTAACTGCAATAATGCAGTTGTGAAATATGGTAGGCCAGAAGTAACCAGTGCAGATAATCTTCTGCGTGGTGGCATAACCAGACAAATTTCCACCACATGCACCAGCATGGAAATCATTTAAAACTTTCTCAGTCTCCTCATGAGTGAGGCACCTACGTAAAATTGTATCAACACCATGACGATAAAGTGTATCATCGATGATCAAATAATCTTTGGCTTGGTATCGAATACATCGTTTTTTGCGAGCGAGTGGTATTGGGCCGAAAAGTTTGGGTCTAGAGATATATGATGAAATCTCCATACCACGGGTCAGATGACTCAATCAAAAGAGAAGACTCATCTAGAATTGATGGTTCCCTAGTAGACTCAGTGCTACTCGAAGGAAGGTCACAGATAAGCTCAACACACACCAAAGACTTCTTTGACTTGGATTTGATAAATTCCAAATCAAATTCCTGCAAAATGATGATCCATTTTGAATATTTCACACCCAACAATTCACATGACAGAATGTATGTTATAGGGTTGCAATCCAAAATGAAAATGGTCTTTCAGAGCAGGATATAATGGTGAAATATTTGTTCAACTTGAATAGTTTCCAAAGCAAGCTTCTCAACGTATGTGTACTTAAATTTCGTATCATTAAGATAATGAATCAAATAATAGATCATATGTTCAATCCATATTCTTCTTGGAATAAAACCATAGTGATGGTTGTATCTACAGTGGTGAGATACAAGAAATAATCACTCCGATAAATTGGGGGATAGATTAATGATGCTCAAATTATGGTATATTTAAGAACACCAAAGGAAGCTTGTGCAACCTCATCCCAATGAAAGGGAATCCCCTTTTTCAAGAGTCGAGTAAATCCTTTAGCCATTTCAGCATAGTTAGGAATGAACCTCCTTAGAAAGTTAGCCTTCCCTTTGAGTCTCTATAGCTAAAGCAGATTGGAAGGAGCAAGCAAATCAAGAATGGCCCGGACCTTCAATGGATCAAGATGAATTCTGTCTTTTGACACAAAAAATCCAAGAAAGAGACAAAAACCAACACCAAACACACATTTTTGCATATTGAGGCACATTTTGTAGTGACGACATCGTAAAAAGATTGCTCTCAGATGTAGTGGGTGGTCAACCCATTTCCGTGAATGTGCAGGTAAGTCATCGAGATACAGTTGACCTATGTGCTTGATGTCATGGAAATCATAATTCATTTCCCTCTAGAATGTAGCCCCAACGTTATTTAAACCAAAAGGGATCTTTTGATAAGCGAATGTGCCCCATTGAGAGATAAAATCAGTTTTATATTAGTCCTCTGGGCGAATATTGATCTGATTGTAATCGGAAAATCCATCCATGAAAGAAAATATTTCACATTCGGCACATTCATCAATAATTTGGTCGATAAAGGGAGTGGGATAGTTGTCTTTCAGACAAGCATGATTTAAATCCCGATAGTCACCACACACTCTTATTGTCCCTTGTTTCTTCATGACAGGGACAATGTTAGAAACCCAATCGGTAAGCTGAACAAGGTAAATGAATGTATCGAGCAAAAAAATTTCAACCTCTGCTTTAATGGAAACAAATTTATTAGGGTGAATAGGATGAAGGTGTTGTTGTACTAGCTTGACATCAGGATAAATTTTAATATCATGTTCAACAATGTTGGAATCGATGCCTGGAATTTCCTCATATAACCAAGCAAATACATCTTGGAATTCACGAAAACAAGCGCGGTAAGTATCAAGTTAAGATGGAGAATAAGATGCACCGACATGAATATTTTATACAATGCTAGGTTTGGTCAAAATATTTATAGAAAACATTTCTTTGATATTTGATGGGTTTTTCTTAGAATCGACAGCGTGGATAGGAATAAAATTCGTCAATAAATCAACGACTGTAGGGTGATATAGTTCAGTTGGATTATCTTCACTGTAATCTGGAATATGGGATCGTTGATGCGATTCTACCCATGTTTCTTCTTCTAGCATCATTGATTCCATAATGCTCTCATCGGCTATGAATACATGTGAAAAAGGATCAGAAGAAGTACCAAAATCCAAAGAACGATCAACCGAAATGGTAGGCAATAAAGGATTTGGATTGGACGCATAAGCCAAAAAGAATGATTTCTATGCTAACTCAATTGGACTTAGTGGCATTATGTCGCCCAAGTTATCTATTTCATAATCATTGGGAATCTTCCTTAAGTCAGATGAGGTGGAATATATCATATTGCAAGTCTCTATATTAGCGATTTCCGCCGATGTCGCAAGCGACGGTAACGAAAAGGTGCTCATTAGGGAAGAATCCTTAAAGAGTCCTACACCAATGTTCTAAAGAGGTGGTGGGGGTCAGTGAACAAATGAAATTCTTCCAGTTGCCTGGGAACCAGAGGCAAAGAAAGAGAGTTGATCAATGGCTGTGATGCTTCCCTTATGGGGGAAGATGACCATATGAAAGTAAGTAGATACTACTGTAGCCATAGCGTAAACCCACGGTCTTCCAAGTAATATATTGTATTCAAGGGGTTCCTTAATGACCTCAACTTCAAAAGTAACTCATTTCCCCCCTAGTTCAACTTGCAGGTTACTAAGAATTCCACAAGTCTTATATGTATGATCGTCAAAAGCTTTCAACGTCATAGGTGATTGTGATAACGTTGACGAGCAAAGTTACTTCCAGCAAATCATAGACATGATATAAGTAGATGCACCTTCATCAATGATAGTTCGATGAATGAGACGATTCAGGATATGTACTTGAATCAAGAATGATAATTGTGTTGGTAGTTATGGCACATAGCCCACGTGATTAAAGACTACAAGATTTGAATCTGTTGGGTCGATTCCACCAATCACAGACAACAAAGCCTGATTTTGGGAGGGACAATTCTGAAGAACCTCAACCGTTGACATAACAGAAGGTGAGTGAGCCAGATATTCTACTATATTATAATTTTGAGTTGCACAATCTTGAGGGTTGAATGTCGATTTATGAAATACTCCCTTTGATGGCTTTATTGCTAACTCTAGAATGATAGGCGGTGGAGTCGAATTAGATGAGGTCGAAGTGGAAGTGGTAGGTTGATCTGTAGCCTGACCGTTTGGTGACGACAATGGATTACTATAATATTTACTTCGAGTAGACACCAAAACATCAATTTTGGGCTTAGTGGCGGATAACATAAGCACTTGCGAACTATAATAAGGATCCATAACAACCATATGTGTTTCCAGGTTCAGAAAAGGATTTTTCAACGCTGCAGATGCGGCAGAAGTATTATGAAGATTTGAGACGTCTGAGCGGTGAGTAAAATCTCGCGTAAAATTCTCCTCATTACATATCAAGCAAGGGTAACAAGGTTTCCGAAATGAACTCAATGAATCAGATGATTTTCCTACGGGGGTGAATTTGGTTTGTTCTTATCTTTCCCTTTCTTCTTATTTCCAGGTTTCTTGTTACTTTTTCCTTTGTCATTTGACACGACATGGATTTCAGACGAAGACATAGGATCATATGTAATAGGGGTTTTATTTGAAACAACAAGAATAGAACTAGATGGTCGACTTGTTATTGGAGTGCTAGCAGAACTAATCACACCATCGCCAGCATGAATGTCTTGACCAGATGGAGTAGGAGTAATAGTAAAATTTTGTCGCGGTGCATTTGGAATATTTTCATAGAGCATGCCAGAGTGAGTATAAATCAAATCCAAATACTAGGCACGAGAAATTACTTGCTCTTTAGTGAAAAAAATGCCTTTGGCCACATCCTCGATGATAGATGGAAACAAGGACTTTATAAAACACTCAACGAAGAGCTGATCAAGAAAAAATGTTTTAACCATTCGAAGTTGACGACACCACTCATGTATATGATCTGATATATGAGGAGCAGTGGTATGTTTAAAGCTGGTCAAAAGTTTCATTCCAGTTTCATATCTGATGGGTAACTGGAAGTGGGTTAAAAAAGTAGTGGCTAAAGCTATAAAGTTATCAAAATAAACTCATTGTAATTCAATGTACCACTTCACTGCCAGACCAGTAAGCATTCACTGGAAAAGACACAATCTAACAGAACCATCATTTAAGGAATTAGATGAACACCATGAATGATAAGTCATGACATGTGTAGATGGGTCTTCTCTAGAATTTCCATTGAATTTTGGAATGTTAGAGTGTAATTTATGAGGAATCATCAGCCACCAAGGAAAATAATGAATGGGATCTTTGATGATCTGGTTTAAATCAGGTAACTCTAATGTTGCAACAAATGGAAACTATTGATTAAGGTTAGGTTGAGCATAACCAAGATAAGATGAAATTTCCTGGGAAATAGGTCGTTGTGTACCAACAAATGGATTCTGTTGTTGGTAACCCAGATAAGGGTAGGCTTGTTGACCAGGACCTGGATAAGGTTGACACTGTGGGAATGGTTGTTGTGGCTTCCATGTTATCTGATAAAATTATTTCCCGCTAGGATAATTTGGACCCAGTTTTGAATAGACTGGGCTAGTAGAAGCCCGTGACAAAGGTAAACTAGCCTGTAGTTGTGAAATTCCCGATATAGATGGTTTTTGAATACCAGCATGGGAAGACGGAGTCTGCAGACCCGAAACTTGAGGGTTAGGGGTTGAAGGACTCACTTGAGCAGACTGAGAAATAGGCATAGAAGAAATAATAGGCATAGTAGGCACAGATGCAATAGGCTGAACTGGTTGATAGTGATACACAATTGTGTGCAGCTGAACATAAAAAGTAGGCTTCCATTTACAAACAGGCATTCCAGCATATGATTGGCCTAAAAACAACAGAGTACTTCCATATGGCACGAACATTTGTGGCCCCCAAGCATATGGAGTATAAGGATATTGCACATATTGACTTTCATATGATGGGTATCTAGTAGATACTGGATAAGATGGATGGTAATTTGATGGACCAACGTGATATTGAGTTGATGATGTCACTAAAGGATTAGGCCGTTCAGTACTCGTAAGAGAGGAACCAGATAGAATTCTATGTGATGACATGGGCGAAGTCCATGGACTAGAGGAGACACAAGAATAGGCTCTATTTAAAGCCTAGTGACCCAGTGGGATGGATGGACCACCATAAATATGAGACTCGGGTGTCGTCAAAAACATCAAAGATGAGGAAACAATAGATGCTATCACAACTGTAATAGGTGGTATAGTCTGGGATGTTATCTTTGCCATGGTTAAATAACTCAGAAAATACTCTAACAAATCTACAGGAACTTGAGAGTGAAAAGGATAAACAGGAGCATAGTATGTCAAACGAGGAAAATATGGATTTAAATGAAGCCTCGACCCAAAATGAGTGGGAGATGAAGGGGTTCTCTCTTCCTAAAGTTCTTCCTCTATCAAAATTAAACCAGGTGGAAGTACTTCACCGTCAGGCCCAAGATAAATTTCAGGTGGTAAACTTTGCGATAAATAGAAAGAATCAATGGTTACAGATGAATGAGGATCAGATGGTTGCACTGGAAAAACTTCTTGTTGTTCAACTTTAGGATCAAGATGTTCTTGTAAAAGAACAATGGGTTTCAGATCAAATTCTAGTTGAACAAGCTCGGGTTTTGGATTTACTGTTTCACTGGATTGAATTTTAGTGTCCTGAAGTAACTGTGAGGGTTCTGTCTCGACAATAGTAGATAAAATAGGATCGGTCGAAATGACTCGAGACTCGGTACTCAAAGGATCAGATGTCTTTGGTATATCATATGATGTAGCATAAAAGGTTCCAAAGGTACTAGATGAAGGTGTGCTTGGTAGGACAAGCGCACCTTTGTCTACTAGGTGTTTCTTCTGGCAGTAAAGGTCGTTTATTTGCCATCGTACATGAACGACGGGGAAAGGGTTGATCTTCTTCCACAATTGTTGATTGATTTTAAAACAAATAAAAAAAAAGAGGGTAATTCTAGGCAAAAGGTTTACCAAGCAAATGTGAACTGCAATATACCGCCCCAGTAAACTAAGGACTTATGTACGTGTAGGAAATCTCCCTAAATATTGTGTTCAGTGTATCACAGTGTACAAGGTGGTCGACTCGATTACCTATGGATGGTAAGAAACCTAAAGTTGTCCTCCCAAATATACGCGAAGGCATGTTGAGGCCTAATCCATATTAGTGTTGTACAATGCAAAACCGCATAGTGAGAGCACCCCCTTATACTTTTCATACTAGAACACCACCCAATATACCCGAAAGTACGTGGATGAGCTCCTATATACTTACGTGCATGGAAACAAATATCACACTCGGAATGTATCACAGACAATTAATGACATCTGATATGTTTAATGACGCCGGAACACGTCTCTAGTCTAGACCTCTAAATTTTATCATTAATGTTACAATGCTTCCTTAGATAAATTCAGATAAATTTTATGTTCATCTTGCTTATCCGTTTGTCTTTTAGGTTCACCGCAAGATGTATTGACACTCCTAGAATGAAATTAAAATGAGAAGCATTCGTTTCAAATTGATTTTCAAAAATGAAAAACTAGCTACAAGGGATAGAGCTAAGAAATAAAAAATGAGCACATCTAAATGAAATTTCCCTAAACTATTCATATGAAGCACTCACAATCCCTATATGCAAATGCATGTTTTTCTTTTCAATTTATTTTAAGTTTAGATGAATGAAAAAGAAACTATAAAGTACAAACAATCACGCAATACTTTCAAGAGAAACGAAGACTGAAATGACAATTCCTCTTTCCAAAAATAAATAAATGATCAAATGTAAAATTTAACTTTGGAACTATTGAAAAATGACAAAGAAAACAAAAAGAAACTTTGATCAAACAAATCCAAAGTGAGGCAAGAACAGTAGAGGAAATTTGTTCTCTAGAGGGAATCAATCACTTAAAACTTCAGCAAGAAAGACACTGAAATGAATTGCAAAAGAAAAAATATGATAGATTTTGGTTGGTCACAGGGGCAATGCACCCCTAAGTGGGAGATAGTGTGTTGCAGAGCATTGTCCCTAAGCTAGCAGTGCTATGCAAAGCACTGTGTCAAGACCAACAGTGTGTTGGTACCATAGAACTCTCTAAAAAAGCAATCAACAACAATAATTTTGATAAAACACATTCAAATGACTTAAATTAAGGAGGTAAAGTCTACTAGACGTTGATGAATAAGGATAAAAACACCAGGGACAATCTGTCGATCCCTAATATGGTCTCCAAATTATTTTACGGAAATCAAACCTACGGATAAGTATGCTTTCCCTAAGTGTGGTGGTGCACTTAGAACAACACAAAGAAATATATTTGACCTTTTCCTTAAAATGAATAGATAACGGAAGAAAACCTACTTGTAATCTATTCGCTTTTCCTCACCTCCCTTCGTCGCTTCCATCGCCTTCAATCGAACTGAACTCGCTATATTGGTACCTGCAATGGAAAATAGAAAACAAAAAATGACGTAAAGGCAATATGATCTATTCAAGTTAAAAAAATTGAATCGATTGCATTTGTAAATACACATATAACATCATTGAAACATGCATTAAGAAAGGAACACATGTATTTATTATGAAGTAGAAGGAGAAGTTACAACCAGTTGATTGATTCGATGTCAACCCTCCATCTTCAGTCCCATCCTCATCACACCAGCATCATTAATCCAACAGCATAACAATACATGCACAATACCTCCAAGAGTTGTGATCTCACTAGCATAACTCTACTTAATACAAATTATTTCTATCTTGTGCACTATGATCAGTGCTCTATTTATAAGTAGATGAAGGTAGTTTGACATAAATGAAACATCGAATGGATTTCCAAAAATGGGTGAAGAGGTTTCCTTGTTCATGGGAATAGGAGTATAAGAGTTTTAATGGCTCCATGGTGTCCATATTCAAAGCTATCAGATGAGGTGAAAGCTGGAACATATTCTAGAAGCCACTAGAGGTTGGGAAGATTCCCGGAATCTAATGAAAAATTCACTCCCAGTCGACCAACGCACTCTAAAGTGGGCCCAAACCCTCTGCAACACAGCCTTGCATGGGATTATATGCTCTGCAGAGTAGTTACTACAGTCTAGTGGTGCATTGATGGTTCAATGGGGCACTTCAACTAGAATCTAAGCAGTGAAACTTTCATGAAGGAAAACCACCAATGGGATGAATTTTTTAGGGCATGTAGCAACCAATTTAGAGTATGATAGACCTTAATGGATACTGATCTATGTTTTGGGAAAATGCCAAAATTGACCTGTAACAAGTACCATAGGTCTTGAAGTCATTAGTGGGAGATTCCTTCACTATTGAAAATGATAATACATCAATCTTTCCTAATCGGTAGATTCTATCAAGTGCTCAACTTCAACTCGTTCATTCGCACTTGTTAGATTGTACTGGGGTACCTTGAATCTCATCATCATTATCGATGAGTTTTCTCGCGTTTGTTAATGTTATACATCAATGACCAGTAATTAAATGATTTCTCACATGGTTGACTTCAAATCCTTTATTCCCATAGTGTAGAATTGTACCATGGTTATCGGTGAATACCTTGGGTTTGCATCAACATGCTTTGGTTCACTTTGATAGCTCCTTCAGTTTTCTGCTAGTGACACCATCCACCGTTATATGTTGCAGTTCATCACAACAACATCCTATATGATGGCACTCGAGTTGCATGCAATACCATTTTTCCACCACCTATGATTTGGTACTTGGAGATTCAGTTGTGACTTCATTGATCAAATATCTTTGCAGCATCATTGATCAGCCTTCTATATGTGATATTTTTACATGACTTTGACATGTACTTTGGGAAGTGATCAGATGAAGTATAGTTTCTTCTATAATTGTATACATATTATATCCTCTCCATAGTACTTGTTATGCGGTCATGCTTTACTTTCACTGCGCATGGGTATGCCCACCTCATACATGAGCTTTCTTTTTTATTTATTTCACTGGTTTTTTGCAGGATGAAATCTGGTGAAGTCCTCTCAAGTCCTCGTAAGATTATTTCTTATCCAAATAATACATTTCGGCCATCATGTACCCCTTCTGACCTCATATATTAGGGTACATATGTTATACCATCATTTATCACCTCGATATACTTGATGATCTATGTATTGGCCTTGGGCAACCCTTTCCATTCAGACTTAGTCCTTTTCTTAGAAAAAAATATTTTGAATTCCATACGCGACTCTGCCCTATTAAAAATGCGTACAGTCACAGGTCCACTCATATTTGAACTGCGTATATAATTTAAAATATTAAATAAATATAAAACTTCCTATTATTTGGGCGGGGTTTATAGGTTACACCGAAAGCACACCTACAAGATATCGTGGCCAAACTGTTCCCAACTGAAAAAACTATTTTGAGGAAGTATAAATACACCTCATGGGAAGGCCTGAAGGGAGGATAGAGATAGGTATTGATACTATAGCTTGTTTAGCCCAGATCAAGTCTGATTATCCCTGTGCTTCCTGCACTTCCTAGGTTTAGGAAACCCTTGTTTCCTTCTTTGAGATGTTCACCTCCTTTATGTGACATCCTTGTGCACCTTTATGGAAGAATTTTATTGAGGCTTGGGTTTGACGGATCTAGAGGATGGTTTATCTTAGAGATATGGTTTATTTTAGGTGGTATTTCTCCAGATATTTTACATACATCAATAAAAAATCTCTTTCCTATTCCTGATGTCATGATATTTAATGCTTTTTATACATGTTAATGATCTTGTAATAGTTTATTTCATGTTATTTTATATAAGCTTATATGATCTAAACATTGAAATCTAGGATATATATGTTGTACAACTAGCCTATGCACTTTTTCTTGAGTGAGTTGCAGGTCTTAAAGCATGTGGAGAAGCAAAGGGTTTGAACCCTGCGAGAATGACCTCAAACGTAGGGCATGTAGGTAAGGTCATCTCTCCCAAGTTTACTAGTTTAAGCATTAGGAACAGTAGTTTGATTACTTCTTGTTGTTGTATGCCTTCTGCTCTGTTGGGGTCCTCAACCCAGACCCTAGGGAAATTTCTCCCATAATAGGTTGGTTAAAGATTGGTATCATAGCTAGGTTCAATGCTTGTACTGGATGGTAGGAATGTGCTTTTCATGCATGGATGTTAGTTGTATATGTTTTTTTTATGCATGCATTGTGAAAATTATTGTAGCAGTAGTGTCATCATGTAGAGTTTGATGATATTTATGTTAAGATGATTGACATTATGATTTAATTATATATACATATGTTGTGCTAATCCGGATTGAATTAGTAGACGATATAGCCTCTCTTGAACTTCATTGAGGTATGTTATATTATTTTTGTATTTGGTTTATCTTACATTGTACGTTTTCCGGAAGTAGAAGACCAAGATGACAAGCAAAGTGGTGGAATACAAATCACATGATTCTCCCTACAGATTAGCTGAGAAACATGGTGATGAGAAATCCGCTAACATAGCAGACAAATTGAGATGTTTGAAAGCAAATATAAGGAGTTGTAAGTCAGAAATGAAAAAATAATTCAATCATAGGAGAGACTTGCTAGGGAACAAGAGAAACAAGCAGAGGTCAATGCAATGATTCTTCAGAGTTTGTCAAAATTGCAGAGACATGGACCACTTTGGATTAGTCATGGACAAGAGGAAAGGAAAAAACACACATATGGAAACAAGTCTCAAACAAGATACAAGTTTGACAGGGATGATACAATCATAGATGGTAGGTTCATGGATACACTTGATAGGACCTTAATTCACTTCCTCCTACCTTCATCTATCTTCTCCCACCCTCAAGACACCATTTATACCCTCAAAAGGCTCTAGGAACCCCTCTTGTAGCAATACAAGGCCTCCTGTAGCAATACAGGACCTCATGTAACATACATGCAGCACTATTTTCTTCAACGTGTTTCACTCCGCACTTTGATATTAGCCTATTTATGATGAATAATGACCCCCCAACTTGTGATTTGATGATTAATAGAAGCTATTAGACCTATCCAACTTCCTCTGTTCCTCACTGCAAAGCATATTTAGAATTAGTTTTTTTCATAAGCGTGTTAAAAGTTTGATTCTTGATTTTCATGCAAATGTAGAGTAGATCAATGATACATGGAAGTATATTACTGCTTTGATTAAACGTTCAAAGTAGAGTAACTTTACTTGTGAAAGTATACTAGCCCTTTCTCTTTCATGCAATTTCAATTAGCATTTACATTTGAATGAGTGAAATTTTCACTTTCATAGTTACAATCAGGTTCAATTTTTCTTTCATAAAAAGTTTTCACTATAATTAGTTGGAGGAACGTTCTCTAAAAATCTTGAATCAACCTTCCACTCCCATACTAGTTAATGAATTGTTGAAGGAATTTGAGGGAATTCCTTGAATGACTTGTGCTCTGTTGACTCTCTCCTAGAACATGTCAAGATTGTAGAGGTTGGCCCATATAGAACTCTAAAGATCAACCATTCTCTCTTGGAAAAACAAGAAGAACAATTGTGCAATGTATTGAGGCAACACCTGGATGATTTTTCTTGGGATTGTAATGAAATGAAAGGTGTGCATCCTTATTTTTTACTCATCATATTTACATCAAAGAGGGATGAAAGCCTGTGCGCCAACCCCGGGGAAGGATGAACCCAAATCTTAAGGACATTGTGAAAGAAGAATTAAAAAAGCTTCTGGATGTCGGGTTCATATACCCCATTTCAGATAGTGAGTGGGTTTCACCTCTTGTTCTAGTTCCCATGAATAATGGGAAGTGGCGAATCTGTGTTTAATAATGGGAAATTACCAAGGATACAAAAAACGACCATTTTCCTTTTTCCTTCATTAACTAAGTCTTAGATGGCCTTGCAGGAAAAAAATTCTTCTCCTTCCTAGATGGATTTAGTGGATACAAGTAGATTCAGATCAGCCCTGAGGGCCAAGACAAAACCACATTTACATGTCCTTGGGGTTTCTTTACTTATAGAGTTCTCCCATTCGGTCTGTGCAATGCCCTTGCTAATTTCCAGAGGGTTGTCCCAAGTATCTTTGTTGAACTTGTTCATGACTCTGTTGAAATATACATGGATGATTTCACTCCTTATGGATGTGACTTCCAAGAATATGTCTCCAATCTGTGCAAAGTATTGAAGAAATGCATTGAAATGAATCTCTCATTGAGCCCTAAGAAATGTGAATTTTTATGAATGCAGGGATGTTCCCTGGCCATTAAAAAATCCAGGGAAGGGATAAATGTTGACCCAAACAATATTTCCATCATCAAAAGGGTCCCTATTCCTTAGAAACAAACAGATTTCAGGAGTTTTCTTGGATTATTTTGGTATTATAGAAGGTCCATTAAGGATTTTAGTAAACTGGCTTCACCCTTGTTTGGACTGTTAGTTAACTATTCATATTTTTGTTGGAAAAATAACTTTCAGGAAGCCTTTGAGGTAGTGAAAGAAACGTTGACCACTACACCCATCCTTAGGGGTCCCAACTGAGCATTACCTCCCCATATACACACAAATGCCTTAGACAAAGTTGTAGTGGATGCCTTAGGAAAAGTATAAGATAAATGACCTTATGTTATCAATTTCATCAGTAAGAACTTTTCCAAAGCTGAGTTGAATTATACTTTCATTGAAAAGGAACTCTTGGTTGTGTTAAATTCTTTGAACAAATTTAGATATTATATCAATGGTTATCAAACTTTGGTTCACATTGATTATGCAACCATTATATATTTAATGAATAAACCTGATATAAATTCCAGTATAATTAGATGGTTGTTATTATTGCAATAGTTTGATTTGACTATTGTTGATAAACCAGGGAAATATAATGTGGTTGCATATTTTCTGTCAATTTTAACCCTGCCTACAGGAAATGAAGAAATGATATATGATTAGCTTCTAGATGAGCATATATTTTCCATATCAGTGCTTTCTCCTTGTTTTGTTGATACAACAAACTATTTGGTTGCTGGGAGGTTCCCTCCTAACCTATCCTCCAAGGAGAAAAGCAAGTTTGTCAGGAAGAGTGCCCCATTCACTTGGATTGAGGGAAATAATTTCAGATTGGGGCTAGATCAGATCCTGAGAAGATGTGTGAGGCAAGAAGAGGTATTAGACATCCTCTCAGCATGCCATGGTGGACTTTGTGGGGGCCACTTTGTTGCTAAGAGGAAAACCTTCAAAGTTTTCCAATCAGGTTATTATTGGCCCACTTTACATCAAGATGCAAGGAGGTACACCACCAGGTGTGATCAGTGTCAAAGGATGTGTAACCCAAAACCCAAGGATGGAATTCCATTACAACCTCAAGTGACTCTAGATCCATTTGATAACTAGGGCATGGATTTCATTGGAATTATTGATCCCCCATTAGGAAATAAAAGGTGTATCATTTTATGCACTTATTACTTGACCAAATGGGATGAAACAAAAGCAGTGAAGGCAGTAACTGAGTAGAAGGTGGTTTCATTTATAAGGGAGAACATATTCTACAAATTTGGTTTTCCAAGGGAATTAGTCACTGATCAAGGAGCACAATTTACATCAAGTTTGATTGAAGATCTCATGAAGAGACACCACATCAAGTAGAGGAAATCTGTTGCCTATCACCCTCAATAAAATGGGTAGGTGGAAGTCACAAACAAAGAATTGGAGAGTATTATTGCCAAGGTTTTTAGTAGTAGAAAAAAAGATTGGATAGACAAAATTGTGGAAGCCACTTGGGCCTACAACACAACTTGGAATACCACCACTGGAATCACTCCATTTAAGCTGGTCTATGGGAAGACGGTCGTGTTGTCTATTGAATTTGAGTACAACACCTTGAGGATGGCAACTCGGTTAGACTTGGCATTAGGGGAATTTTGAGGTCTAAAATGAGCCTCCTAAGGAAATTATAAAATAATAGTGGAAATAATAAAATAAGATTTGATTACATCATAAAATTTTAGAGGGAAAAAAGGAAAAACAAAATTTTCAACTCATATTTTCAACTTATCTCCCAAATTTTTTACTCAAATTTCGAGTGGGAGTACTCGTTGGATGAAAAATTTAATTCCTCATCCAAGGAGTACCCATGTTTCATACTTTTGATGGACCCTGCTACACGAAAAATAAGAAATACATAAATAAAAAAATGTGATTACAATGTAGAAGGACCCATCGAAAGTATGCAACATGGGTACTCCTTGGATGAGGAATTAAATTTTGCATCCAACAAGTACTCCCGCTTGAAATTTGAGTAAAAAATTTGGTAGTTAGGTTGAAAATATGAGTTGAAAATGCAGTTTTATTATTTTAATTATTTTTTAATATTTTTACCTTTTTACTTAAAAAATGGTGAATCATCACCCATAGTTGACATCATCATCTTGAATCCTATTGGTTCTTATAAATTTTATTTTTTTTGTACATTTTTATTAGGAGGCCCATTTTAGACCTCAAAATCCCCCTAATGACCTCACTACAACACAATAGGAAAGGCTACTCCAACTCAATGGTCTAGATGAATTCAGAATGCACACTGAGGAAGTCCAGCTACAAAGGAAGATTTGGAATAATAAACACATATGAGAAAGGAATTTCCAAGAAGGAGATTAGGCCCTGCTGTATGATTCTAGATTCAAGGATTTCAAGGGGAAGTTAATGAAAAGATGGTTGTGTCCCTATCTAGTAGAGAAGTGTCATGAGAATGGGTCTGTCCAAACCAAAACAATTGATGACGAAGGTATTCTCTTACTTTTCAATGGTCGTAGATTTAAGTTGTACAATAAACCTCTGTCCAAGGAAGAGTTTATTAGTTCAGTCAGTTGAGAGTTAAATGTGATTGGGAGGCTGATAGCCCTCATTCCACCAAAATTCTAAAAATACTAATAATAATAATCATAATAAGAGGGCATATATGAAAACCTCCATGAGGCATATGGGGCCAACTCTTGAGTTGAAAACCTCTCTGAGGCAACCCAGGAGACAAAAAAGGAAGAGAAGCAATAAAATATCCCCAGGTGAAAACCTCCTATGAGGCACTTAGGGAAGGCATGCAGGTTGAAAACCTCTACAAAGGAAGCTTGCTTGTCTAAAAAAAAAAAAATTAAAGAAAAAAAAAACAAAGGAGAAAAGGAAAAACACAAGGAAGGATTCCTTACACTATCTCTGCTAACATTTTATCTTTGTAGGACTCCAAAAAGTTGACAAAATCATGGTTTCAAGGTAGAATATATAGGTGTATTCCTCCATTCTTCCATCTATACATTTCACATCCACACTCTCCACTCACATACCTACCTCTCTCCATCATCCAGTCAACAAAAGAATCAATTTTTTCCTCCTTGTTGGAATGCTACAAGAGGAGCCCGAAATGCTACAACAGAGAGATATGACGTGAAAAAAAGACTAGAAGGTCACATTTTCATTAGGTAATGTTGAGGGAGGTCCACCACTGCAAATTTAATCCCCCATCCACTCCATCTAGTCAAGGTTATTTCCAATTTCCTCTCTATCATGCATTTAAAAAAAAACTCACAAAATCCTTGTCTTCCATTTTCCCACAACCTACACCACTTCTTCAGGATCCTAATCTTGTCATCATACCTTTAATCACTTTCCCTCCATCTAACAAGAAAAATGAAGCATTGAAAAGGGGATTAAATGACTACTACAAGAAGGATAATTCTCATGTAGAAACATGTACAGACACCACAAAACTCCTTAAAATTTTTTCTCCACCCAAAGAAAGCATCATGGAGCCATTTATATACACAAAAGAGGCACATCATCCTTAGGAAGCATTCCATCCACTCCACCACTAGAAACTTGGACATAGTGAAGGAACCTGAACACACAACAACGTTATCAGTCAAAATATCATCAAGTTACGAATACCTAAACAGAAACAAGCAAAGCAATTGAATCCCTCAATATCACGACGTTACGAGGCCCAAATCCAACATGCAGCCATCTCCATCAATTAGATCCAAAGGTAGGCTCAGGTATGAAAACCTTCACCTCTTCCCTATGCATATAATGCTAAAATGGGATAATAGTTAAGAAACGTATTTTAATGGGCTGGGGGTGGCCAGTGAACATGGCCACCTTCGACTAGTAAACTAAAAGTTCATTTTAGTTACAAATGCACATGGAAAATTCAACTCAAGTAGGTGGTGATTACAAGGAGTGAGGTGATAATCATGAGGAGCAAGGTAATGATTGCAAGGAGTGGGGAAAATTGTTCAAAAAAGGAAATCGATGTATGAGCCATGTCACCTAAGCGCTCCGAGATTTTATCACAAAAGGGAATATTAAGTACTAGGCTCAACTTCATTTGCACCATCGCTCATTTCTAAAAAATAGTTAGAGGAAGGACGTGCTAGTGCTATCAGAATTCCTAGGGAACCACCGAGTTGCTTCGAACTATGGTTGTAGGTGCTACCAGAGAAGCTACAGGAGGAGCTACATGAGGGTATGAACTGCTACAGGAAGGTTGAGAAGAAGTTACAGGAGGGAATTAAAGGGTTAAGGGGAGCCAAAATGACCCAAAGTTTTTCTCAAACCCTCATGCACATTGCAGAGCTATTTTGAAGAGGATTAAGTGATCCTTTCCCTCTCTAATTTCCATACCTCTGCCTGGGAAATTCTGCTTGAAATTAATGCCTTGTAGCAAAGAATTATAAATTCATTCCATTTTGGAAATTGTTGTGTGTAGGGACAGAAAAAGAATTTTCTTTAACATAAATTCTAGCATCCTTCTCCCTCTTTGATAAAAAGGAAGTTTAATATTGTTTTTACCTTTGGGATTGCTTTGAAGAACATTTAAATTCACACCTAAGTAAAATGAAGAAGGAGCAGTAGAAGAAATGTGTGTGTGTTGGGGGGGGGGGGGGAATTCAATAGAAGAGAACCCACAGACATAAAGAAAATTCATGAACATCCTCTTGTGGTAAAAATTTCCAGAGACATCATTGGTTTGGTTTCCTTGAACTGTTGAAGGGATATGATGATTACATGACCCAATAATTTTCCATGACACTAAATCCTCAAGGAGAATACAGTGCCACTATTGTTGTCGGAGGATTTTCCATATCCTTAAGTCCTGAAATAATAAGTAGAGTGACCACCTTAACCTTGGGGGTTTGATGGAGCAAGGAGGAGAAGACAGTAAGTGTTACAACCAGGAAATTTTTTTTCATTCAGCGAGAGAAGCCCATAGAATATAAGAATTAAGTAAGAAGAGAAAACCTACCTTACACCGGGGATGAGGTGGCTTATCACATCCTCAAGTATATAACTTGTGAAGGGATTTTGAGTTTTGTATATGCTTATCATTTTAGGTTACTTCATGAGTTAAGTTTCAAAGAAGATTTACTAATCCCACATAGGCTAAGTGTTCCCCATTTACTCCTATAATCAATCATTGAAATAAGCCAGAAGGTGAGGGAAGGAAAGCATCAACACTTTTCCCATCATGGCCTTATTAAGTTAATTGTGATGGATGCTCTAATTCACTTAAGTAACCTTGTGCTATGGACTAATTTCATATACATGGATAGGAAGGTCTTCATTGGAACCCAAACCATCACACCTGGAGAAACACCAACCTCTAGCATTGGAGGTAAGGGAGGAAAAACAGAGGGATAAGAGGGAGTAAAAACAAAAGAAGAAGAAACAAAAACAGAGGAAGAAGAAGCAACAAAAATAAAGGAATAAGAAGCAGAGATTAAGGAAGACAAATGAGTGAAACAAGTAGAATAAAAAGAAAGCTTTTATAAGACTTATAAGCCTTGATAAATAGAGAATCAAGGACATAAATGGAGTCTCTCTCCATGGTATACAGAGCAAGAAGTGGTTTCCACATTGGCCACATTGAGCACTCCTACGAAGATCGAAAGGAGGAAACTAAGGCAAGGTCCCCTATATTTCAAAATAAGTAAAATCAACAGGATTAGGCATGGGAAACCGCAACCTCCTTCAAAGGTTCCTATCACTATTGATGAGTTACCAAGTAAAAAGGGAGAAGTGGGGTCGAGTGAAGGTAAGATTGAAGATATTACCTCTCCTAAGGAAAAAACCAAGCCACATGTGATAACTATGGGAAGGCCCACCAATAGGGCAGTCACCTTCAAGAGACTCAAGACACAAACTACCATTGTACATGTAGAGAAAGAGGAGCTATAGGAGGAAACATGGATGCTACAGGAGAAACAAGAGATGTTATAGGACTAGAAAGAGGAGCTACAGGAAGGAGAAACCACCTCAAGAAAGGTTGGACTCAAGCCTCTAAGAGCCATAGGATCCTGAGCCACAACCCATTCTATAATGCTACTACAAAGTTGTTGAGGGAGGTAGGATTATACTTGAGAAATTCGCCATCCCACTCTTCTTTGAATTAGAAAAGGAAATGGGAAGGACACATAGATGGATGCAGATTTCCAAATCCAAAAATGTAGAAGATGTGGGCATAATGGAGGAAAATATTAATGAAATGGGCAAGGAATTAAGTGACCTACAAATAAGGGAGTCAACCGCGAGGGAGCAACTACAGGTAGAGAACACAAGACTTAAAGAACAATTGCAAGAGAAGGAGGCATAACTTGCTACTATGGAAAGTCTATCTATGGAAGTCATACAATGCAGGCAACCATCCAAATCCTATTATATTTTCCTCAAGGAGAAATGGTTGTAATTCCAAATAAATACACTAGCACAATGTTGGGTACTGGATTTGTATACTTTCCTCTCCCATTTTATCCCATCTTTCTATCTCTTTATACCATTATTGTTCTTAAACGCATGAGGTAAAACCCCTTTTCCTTATCTTTCATGGGATATTTAATTAATGAAGTAATTGTCATGGAGGTTTTACCTTTTTGCAATATTAACTCCGATATTTCTACAGATTCGGCCAAAGCAGGAAAGTTGCAGCCGTGAGTTGTGGAACAACCCGTAATTTCCAACACTATCTTCATTGTTTGTTATAGCGTAATAGACTTTGTTCCACACCAACATTATTTCAGGCCTTGTTATGGTTTCTTTCTAGGAAACTAGGTTGCTATTGTAACAAATTGTATTTTTGTAACATTGAGTTGCTGAAGGGAATCTAGGTTTCCAGGACATTTGTATAAAGAGGGCATGCAGGCTGTGAATTGGGGTTAAGCCCAATTACATACTGATTTTGTAACAATTTATTTTGCCATTAATTGAATGCATAGCATCTTGTTGTTTCACCTGTAATTCGTGAGTTTACCGCAACACTAATCAGAGAGTTGGGCCAACTCTTCTGATCAGGTGTTGCATTTCCCTTTCTTTTCATTGTTTTCATGTTTTAGTGTGATTTCGGTACCGCTGTTATAGTTTAATCCTTCAATCGCTGTGAATGTATTTTTAATTCTGTAATCTATTTAATTGATGTTACAGTAGTCTATGTGTTTATGGATATAAACCTGTGACCTACAACAGGTCACGTGCTTGCTCCTGCATATACTGTGTTGTTAGTATTGAAATAACTAATGCCCTCGGGTTGATAATTTATGTGGAAAAAGGGTTGAACATTGCTCATATCCAGACACCAACATGTTGGCGTCGTTTTTGGGGAAGGCTAACAGGTGCAAGAAACGGATTTGCAATTGATCTACGGGTTGATCTCTCATCTTGGGGAGGGAATTTATTGCCCTACTTCAAGTCCTGAGCATAGTGTTTTTTGTTTTCTTTTCTGCTTTTTACTGTTTTTCTGAGAATCAATCTCTCGTCTTGGGGAGGGCATCTATTACCCTACTCCTAGTCCTGAGCATAGCATGATGTATTTATTTCTACTTTTCTTTTTCATTAAAATTGATCCCTCGTCTTGAGGAGGATATTTTCTTACCCTACCCTAAGTCCTAGGCATAGTTTCCATCTTTTTGTTTTTTTAATTCTATTCTGAAGGGAAAATTTCTCATCCTAAGGAGGGTATTTGATTACCCTACTTCAGGTCCTAAACTTTGATTTTATTTTTCTTGTATGTTTGAACTTACTCTCTCGTCCTGGGGAGGAAGGTATATGTCCTGCTCCGGGTCCTGAGCGATTTTTTTACTTTGATGAACCCTCTTCACAATTTGTATGAACAAGGATCTGAATAAGAGGGGCAAAGGAAGACCCCCAAAGAAAGGAAAGGATCTGGGAAGGAAGACATACATCCAGAAAATTATTGAAAAATCTAGATCTGAGGCATCAGCCCGTGCTGCTATTAGGGTAAGAGTTCATACGAAGTCCGAAAGGAAGTCTGTGGAGAAACTAGTTCCATCCATGGTACCAGAAGGTATTCTTTCGATGGAGGAAGACTTAATAAACAGGGTATCGGTGGAGGAGACGTCCTTACTAGAAGCAGAAGGGGAAGAAATAACAAGTAGAGGATCAGAAGAACTGAGCAATTCTAATTGGGAAGAAGAACCTCCAAAAGGGTTTTCATCACCATGATACCAAGGGAGTGCTATAAAACCTCCTCTAGTTGAATCAAACAATTCTGATTTGGTGAGAGAATTCCTAAAGGACTTTATAATATTCCAAAATTTGCACACAACAATTTGGAATATTAGATTTTGCTGCTTTCACTTAGGAGAGGAATAAATGGGTAAGGATGCCCATGAACAATAAAAATATGAATAAATACCACCTTAATGAGGAAAGGGATCACCTTAGGAGTTTGATTTTACACTTTCAAGTGTGAACAAGGGCAAAGGAGATGTGGACAGGGTCAAGTTTGACTAAGTCAACATGCATTCTTGAGGAGGAAGAGATCACCCAAGTAAACTAGCTCAATGTGAACAAGGATCAGCCTAGACACACATATGAGAGCTGGATTGAAGACCCCTTAGTGTGAAAGGAGGCAATAAAGGTGAATTAGTTCCAGTTGACCAAGTCAACAATGATGCTAGAAGAGGAGGGAAGCTAACAAGGACAACGCCGTTTTGAAGGAGGAATCTTCACTAGGAAGTCACCTCAACAATGTGTGGCGTCTGGGGTGAGGAGGCTCACCAAGGATAAAAATGAGGGCACAGCAACAAGGAGAGCATTGAGTATTCAACTATATTTGGTATTTTGACTACTTGCATGCTTCAGCTATTTAGTTGTGGTTGCAGCACTGCTTAATGCAAAGAATTCTCATGCAGGAATTCCATCCTATTCTTTGGATCAACTTGCTTAAGGGATCTAAAGGGAAGGGTTTGAGCTTCAATTACATCATATGTCTTAGGGAAAATCAGCCATCAACACCTACAGCGCAGTCATATTCAGAAACTGTGTCCTTTATGCAGGTGCAGCAGCAGTAGGGTTGCACCCCTGGATTTTGTGTTAGTGTTTGAGGAGGAGGTGTTTATTTCTCTCCGAGAGTTCTAATAAGAAGGGCCTAGGGCCATTTTTCTGTATTGATCAGCTATCTTATGTCATATTCAGCCATGTTTAATAAAAATATGCAGTAATTGCGTTATTTTCTGTAATGCTGCTTTTTATACATGTATAATGCTGAAAACCCTTGCTGGGTGTCTTATTATTTGTGTAAAAGAGGTTAAACCTCCATTTCTATGCTATTGGATTAATATAATATCTATATCAGTATTATTTCATCATTTTCTGTAGAAGCCCTCATGGGAATTACGCTCTCATAGTCTTCAGAAATTCTGTTGTAGAGAAGCCATGGGATCAGGGTGTTTTTAAGCTATCTTGAGCTGGGGAGATATGTTTAGTGTAGCTAGATACATTTTTTTCACCTCCAATTATGCAAGTGGGTTCTATATTGTCTAAACTAAGGGATCCAAGTCCCAGTATCCACTTTTATTGTGTTATTTGCTGAAGACAGCTGTTTTATGCCCTATATCACTGCATTTCCCCACTTGGGAAGGAGGATATAGGCCATATTATTGCAGAGGTTCTTACATCTGCTGGTGAGATGTTATTTTACATCTAATGAGCTGATCTAAATTTCTAGGCTCATGATTTTCTGAAGCTCTAACTTTTGAATATCTTAAGATATTCCATTTGTTGTAGAAAATCCCAATTTTGGGATATTATAGTGGTATCGAAGCTGCCATCTTGGCTTAGCCTGTGGATTTCAGATCCAATCATAAGATAAGAAGAAGAGGATAACAAAATGATGGAGAGGATGAGATTACTGTCATCGATTTTCAAATCTAAGAATAAAGAAGAGAAATGCAATGAAACTCCAAGAGGGTTTCAAGAAGGAGAAAGCTGCAGTGAGACCTCTAGAAGGTTTCAAGAGGAAGGAGAAGACCCATGCACTTTGTGTTCTCATGGAGGGAGTGGAGAGCAAGAAGAACACTTAGAACATGAGATCCTGAGTGGGTATTTGGCAGAATACAAGTGCCAACCTAGGGCTTTTAAAGAGACCCTAGATTTTCCTCAGTTTATTCAACTGAGAGAAGAGAGAAGACCATGCAGTAAGAGAATGATAAGAGGCAACAGATTCCTGTTGTATACATTTGATGAATCACTCAAGTGTGCAACATAGACTTGGGTGATGAAACTAGAGGCATTTTTCCTACTGCATCTAGTAGTGGAAAAAGAGGTTGTGGAGATCTCAGCGCTACACTTGGAGGGAAAGGCAAGCTCTTGGTGGTTTAGCCATGAAATTAATGCAAGAGTGTTTACTTTTGATGATTTTACTCATCATATAATCAGAATATTTGGAAGTAGTAGATCAAAGGAGGAGGATTTCTCTTCTCCACTTGAGGAGTCTTGTACCAGCACTGTCACAATCATGAAATGGCAGCCATCTGTAGCAGTATTTGGATCAGCCAACACATTGAAGAGAGGAACTCTTGCAGCAATACAAGAGGTTCCCAAAAATCGCCAAGTTATGCATGTATTTCCATTTCCGATCATTTCAGAAAATCTTATGGGAAACTTTGGGAATTTGTCCTCACATGGTCCAGGATCAAAACACATTGCTGTGGTGGAGCAACAAGCTTGCACAGTGCTGTGCAACTTGGGATTGATCCAAGAAGGGATGAACACTCATTCCTTTGCACCTTTATTGAGTTGCATGTAGCATAAGGGTTTAGGGTGCAAGATTGGGGGAGGCATGAGGAATGTTGAATCACTTCCCATTGGTGTTTGGTTTTTAGCACACTTGGATTCTTTTGGATTCAAGAGATTGATTGATGAGAGGTATTTTCTGAAAGATCTCCAAGGGATTACATCTCAACATCCCATGAGGTGTAAGGAGGAATACTTGCTTTGGGAGATTGGTAGTCTTCATTGGGAAGATGCCAGAGGAGATGATGATTGGGGGCATCCACACTTGGATGAAGGGAGGTGGATGGAGAGTAAGAGGCTTGTGAGCCACTTGCAGGTCTATGAAATAGGGCAGCAAGAAGAAAAGCTGCGCTGGCTACTCTTGAGAGAGTTTGGCCATCATGAGGCATATCCTTCTCCTAAGGGTATGAAGGTGGAAGACAGTTGGCAGGACACTAGCATCATATGGCAGCCTAGAGGTTGGGTGTATCATGTTGATTTGATCTTCTTCATATAAATCAACATATTTTCACCTCATGCTTTGTATGATGGAGGTGTGAGAGGGTAGAAAGAGTCATTATTGATGTGGTTACACTTGGGAGAGTATGGGCAGAAATTTTCCCATACTTTTCATGATATTTCTGGAGAGAAGGAAGGCACATTCATGGTGCAAGGAGGCTACCCTTTAGAATTGGAGGATTATGAGAGGCTTCCATGTTGGAAGAATATCTTCTCATATAGCAGCATGATGGTGGATGGATTTGGCATGTGGAATGTCAAAGGAAGAAGTCATGGAGTGACAAGAGCCTTGTTACTAAGGCCTACATCGCTGTCACTTGAGAGCATGTTTCTAATGATTGAGTGTTCCAAAGGGAGTATGCACCCTCTCCTCTTGCAGATTTTTATGAGGAGATTCTCATGAGAGGACTCACTCATGGACCTCACCTTCAGCTCATACATGATTCATGGTAAGAAATACATTTGTGTGCTTTTTGATTACTCTATTGAGTATTTGTATTTTCTCACCATATGTAAACAATGCATTGCTCCACAAGAGAGAAAGATTATTTATGGGTTTCATGGTCACTTTACGGCCAAATTTTGTGATGATGATAACCCATCTCTACATGACTTTGGGCAAGTGTTTTATTGTTTTGATTGTACACATTTGATCTATATTACTGCTTACTACTTCATAGTAGATGAGCTAACATGCACAACTGGAAATTCCTTGGAGAACAACTTGCCATTTGATGCTCTGAATCAGCAATTGAAAAGACTGCACTGTATCCACCAAAGAGACCATGTGTATCATCCAAAATTGCGCATAAACTTCGGCCATTTTCTGATTTGGATGCCATATGGTGATGATGTGCCATTAATCTTGTATGGAATGGTTTGGGTTGGCATGGCTCATGACTTTGGAGGGAGGGTCCTTGGAGACTCAATCTTCCTCTTGCCATTGGAGGGAAATCATGTTGCAGCCCAAGATCAGCATGCCCTCTACACTTATCATAAGTGGAGGGGAGGACAGTGTGGGATAGGCCTTCTTGCCTATCATGTTCATTTATTCAGCCCACCTACACTTCGGGAGCCCAAGGTGGAGGAGATTCTTCATGAGTTGCCATATTGGAGGGTGACTCATTTCACATGGATGATAGCTTGGGGGTGGAGGTTCCATTTTGGAATGAGAGTTTCCCATGCACTTCAAACTCCATGCCTTAAGAGGACCTCTAGACAGCACATAGTTGTCTCCTTGAGTATGTTACTTTTGCATGATGATAACCATTTGGGATGTGCACCAAATGCTAATTTGTCTACTTGGGAGAGGCACTATGAGGTTTCATTGTTGAGACAACATCTTATTCTTTGGGGGAGCTCATCATATGAGGATGCTACAAGGGGAGAAGAGGAGGTTCTTCAGTCCTATCTTTGCAAGTTTCTTGAGGACAAGCAACATTTGAGAGGGGAGGACTGTAATTTCCAAAATTTGCACACAGCAATTTGGAATATTAGATTTTTCTGCTTTCACTTAGGAGAGGAATAAATGGATAAGGAGGCCCATGAACAATAAAAATATGAATAAATACCACCTTAATGAGGAAGGGGATCACCTTAGAAGCTGGATTTTACACTTTCAGGTGTGAACAACGGCAAAGGAGATGTGGACAGAGTCAATTTTGACTGAGTCAACATGCATTCTTGAGGAGGAAGAGATCACTCAAGTAAACTAGCTCAATGTGAACAAGGATCCGCCTAGACACACATATGAGAGTTGGATTGAAGACCCCTTAGTGTGAAAGGAGGAAATACAGGTGAAATAGTTTCAGTTGACCAAGTCAATAGCGCTACTAGAAGAGGAGGAAAGCCAACAAGGACAACGCAGTTTTGAAGGAGGAATCTTCACTAGGAAGTCACCTCAACAATGTGTGGGGTCCAGGGTGAGGAGGCTCACCAAGGATAAAAAGGAGGGCATAGTAGTAAGGAGAGCATTGAGTATTCAGCTATCTTTGGTCTTTTGACTACTTGCATGCTTTAGCTGTTTAGCTGTGGTTGCATCACTGCTTAGTGCAAAGAATTCTCATGCGGGAATTCCATCCTATTCTTTGGATCAACTTGCTTAAGGGATCTAAAGGGAAGGTTTTGAGCTTCAATTCCATCATCTGTCTTAGGGCCAATCAGTCATCAACACCTACAGTGCATTCATCTTCAAAAACTGCGTCCTTTATGCAGGTGCAGCAGCAGTAGGGTTGCACCCCTGGATTTTGTGCTACCGTTTGAGGAGGAGGTGTTTATTTCCCTCCGGGAGTTCTAATAAGAAGGGTCTAGGGCCATTTTTCTATATTTATCAGCTAAATTATGTCATATTCATCCATTTTTAATATAGAGATGCAGTAACTACATTATTTTCTGTAGTGCTACTTTTTATACATGTATAATGCCGGAAACCCTTTCCGAGTGTCTTATTCTTTATGTAAAAGAGGTTAAACCTCCATTTATCTGCTATTTGATTAATATAATCTCTATATCAGTATTATTTCATAATTTTATATAGAAAACCTCATGGGAATTACGGTCTCACAGTCTTCAGAAATTCTGTTGTAGAGAAGTCATGGGATCGGGGTGTTTTTAAGCTATCTTGAGCTGGGGAGATATGTTTAATGTAGCTAGATACATTTGTTTCACCTCCAATTCTGCAAGTGGGTTTTATATTATCTAAAATAAGGGATCCAAGTCCCAGTATCCACTGTTATTGCATTATTTGCTGAAGACAGTTGTTTTATGCCCTATATCACCGCATTTCCCCACTTGGGAAGGAGGATATAGGCCATATTATTGCTGAGGTTCTTACATCTGCTGGTGAGATGTTATTTTACATCTAATGAGCTGATCTACATTTCCAGGCTCATGATTTGCTTAAGCTCAAACTTTGGAATATCTTAAGATATTCCATTTGTTGTAGAAAATCCCAATTTTCAGATATTACAAATTTTGAGTCACCAAGGGACCAGAAGAGTGTAGTGAAACCTCCTACAGTACCAGCTGTAGAACCAATCAAAATTCCAAGTGAGTATTGGAAGGTATTTATGGCACCTGTAAGTTCCTCTATTGATTTTCGAATTAGAAACGTTGCAGGTGATGCACCGATGAGACCCATCCCTTTAACAACTCTCCCTAGCTTCCATGGGCTTTCTTCTAAAGACCCTGATAGGTTCCTCTTCAAATTTGATATTGTTTGTTGAGGATATTATTATATTTCTGATGCTCAGAAACTAGAAATATTTCCTTCTACTCTAAAAGGGATAGCCATGAGATTGTTCATGGGTTTAGGAGGGAGCACGATTACCTCATGGGAAGGAATGAAAGAAGCCTTCTTGGAGAAATAACAAGATTATTGTAAATCCCATGACGTTAAGGAGGAAATCTGTAAGTTTTCACAGAAAGAGGATGAAAACATGGAGGACTATGTGGAACAATTTAAATATATATTGCAGAGGTCTGGACATAGTGACCTGGACAAGGATATTCTGAAGATCATTCTTCTTCGAGCACTTAGGGAAGACTCACTGCAACTTTTGAATATATTAGGAAAAGGGGATATTTTGAAATAGTACTTCGATACTATCTGTGATTATTGCATTAAGTGTTCACGGGGGGTTGCAAGGAGTGGACAAGGAATTCGGTCATCAAAGACTTCCAGTGGAGGGGTTACAAAGGCAGAAATTGGAAATCTACTGGAAAAACTAAGGACTAATATTTTGAGCACATTATCCACCTAGATGGACACTCTGAAAGCAAAACAGAAACAAATGGAGTTGGAAAAGACTATGGCTATACTCTGCCCACAATGCAGAAAGAAGCATCCTTTGAAGGAATTCCCATTAAACATAGTGGAAGCCTGTGCAATCTGTGAATAGACTTATGTGACCATCTCGTGTCCATCCTTGCTTGGACTGAAGGCAGTTTTCCAAGGAGCAAGTGAAGAAAGCGTGGTAGACCAGTTTTACTTCATGGGGCAGAAGAAGCCATGGCAACCTCGACCACCAGCTATGAATCCAGGTATGTTTCAAGACCCATCTCAGTATTTTAATAATTTTAATATGGGTCCCCAATCTGCACCATTTTCAGCTATGTGGTATCAATATTAGTATCCCCCTTTGCAACAATGGGTTCCCTAGGCCAGTCAAAATCCTTTATGGAATCAGACCTGGCGTGGACCCTCTCCTATTGGATAGTTTCTTCAGTCTATGCCTCAATGGAAACTTCAGTTGCCCTCTAGTGTACCTCTAGGAAACCTAGCCATTAGACCCCAGCTTCCTATCTAGCCCAACCCAAATCCCGATAATAAAGGGGTCCAACAAACAGACACTCTGAACCTTCTATCTTATAACATTTCTATCGCAGGAATTAATGAGATAAACCTATGATCTGGCTGGGTAGTAAATGCACCTACTTCACCTATTATTATAGAACAAATTGACAGTGAAGATACAAAACCAGAATAGAGAACAGTTGGGGAGAAATCAGACCAAAACATAATGAATCAGACACCTCCCCAATCTGTTCCTAATTAAGGTCATTCAACTTCTCCTCCATATCATGAAAGACTAACCTTGAGTAAACTGAACCCTCAAGTAGAATTTGATTTCTTAGGGGAGCTACAAAATATATTTGTTAAAATACCCCTGCTACAGGCTGAGGGATGTACCCATATATGCAAATACCCTTAAATAATACTGCTCTAAGAAACCAGGGAAGAAACCTAAGGATCCATTAACCATTCATGTAATGGGCAGACTATCCGACATCATGTTAAGAAAGATCATGCCTGTAAAATATAGAGACCCAGGGAACCCAATTCTAACAGTATAGATCAATGGTGTTGAAATCCCAAATGTACTGGTAGATTTGGGAGCTGCCGTCAACATTATCACTGCTGAAACAATGAACACATTAGGTCTTGGAAACATTAAACCAACCCCTACTATATTCCTGGAACTAGCAGTCAGGTCTACAATTAAACCAGTAGGGAAATTAGAGGATGTGATTATTTTAGTAGATTCATGGCATTACCCTGTGGACCTCCTTGTATTACAGACTCGACCTTTAGTTGGTGGTCACCCATTGATCCTAGGAAGACCTTGGCTTGCAAATGTGGACGCCTACATAGGGTGTCGATTTGGGCATATGATCATATCAAATGGGACAGTTACAAAGAATCTTAATCTTTATCCTCCTGTGGAACCTAGCCCATCTGAAAAATCATTAACCAGTTAGAAACCTCTACCTGTAGAAGAGCTTGAACCTAAAAATGAAGATGTCAGACTAGTCCTCACTATTGGGCAGGCCCTTCAATTTAAAATAGAAACTGAGGACAATGCCATTAAATCTTTCATTAATGATTCCAGTTATGTTTCCGATTCAACTCAACAGATTCTAGAATCTGCTATGAGCTGTGAAACATAAGAAAACATTGAACCAGAATATGACATTGATGACATTCCTGTAACCTCATCCCATGATAGTATTCCAATTGAGATTGAACTAGGTAAAACACTCAATATCAACCCAAACCTGTCTGAATCCTAGAAAAAACAACTTTTGAAAGTCCTTCAAGATCATCAGGAAGCTTTTGTCTGGGATTATACCGACGTGAAGGGGATCCCTGCTAACTTATGTACTCATCATATTTATATTAAGGAATATTTCTGCCCTGTAAGACAACCTCAACGGAGAATGAACCTTGCTCTCAAAAACATTGTCAAGGAAGAATTACAAAAGTTATTGGATGTAGGGTTCATTTACCCCATCTCAGATAGCCAGTGGGTATCTCTGCTATTTATCGTTCCCAAAAAGGGTGGTAAATGGCGGATCTGCGTAGATTACAGGGAACTAAATAAGGCAATGCAAAAAGACCATTTACCTTTGCCATTCATTGACCGAGTCCTAGATACCTTGGCTGGGAAGAAGCTATTTTCCTTCCTAGACGGATTCAGTGGATATAACCAGATCCAGATAGCCCCGAAAGACTAGGATAAAACAACTTTCACATGCCCCCAAGGAACCTTTGCATACAGTGTCCTCCCATTTGGCCTGTGTAATGCTCCTGCTACCTTCCAGAGGGAAATTTTGGGAATATTTTATGATTTGGTCGATGATAGCGTTGATATATATATGGATGATTTTAATCCATATGGCAGCTCATTTGAGGAAGGATTGGAAAATCTGGAGAAAGTACTCAAAAGATGTAAGCAGACTCATGTATCTTTGAGTACAGTCAAATTTCATATGATGAGGGAAGAAGGAATAGTATTGGGACTTTTTCTCTCAATTGCTGGAATTCGAGTTAATCCGGCTAAAGTAGAGGTAATATTACACTTCCCGGTACCCAAAACATCCACACAAGTACGTAGATTTATTTGTTGTGCTGGTTATTACAGACGCTTTATAGAAAATTTTGCTAAAATAGCACATCCACTTTTTCAATTGCTAACAAAAGATGTCGAATTCTTGTGGACTGAATATTGTGAGACGACTTTCATGAAAATTAAAGGGCTGGTTTGCACGACTCCAATCCTCCGAGGACTTGATTGGGAATTACCATTTCACATACATACCGATGCTTCTCAGACAACAGTAGGGGTTGTTTTAGGATAGCAGGTAGACAAAACACTGTACGCAATTTACTACATCAGCAAGAATTTAATTCCTGCTGAACTAAATTACACGATGACAGAAAAAGAATTCTTGGCTATCATTTATGCTGTCAATAATTTTCGGCACTACATCTCCGGGTATTCTACTGTTGTCCATACTGATCATGCAAAAATCAGGTATTTGATGAATAAACCTTTTACTCTTGGCCATATTACAAGATGGTTGCTATTGCTTCAAGAATTTGATATTACAATAGTAGACAAACCATGAAAAGATAATGTAGTTGCTGATTTCCTATCTAGAATGGATAACAATGATGAATGCACACCTATAGAAGATAGTTTTCCCGATGAACATATTTTTGCAGTTTCTACTAAACCTCCATGGTATGCAGATATTGCTAACTATCTTGCACAGGGAAAGTGCCTTCTCATTTGTCATACAGGGAACAGCGAAAAATTATTCATCACAGTGCCTGATATTCTTGGATGGCAGGGTACCTTTTTCATTCAGAAGCGGATAAGCAGATCCGGAATTGTGTGTCTGAGGATGATATTTATGAAATATTGAAAGTTGCCCATGATGGCCCTTGTGGAGGGAATTTTGCAGACAAAAGAACAGGCCATAAGGTGCTACCAATGGGATATTACTAGTCTTCTATATTTCGAAATGCACAGAATTATGTCAGGAGGTGTGATAGTTGCCAATGTATGGGGCAGCCTGGTCGAGCTGATGAAATGCCTTTGTAGGCACAGGTAGTCCTCGAGCCTTTTGAGAAATGGGCTATCGGCTTCGTTGGACCCTTTAACCCACCCTCCCAGCAGAAGGTCCACATCTTGGTTTGTACTGATTACATGACTAAGTGGGTAGAATCCAAAGTTGTTGCGAAAGCAACAGAGCAGGTGGTCTCAGATTTTCTATTTGACGAAATTTTTGCTCATTACGGTACTCTAAGAGAGATTGTTTTAGATGGAGGAGCACAATTCACATCACACATGATAGAAAAGCTCATGCATAAATATGGGGTCAAGCACAGGGTGACATCTCCATACCATCCCCAGGTGAATGGACAAGTGGAAAGCACAAATAAGACATTGGAAAATATTTTGACAAAAATTGTGGCATACCATCGTCGGGATTGGGCTCAGAAGCTTCCTGAAGCTCTCTGGGCATATAGAAAAACATGGCGAAATACAACCGAGTTCTCACCATTCGAGTTGGTTTATGGGAAATCCCCATTTTTTCCAATAGAATTTGAAATTAGTACGCTCAGAACATCTCTTGAAGTTGGTTTAGATCTATTAGATGCCCAGAAACACCGACTGGCTCAGCTCAATGAACTAGATGAAATCCGTTCAATGGTTGTCCATAGAACTACTGCTATCGAGCAGTAGAGAATGAAATGGCACGATAAGTTCATTAAAAATAAGGTGTTTCAAATTGGAGATTGGGCACTAATCTATGACTCCCGCTTTAAGGATTTTAAGGGAAAGCTTTGCACTCATTGGAGGGACCTTACGAGGTGGACGCTGTATTTGATAATGAAACAATCAGGCTAGTCACAATTGATGATAAACGTGCTTCATTTATAGTCAATGGACATCACCTGATACTATACCACCGCGCACCTCTAAGGATTCTTTTGTCAAACACCTCTCTGAGAAATCTGGTTTGAAGGTTATCAATGCAGAGAACTCTTCCTCTGCACCCTTGTTTTAAAAATAAAATAATAATAATAATAAAATAAAATAATAATAATAATAATATATATATATATATATATAATAATAATAATAAAGAATTATATTGTTTATCTTATTGTCTTTTTACAGGAGTTACTACTAAGGAGTAAAAATCAAAGAAAATTTTTCCAAGTGTCGCTTACTGCTACTCATGGTGTTGTTACTCAGTTGCTGCTACTCATGGTGTTTTTACTCGGTTCTTGCTACTCATGATGTTGTTACTTGGTTGCTGCTGCTCATGGTGTTGTTACTCGGTTGCTGCTACTCATGATGTTGTTACTCAGTTGCTGCTACTCATGATGTTGTTGCTCGGTTGTTGCTACTCATGATGTTGTTACTCTATTGCTACTACTCATGATGCTGTTACACCGGATGCTGCTACTCGATGCCGTTACTCCTTGATTGATGTTGTTACACCGGATGATGTTACTCGCATTGTTGTTACACCAGATGTTGCTACTCGATGATGTTACTCCTTGATCGATGTTGTTACACCGGATGCTGTTACTCGCATTGATGTTACTCCGGATGCTGTTACTCGCACTAATGTTACTCCAGATGTTGTTACACCATATGGTGTTACTCGCACTGTTTTTACTCCGATGCTGCTACTCGATGTTGTTACTCTAGATGCTATTACATAGGATGTTGTTACTCCGGATGCTACTACTCGTACTGTTGTTACTTCGGATGCTGCTACTTACATTGTTGTTACTCCAGATGCTGTTACACCAGACATTGTTACTCCGGACGCTGTTACTCGTACTATTGTTACTCCATCTGTATCATTACTGCGTCGTCATCCTACCAACCGTTACTTCGTCCTGGTATGCCACTAGATATGCCTCCATGTGACTTTTATCAATTTAATTAAATATCGCATGTGAATACTTTAATGCCGCGGACGGAAAAAATTTAAGTTGGGGGTGGGTGCCATCATAGTCAAGGATGGCGTAATAATAACCTCATAAATCATTATGATAGTCCGTATGTGGTACACCTTATGATCCCTATCAACATTTTGTATAATCATTCAATATGTGTTGGGATCCCTAATATGTCTTTTCCACTCGATACGAAATAATTATTATTTTTATTCATTACACTTACCATATTATTTTATGATTTTTCTCGGTTTCCGAGAATTACCATCCGTATTTACCGTTACCACCTTTCATTTTCACCATGTTGTTTTTCCGAATTTGGTATCCACCACTTCGCCCAACAGTCTACTGTTACAAGAAGTACTGCTACAAGTCTCCACAGTATGGGCGGACTGGCTGTGCAGCATGAGCCTGAAAACACAGCTTCAGTCTGCAGCAACCCAGAGGTATGGAAAATCTTTGTCGATGCAGGGTGGGATAAAAAATTCGACAGGGTTCAGGGGTTTGATAGGGGAATCATAATGGAGTTGGCACTCAATTTAGACGAGAACCACTCACGGGTCATAGGATTGGTAGTTCCTGTCACAGAAGAGGTAATTGCAGAGGTTAGCGGGCTGAGACAGCAGGGGCATCAATGGTTTTCTTGGAGATTTTATCTCCTGGAGTTTACCGAATTATTCTTGCAGGCAGGGGAAAGTGTTTTTCAAATGGGCAGAGGATATGAGTGCAAAACTGCCGTATAATTGGACGAAGTTGCAGGTTTTGTAATAAAATACATAACTTGTGAAGGCCGGGCCATAAATCTGTTTAAGTATCATTTTAAAATTTTAACGCACCTTCTATTTACACAGGCTCAGGTGCATTCCTTAAACATGCCCTTCTTCCTATTGAATCAGCTGCAGCACATGTCACAGTCCGCTCGGTGTTCTCGCTGGATGTTGGTAGTGCTCTCCAACCACAGATTGGTGTGCTTATTGTTCATGCATGCAATAAATAGGCTTCGGGTCTCCTGGGTGGAACTTTTTGGATCCTCGGAAGATGAGATAGTAGCCCTTATTGCTTCTAGAGAAGAGGAACTAGTCTCCCGACTAGTTTAGCAGAAGGAGAACATTCAAAAGGAATTGATCAAGAGGAACCCGAAGAAATGGAAATGGAGGTTGATCAGGAAGAACCTGAAGAAGTGGAAATGGAGATTGAACAGGAAGGGCCTAAAGAAATGAGAATGGAAGAGATAATTGGCAACATAGCCAAGGCTGCCACACAAGAACCAGCCCTGCCCGAGGAGGCCAAAGATGAAGGAATTATGGATATCATGCAGGAAGTCGAGACTGTCATACAATCATCAAATTTTTTCAATAAAGAACAAGGGAGTGAAATGGCAGATAAAGGAATTGCAAGTGATGTTGTTTTGCAAGAAACAACATCACCTGCCTAAGCAGATATGGATTTTGAAACAATTGGGGGTGCTACACAAGAACCACCCCCAATTTGGCTAGAACAGGGAAATAAGGAGGAGTCAATCTATAAAATTGATAGTCCCTCAAGGACTATTACCAACTATGGAAGAGGAAGAAAGTCATGAAGAGCAAGAAGGTAGAGAAGGAATAAACCAGGAGGTCGATACTGTCCCACAAGAACCAGTATCGACCCTATCAATGATGCCCCACAAGAACCAACATCATCCCCAACTGAGGTAGTAATGCGTGAAGCTTCGGATCAAGCCAGAAATGAGGATGATGAGTCTGTCCCCCATTCTCCATTCCAGTCCATGATGCCTAGAGGGGCGAGAGGATTTCGCTTGCCCAAACTATTAATGGAGGAAGTAGTTGTTCCACCAGTGCTTAAATTTGTTGACACAACCAAGATTGGCCCAATCACTACCAAACATCTGTTGGAGCACTTAGAGGCTCACAAAGAAGATGGAATTCTTGTGGAAACACCAGAACGCAAAGTGGCCAATGAAAATGTTGACCAAATGGTAGGAGTCCCCGAAGGGAATATAGAGGAGGAATCCCCTGAAGATAGGGAGCCTAGCCAGAAAGGCTTAACAAGGGAATCCACTGAGAATACCATTAGCATTCTGCTACCTCTTGAGCCTGTCATATTTCTAGAAACTGAATTTATTGTCAAACATGAATGGATCGAATAGTGTGAGAAAAGAAGGTTACCTCTCAAGAAGAGGTATTAGCTGTAGTTCAGTGAAACCATGAGGTTGAAAAGGGAGGTTTTGGATTTGAAAAGAATTTTTCCTGGCTGAAAAAGAAGGTAAAAATCTACAAATGGAGGGAAATAAAGCCAAAAATTATGGTCTCCTCCGCAGCCACCCAGACTAGCCCTATTGAAGAGTTGTTTGAAGGCCGAGAATTTGTATTGTCCGATGAGATCCATAAGTGTCAGTCTGTTGCGAGTGACCATAAGAAAGAAATAGCTCAGGTTCGAGAACAGGCTGCCAAAATTGTCACAGGGTACATGGATCAATTATATAAGGCGCGACTGAAGCAAGCTAAATGGAAGGCCAGAATAGAAGAATTTGAAGAACAAGTGCAGGTACTGCAAATAGATAAGGAGAAGATGTTCTCCCTGGCACAACAGGTAATGGCTTGCAGACCTCCTGCACATAGCTATGCCTTTTTCCTTCACAAGTAATTTTTTTTTTTTTTGTCTTGAAAGTATATATAAGGAGATTTGGTATGAGATTGAGGACCCCATTCAATTTCTCCATATTTTAAAAATTCATGATATCACAGGACAACACTTAATGTGCAAGCTCTACATGCATGGGTACTTCTTGAGGCATGATCAGTCTTTTAACCCCATTCCATTTGTGGGGGATATTCATTTAAGAGCTTTCACCTCCTATACCATCAATTAGATTAAGTGGAGAAAGGCCTAGGATACATTTGAAGAAAACCAAGTTGGAAGGCCATTAATGATGAGGAAAGAGAATGGCCAGTCTTCAAACATTTATAACAAGCATTATAACTTTCTACAAATTGAGGGCCATAAAGAACACATGTTGGTAACCCAGAAATGGTGTGCTGACCTATGTGTCAGCCAGATTACGATGTTCCATAAAGAAGTTTTGGATAGTTGTCAGAAAAGGTGGATGTTGTCATCCTCAACCGTCAGAGAATGAGAACCATTTGGGGCACCTAAATTTGCACGGTATCTAGAGAGGATTCCAAGTTTCATAGCATGCATTCATACCTATGGGGTCAGATGGATGGGATTGAGGTTTCAATTTCCCCTTATCTGGTTGCCAGCTGAGCGATATACTCCTGCATACAATGTTGATCCAGACTGGTGGAAGGATGTTGTTTTGACAGAAGGATATAAACCACCAGATATGGAAATGACTGAAGAGTATGATCTCACATAGCTTCATGCCAGTCACAGTCAGTCCAATCCAGATCTAAGGATACGACGAGTTGCATGAGGACATGCAGATAGACCAGTTGGGGGGAGATGTTGGGTACCGGATTTGTATACTTTCCTCTCCCATTTTATCCTATATTTCTATCTCTTTGTACCATTATTGTTCTTAAACGCATGAGGTAAAACCACTTTTCCTTATCTTTCATGGGATATTTAATTAATGAAGTAATTTTCATGGAGGTTTTACCTTTTTACAATATTAACTCCGATATTTCGACAGATTCGGCCAAAGCAGGAAAGTTGCAGCTGTGAGTCGTGGAATAGCCCATAACTTCTAGTGCTATCTTCATTTGATGGTACAACGTAACATACTCTGTTCCACACCAAAGTTATTTCATGCATTTTTATGGTTTCTTTCTGGGCAACTAGGTTGTTGTTGTAACAAAGTGTATTTTTGTAATATTGAGTTGTTGAAGGGAATCTAGGTTTCCAGGACATTTGTATAAAGAGGGCCTGCGGGCTGTGAATCGGGGTTAAGCCCAATTACATACTGATTTTGTAACAATTTATTTTTCCATTAATTGAATGCACAACATATTTCCGTTTCACCTATAATACGTGAGTTTATCGCAGCCCTGATCAGAGAGTTGGGCCCTCTCTTCTGATCAAGTGTTGTGTTTCCCTTTATTTTCATTGTTTTCATGTTTTAGTGTGATTTCATTATTGTTGTTACAGTTTAATCCTTCAATTGCCGTGAATGTGTTTTTAATTATGCAATGTATTTAATTGCTGTTACAGTAGTCTGTGTGTTTATGGATTTAAACCTGTGATCTACAGCAGGTCATGTGCTTGCTCCTGCATATACTATGTTGTTAGTCTTGAAATAACTAACGCCCTCGGGTTGATAGTTTATATGGAAAAAGGGTTGAACATTTTTCATATCCGAACATCAACACACAATATGGGTCTTTTCCTTTCCAATATTATAGGAAATTGATTGATTTTTGCAAAAAGGTAAGTATGAAGGATATGACAAAGGTAGCTGAATCCTATATCCTCAATCTCATTCTGAAAGATCTAAATTTTTGGGACCCCAATTCAATATTGGGATACATGAAACTAATTTCCTTGACATCTTGGTTGGAACATGAGGTGACAAGAGCTGAAGAAGTAAAGAAGGTGATGGGAAAGGAAGAAAATGAGCCATTATATATCAAAGCAGAATTAGTGAGCACCAAGGCTACCATCAACAATCACAAGCTCAACTCCTCTGACCCTAACTTAGCACCTAGGTACATAGAAACCCAAGAGAAATTAATCCTACATTTTGAGGATACTTTTAGGATGGAGGGGACAGAAATTTTGTAGGCATTCCAAAGAAGATGGCAGGTTTTGCCTCATAGTTTACAAATTAGAGAATATCACTCCACAGAAAGACTAAGGAATGCCTTGGAGAGAACGCCACTATAAAAAAGGATTATGAAAAGGCTAAAGATCAATTGGATAGGGCTTAAAATCAACCATCCTTGACTGGTGTGCCTACAAGAAAGAAGAAAACAAGCAGAGGAAAAAAAGGTATGGATAGAAATAGAGGCAAATGTAAGTTTTTTCCATTGGAAGGCACACTGTCTGAGGTGCCTTGGGATGTTAGAGAGGCCACCAGGGCCATGAATGAACTTCATATGGATGACTAAGTTTCTAAAAGGATGAGCAACACCTTCAGTAGGGGGGTGATGATGGGTCCCATTAATAGGTATATTTTCAATTTCATTATGATACCCTCCATCCCCTAGGATTATCCTTTTCTCACATTAATTCACATTTTTAGTCATAATATGATTATAAATAAGAGTAAAAGGTGTTTGTCAAAGTATGTGGCCTAATGTGATTAAATTTTAGGAAAAAAGACATTTTTGAGGAATTACTATGCAGGGGCTTGATTGAGATAACCAAGAGAGATTACAGGGAGGCTTTCCCACCTCCATAACTCTCTAATTTGGCTTGATATCATAGGATCCCCACTCACAAGCTCAAATTCACTAACAACCTAGTAACTTCAAGTACATGTGAAGCTGAAGGAGGACCAGATCCATAATTTTTGAGCTCTTGGAGGGAACCACTCCTATTTTCAAGGGAGCTACCATCAGCTAAATTTTTATAGAAAATCTAACCACAGGGATTCAATGTGATCTTATGATGTACTAAAACAATATATTGAATCCCTTCTACAATTTGCGGAAACAAAACATTATCGCACAATCACATAAAGAAGAAAGAGAAAGAGACAATCAATCGTAAAACACAAGATGTATCTAGGGAAAGCACGCTGCCTAAAACCCTGCTATCTCTATATTGTATAAAGTAAGGATCATGAAACAATACAATGCTTCTTCTTAGAAGAGAACTCCCTCACTCTGGAAACTGTATCATACTGATCTAGGAAAAATTGAACAAATACTTGGCCAATTCTCTACCTTTGCTCAACTTGCCTTGCTCACACATTCCTTGAGGAATTAATTCCCTATTAAATAGGTAAATCCCTTGCCTTGACTGCGCAATCCATCCAAGGTCTCAAACTGACTCTATAACTGACCTATACAATTTTATAATGATACAACTGATAGTTATATTCCCTTTAACCTCTGTCTCAACTGGGTCTTCCTAAGAACTTACATGCAACAACTATTTATATTGAATTATGAGTTAAATGATTTATCGCTCATTGTGAAATATATCATATTTAATTCACAGGACCTCTCACTAGCTCATCACTCAGTTAGAACTAGTTAAACTGATTTTAACTCAATTAATTGAGTTAACTAATTACAACTCATGCATAACTGCAACTAGACCCGCTTAAATCATGTAATCACAATACATGCACCCTCTTTGACCCTCAACTCGAATTTCATAAGCTAACTCAGTAATTCTGACTTAGTTAACTAATATAAGTTGTTATGAGATGAAATTACAATTTATCTTCCAATTTAATTAAGGAGAAATTAAATTAGAAACCCCGCTTTGGGGTGCCATTTCAACACTCCCTCTCAATGTGAAAGAGATTATCTACTACCTCGATCCTATCTTTGTGGAATTTGAATTTGCTTCTTTCTAGCGCCTTCGTCAAGATGTCTGCATCATTCTCCTCTGTGGGAGTGTACTCTAATGACATAATCCTCCTCTGAACAAAATCTCTGAGATGGTGATACTAGATATCAATATTCTTGGACCTATCATGGCATACTGGATTAACCGATAGTTTGATGCAACTTTGTTTATCACAATATATCACCATCGGATCCATCTCTTGACCAAACAAAACAACAAGTCTCTTCCTCATCCAGATGGACTCACATGCAAGATGACTCGCTACCATGTACTCCGCCTCTGCTGAACTGAGTGCAATTGATCTCCATTTCTTGTTGTACCAAGAAACTGTTGCTTATATTATGCTGAAGATGCCTCTTTATGTGTTCTTCTAGTTGGATGGACTCCCAACCCAATCTGCATCGATGAAGCCTTGAAGCTTCACTCCCTTTGTCCGTATATACCATAATCCATACTCTGTAGTGCCCCTGATGTATCTCAACATATTCTTCCCTGCCTTCCAAAAGAGCTTGGTCGGCTTAACCATAACCTGGCTCAGTTGGTTAACTGTGTAGCATATGTCGGGTCGTGTGTTCACCAAATACATGAGTGAACCTATCAGTTGCCTATAAATAGTAGCATCCACTACTTCGCCTGAAGTGGCATCCTCCATCCTCCAGTTTCCTACAAGAGGAATATCCATGGGTTTTCTTTCCTCCATGTGGAACTCCCTAAAAATATCTTTGGCATACTTTCCCTGAGATACAAATGGCTTCCCATCTCTTTGCCATATTTCCAATCCAAGGAAATAGTGCAAGAGCCCCATGTCCTTCATCTCAAATTCTCTTGCAAGATCATCTTTGCAATATTTTACGAGACACTCATCACTTGTTAGTATTAGATCATAAACATAAAGCACAATAATCAAAATCCTACCATCAACCACAACATGATATAGGTTCGCATCCGATTCACTCTTGGTGAAGCCCAACCTGGTGAAATACTTGTCAATCCTGGTGTACCAGGCACGGGGTGCTTGCTTCAGCCCATACAATGCTCTCTTGAGTCTGCACACATGTGACTCCCTGTCTAAGGTCTCAAAACCTTCCGACTGCTCAATGTAGACTTCTTCCTCAACAACACCATTAAGAAAGTCTTTCTTTACATCCATCTAATGTATCTGCCATCCCATCTCCGTAGAGAGTACAAGGATAGATCTAATGGATGAGTACCTTGCTACTAGTGCACAAGTCTCATCATAGTAAATCCCCTCCACCTGATAGAACCTTCTAGCCACAAATCTAGCCTTGTGTTTCTCCACACTCCCATCTACTACTTGCTTCACCTTGTATACCCATATGTATCCTACCACTGAATTCCCCACTGGTCTTGGGATAAGTTCCCATTCATTGTTCCTGATAATGGAGTGATACTCCTCAACCATGGCATTAACACATAATGGCTACTGCACTACCTCAAAAGAGGATGGTTCTATATCAATACCTATGCTCATAAGAGCCATGTATCCAGTGTACCGCTCTGGGGACCTTCTTTGCCTGCACTGTGATGTGGGTGCTGCCACATTTTATCTCGCATCCAACAATAATTTGCCAGCATCTCTGGTGGATAGCTCTGAATGAGTGGTTTCTACCACTCTCTATTCCTCTGCTTATGTCTAATACACATCCTAAGGTTCATCCTTTGGAGCTAATAGCTCCTCAACTACATGAAACTCAATCTCCCTCTTAAGGGAAAATCACATGGCTTTGTATTCATCAAACTTCACATCTCTTTTGATCACTGTCATTCGACGCGCTGTAAAGTACACCTGATAGTTATGAGGTGTATCAGTGTACCCCACAAATATCCCCAACTCTGTTGTTGGCTCAATATTCTTCCTTGCATCTTTGGTCACATGGAAATAGACATATGAGCCAAAAATTTTAAAATATGAAAAATATGGTTTCTTACCTGAACCTCCTCTTGTGTACTCATCCCAAGTATCTGATGAAGACATCTATTTTGAAAAAATATTGTTGTCCACAAATGCAATGGTAGGCACTCATCATCCAACATATCTCATTCTTATCGCACAATAGTTATGTTATTTCTCTTTGCAACCCCATTTTGTTGTGGTTTATGAGGTGCAATCAGTTCTCTTCGAATTCATTTTGAGGCACAAAATTTATTGAACTCGTTTGAGATGTATTCCCCACCATTGTCACTCCTCAGAGCCTTCACCTTCTACCATGCATATTTATCGACAAGTGCTTTGAACTCACAAAACTTGGAGAACATCTGATCTTTCTTCTGCATGAATAAAATCCAACACTTTCTTGAAAAATCATCAACAAAAATCACACAATACATGTGCTTTGATATGGAAGCTGTTGAGAACGGTCCACACACATCTGAGTGAACTCTCTCAAGGATTGTTGCCTCTCAGCTTTCCTTATCATGAAAGGTGGCCTTTTTAAACTCCCCCAAAGTACAACCGTATCACATGTCTCTTTGCACAAGTGTACCCTTTGGAAGCCCTGTAGAAATCTTCTGCATGATCCTCAAAGCATTGTGGTGTAGATGACCCAACCTTTTATGCCATAACTCACGATGTCTCGGATTACCACTTTCTCTACTTTACTGCTCAATGCAACGCAGTCATCCACATCAAGTTTGTAGAGGTTCTTCACTCAAACCCCAATATTTTTCATTTTTCTTATGGATTTGTGACAAAGGAACACCTTTCCTTCACTGAAAATCACATCATATCCACAATCTTCGAACATAGCAACAGAGACCAAATTCTTCTTTAAACCAGGTACATGCATGACATATTTTAGTATGAGGGTTTTACGTAACCCTCTCTATAAAGCGACTATACCAATCCTGGTAGTGCTATACCTCCTATAATCACCCATCTCAATGTGTGTCTGGAGATCCTTCTCCTCCAAGCTGCTGAAGAAATCTTTGTTTCCGATCATGTGGAATGAGGCACCACTATCCAAGTACCATACAGATCTCAACACTGATGACACAATTCATGCGATGAGGGTCAATTCCAACTCGAATAATGAAGCCAAAGATTCACTTGCTTCTCCTCCTAAGGCCTTCTTGTTGTTCTTCTTTTGTGGACAATTTATGGCATAGTGTCCATACTCATGAAAGTTGAAACATTTCACCTTTGACAAGTCTCACTTTTTTATTGCCTTGCTGGTATCGGATTTGGAATGGGATGCCTTCCATTTTCTGTTCTTCACATTTCTATCTAAGGCACAATTTTTTTCATCATCAGTATTTGACGAGGATCCATCTCTGGTGCTCCACCTTATTTCTTCTTGTGCCAAATCATACCAAAGTCGCTCCCAATATGGCAGCTTCTCCCTCCCATTAACAGAGTCCTAGTAGCTATGCCAGCTCTTTGGAAGGCCTAGAAGATATAGGCTCACCAAACCATTCGTGGAAATAGTGACCCCAACACTTCCAATCTCATCCTGACATGTGGTGAACTTGGTCATATATTTCTAGATTGTGTTTCCCTTTTCCATTTTGATCTTCCTCAGCTTGTCTTTCAATGCCAGCTTCCTGTGGTCACTACTATTCTGATACAGATCTGTCAAGGCCTTCCACATTGCATATGGAGTCACCTTCCCATCGAGGCTCGAGACAATATTGTCCCGAACTCCCTCTAACAAGATCCTTCTCGCTTTCACAACATTCTTCTTCCATGCATCAAGAAGTTGAGCATCTTCTGTTGCAGGTTGTGGGACATCAACATCTATTAAAGCCTTCAGTTTGTTTTCCTTAAACACTTCCTCCATATTTTCCTTCCATGCAATATAATTCGAATTTACCTCGAGTGAATATTTGAGTCTCAAGCCATTGAAGGACATCTTGATCTATTGTTGGATACCGAAGAAATAATCTGAAAATTTGAACCCGATCAAAAGAAACTTTTTTATTCTCCTCTTATTGTGATTCCTGGCACTCTAATGCCATGTACAAAATCTAACCACGAGGATTAAATATGATCTTATGATGTACTAAAACAACATATTGAATCCCTTCTACAATTTGCGGAAACAAAACACGATCGCACAATCACATAAACAAGAAAGAGAAAGAGACAATCAATCACACAACACAAGATGTAACCAAGGAAATCATGCCGCCTAAAACCCCGCTATCTATATATTGTATAAATTCAAGGATCATGAAACAATAAAATTCTTTATCTCACAAGATAACTCCTGCACTCTACCAGTTGTCTCACACTGATCTAGGAAAAATTGGACTAATACTTAGCTAATTATCTGCCTCTACTCAGCCTACCTTGCTCACGCATTCCTTGAGGAATTAATGCCCCATCAAATAGGAAAATCCCTTGCCTTGACTACGCAATCCATCCAAGGTCTCCAAATGACTCTATAACTGACCTGTAAAATTTTCTAATAATACAAGTGATAGTTATCTTCCCTTTAACCTATGTCTCAACTGGGTCTTCCTCCGAACTGACATGAAACAACTATTTATATTGAATTATTAGTTATTGATTGATCACTCATTATGAATTAAGTTAGATTTAATTCACTAGACCTCTCACTATATCATCACTCAGTTAGAACTAGTTAAACTGATTTTAACTAAATTAATTGAGTTAACTAATTACAACTCATGCATAACTGCAATTGGACCCCCTTAAATCAGGGAATCACTCTACATGCATCCTCTCTGACCCTCAATTCGAATTACCTAAGGTAACTTACTCATTATGACTTAGTTAACTAATACAAGTTGTTATGAGATGAAATTACAATTTCTCTTCCAATTTAATTAACGGAAAATTAAATTAGAAGCCCTGATTTGGGGTGCCATTTCTTGGTCCTAATTCAACACTTTTTATATAAATAAACTAGCTGAAAGGTTCATTAGGATTCGAATTTTTTATTCAGCTAAGAGTAGCTACTGAGCATAGTGCTTAACATTGTTATTCTGACTTTCATGTGATGTATAGGACTATTGTTTTTTGCTAATGAGAAGTTTGTCATTTTTCTACATCTAAGCTAGTTTTAGAGGGTTGAAACCCTTGGGTTTGGGCCCAAAATAGAGGCTTTAGTCTCTCTTATGTATTCATGTCTTGTTATTATTTCTAATCATTTCATGTCTTTCTTTTTTTGCAGTAGATGTTAAGCTATAAAAACTTGTTATTGCAGGCCTCCCTATCAGCTCCCTTGTGGGAAGAGTGATTGGAAATATTTACAATCTCAGTCCAAAAACATTTGTTTATTATTTCTAAGAAATAGATGAATGTTAGTGGTATTCCTTTTGCATGTTTATTTTCTAAAAATTATAGGTTAGTTTAGTAATCAAGTAGTGTTGTGGAATAGAATAAATTTTAGTCAAATTCAACTCATCTTTTCCATGATAAGTTTATCTCACTATGTTATTAACCATTTTATGCATATATTTTCCTAGTTTCATAGTTGTGTTGAATTGTAGGGGTGGGCACATCTCTCTATCTCCACCTTGAACTTTTCATCTTCTCTCTCTACACCTCACACTGCTCCCAAAATCTGTTTCCATAGTCATTCCATTAAGGCAATTAGAAGGCACCATGAGCATCGACCTTAGTGCAAGAAAGACCTTTGAGAGGTCCTAGGCTTGGCTAGGGGGATCCTTCAACATTAATTCACTTCCTTGTACCTTCATCCATCTTCTCCTTCCCTAAAGACATTATTTCTACCCTCAAAAGTCTCTCGGAACCCCTCCTATAGCAAAACAAGGCCTCCTGTACCAAGCCTATAACACCTTTTTCTTCAACATGTTTCACTCGATGTTAGCCTAGTTAGGATGAATAATGACCCCAAAAGTTTGATTTGATGATTAAGAGCATCTCTTAGACCTCTCCAACCTCCTCCTTTCCTCACTGCGAAACAAAGTTAGAATTAGTTTTTTTCATAAGCATGTTAAATGTTAGATTCTTGATTTTCAAGCAAATGTAGAGTAGATCAATGATACATGAAACTAGATTAATTCTTTGATTAAATGTGAAAATTAGATTAAATTTACTTCTGCAAGTAGACTATCCCTTTCTATTTCATGCAATGCCAATTAGCATTTACATTTGAATGAGTGTCATTTTCAATTTTATAGTTAAAAACAGGTTCAAATTTTCTTTCATACGAATATTTCACTATAATTATTTGGAGGAATGGTCTCTGAACATCTTGATTTTGTTTCATTATTGAGGGTAATATTACTAGAACCTAACCTACGGTGCAACACCAGGGCTCACCAGTATCATTCAAGGATAGAATTGTGTTTAATGAGCCTATATCATTGGAGGAAATCATTATAAATTTGAAGCATTGGCATGAGAAATCGAAGCGTGGATCTAAATCTAAATAATAGTAGAAAGGTAATGGAAAGAATAAAGGAAAATGGGATAAGAAGCGAGGCAGACTACAAGAAATAGGTAATAAAGAGAATGAAATTCCTGACAAGAAGTTAAATACCTCTAACAGAAGATCGAGATTTCAGTCTGAGGAGAAGAATAAGGGTGATGGTAGGAAGCCTTTACAATGTTGGAATTGTGGCAAGGATCATCACAGGAGAGATTTCCCACAACATCAAGGTGGAATATCGCATATCTACAATACTCAGGAGGCACAAATAGTTAGGGATGTTGGGAAGAGAAATCCTAGGATATATGCAACATTGGATAACAGACATGTAGATCACCAGGCATCCATTATCGAGATGGAAGGTAAGCTTTGTGATCAAGTTGTTTCTATTTTGATTGAATCTCAATCTAATTATAGTTATGTGAATCCTGACCTAGTGGATAAGTGTGGTTTGAATAAATAAATGCATGCAGAATATTTGTTAGTATAGTTGGCTATAGGTACCAATAAAAGAGTTCATGATTGGATAAGAGCTTGTGAATTTGAGCTGAATGGTATTCTTACATCAAAGAATCTAAATGTGCTTTCATTGGGATTGTAAAATATGCTATTGGGTATGAATTGGTTGTATCTTCACAAGAAAAAGGTGGATTGTTATGAGAAGGAAATTGAGTGCTTAGATGACAATGGAGACCAAAGAATCTTGTAGGGTGAGAATAAGGCAACATCAATTAGAATAGTTACATATATGCAAGCAAAGTGAAGTGACAGGAAACGATGTGTATTGTTTGCAGTACATATTTCCAATGACAAGGGTAGGGATGTTGATGATGTTGAGGTCTTGAAGAGGTATCCGGTTTTGCAACAATTTTAGGATGTATTCCCAACAAATATTTCAGAGTTACCACCTCAGAAGGAAGTGGAATTTTCTATTGAGTTGGTACCAGGAGTAGCACCAACATCAAAGGAACCTTATAGGATGAGCACACAAGAGTTAGTGGAATTGAAGTTGCAGTTGAAGGAAATGATTGAAAAGGGATACATTAGGTTAAGTGTATCACCTTGTGGTGCACCGGTATTTTTTGTGAAGAATAAGGATGGTAATCTCAGGTTGTGTATTGATTACAGGCAATTGAAAAAGGTGATGATTGAGAATGATTATCTGTTGTCAATGATTGATGACTTATTCGATTATTTTAATGGGGAATCAGTGTTCTTGAAGATTTATTTGAGATCAGGATACCATCAGGTATGCATCAAAGAATATGATATCTACAAAAATTCTTTCCAGACCTTGTATGGGCATTATGAGTTTGTTGTAGTTCCTTTTGGTTTGAATAATGCTCCAGTTGCTTTTATGTGATTGATGAATAGTATATTGTGTCCTTTTCTATACAAGTTTTTTTATTGTATTCATTGATTATATATTGATATATTCTAAGAATGAGGATGAGCATGTAGATCACTTAGCAAAAATATTGAGATTGCTAAGACAACATCAATTGTATGCAAAGCTTAGTAAATTCAGCTTCTTTCAGACATAGGTACACTATTTGGGGCATTTGGTTTCCAAGGAAGGAATAACAATGGATCTAGAAAATATAAGAGCTAGCATGGAATGGGAAACTCATAGAAATGTTGACGAGGTCAGATAATTCATGGAGTTAGAAGGGTATTATAGGAGGTTCATTAGGAACTTCTCACACATTGCCTATCTATTACATTATTGCAGAGAAAGAGAAATAAATTTGTTATGGACAGAGGAATGTGCAGCAAGTTTTGAGTAGTTTAAGTAGTTGTTGAAAAATGTTCCAGTTCTAAGGATTTTAGATCTGGAAAAAGAGTTTGTGGTATGTACATATGCTTGCAAGAGAGGACTTGGTCGAGTCCTGATGTAGTATGGACAGGTAGTATGTTATGAGTCAAGAAAACTTGTTGAAAATCAACAAGAAATTGCAGCACACACACTAGTGTGGGACCACAGGTCCTAGCGATACATTAGTGTGAAAGCCAATTTAATTTAATAAATTGGCGCAATGTATAATTTAATTATCTAATCACTTGTAATAGTTAATTGAGTGTGATAAACTCAGTTCTCTCATGAATTTTGAGTTGAGAGTGGTTGGTGAGGCATGCAAAGTGATTCTATTAGTTATGGAGTTCAAGTTGCAGTTAGTGCATTAGTTTAATGCATGATTAATCATTTAACTCAGTTAGGCGAGTTAAAGTTAGTTGAACTAGTTGTAACTATTCATTGCACTAGTGAGAGATCAAGTGAATTAAATCATATTTAATTCACAATCAGTGATCTACTGTGCAACTGATGATTTACTATTAATATTTGCATGCATGTTAGTTCCAGTGGAGACCCAGTTGAGACAAAGGTTAAAGGGATGTTAACTATCATTTGTATCATTAGTAGGTTTCCCGCATGAAAACAGACATCCATTGGATTGCCCATAATCCTTGCGCAATTTTGGAAGGCTGAATTCCTAAATAATAGGGATTGCATTCCACATGAATTTATCAAGGTAGGCAGGCTGATTAGAGGTTGAGAATTGGCTAAGTGTTGGTCAATTTTGTCTGGGTCAGTGTGAGACAGTTGTGAGAGTGCCGGAGACTCTTGTGAGAACAGTGCACTGTAATTGTTTCATGATTCCCTGGTGAATATACAATAGAAGATAAGGGGGTTTTGAGCATCAATATTTCCCTGGGAAAATATCTTTGTTGTGGTTTGATTTGATTCTTTCTTTACTTGTTGTGATTGGCGATCATGTTTATTTTCCGCAATTGATTTGTAGAAGGATTCAATATCTAGCTTTAGTACATTGCTTGATCAGATTGAATCCATTGATATACATATGTTTTATAATTTATACATGGTATTAGAGCACATGAAATCATTATAGTGGAGGAGAAGTTGAGTTTGTGACTGAATAGAATTCGAATTTACAAAAGTATTCTTGGTGCGACAGGTGAATCAAGATCAAGATGGATTTCAATGGCTTGAGATTGGAGTATGCACTCGAGGGCAGTTCCAATTATATTGTGTGGAAAGACGAGATGGAGGTAGTACTGGAGGACAATGTTTTGAAATAATTCATTGATAATGACATTCCCAAACCCACTACAGTAGATGCCGTAAATCTTGATGCTTGGAAAAATAAGGTTGCAAAGGCAAGGAGGATCTTACTAGAGGGAGTACGAGACAACATTGTCTCCATGGAAAAATGAAACCATATGCAATGTGGAAAGCTTTGACAGATCTCTTTCAGAGTAGCAGTGATCATAGAAAATTGGCACTGAAGGACAAGCTCATGAATATCAAAATGGAGAAAGGTGACACCATTCTGAAATATTTAACAAAGTTTGTCCAATGTCGGGATGAGCTTGGGAGCATCAGAATTACTATCATGGATGATGACTTGGTGAGCCTAGCTCTTATAGGACTTCCCAAGAGTTGGCATAGTTATCAAGACTCTGTCAATGGGAGGGACAAGATGCCAGATTGGGAACGACTTTGGTCGGATTTGGTGCAAGAAGAATTTAGGCAGAATACCAGGAATGGATCTTCATCTAAGATAGATGATGAAGAAAATTGCGCTTTGGATGCCAAGGTGAAGAAGGGGAAAGGAAAGAAATCCTACTCCAAATCTGAGTCTGGCAAAGATAGAAAGAAGCACGAAATGTTCAGAGTGAATTTTTTTCACTGTCACGAGCATGGAAATTATGCCACTAATTGTCCACAAAAGAAGAAGAATAAGAAGACTTCAGGATCTGCAATTGGTGAGACTTTGGCCTCGCAATTTGAGCTTGAATTCTTGCTCATTGCATGCATGGTGACAAGTACAATGGGATCGGTGTGGTACTTGGATAGTGGTGCATATTTCCACATGACGGGAGAAAAATAACTTTTTAGTAGCTTGGAGGAGAAGGACCTCTAGATGCATGTCGAAATGGGTGATGACGGGCGGTACAGTGCTACCGGGAATGGTACAGTTACCTTCCAGAGATAGTAAGGTAATCCCTTCTTATTAAAATATGGAATGCATGTACCAGCCTTGAAGACAAATTTAGTTTCAGTCGCAATGTTGGAGGATAGAGGCTATGATGTGGTTTTCAGTGAAGGGAAATATTTTCTTCAACATAAAGCCACAGGAAAAGCCAAGAATATTGGGATTCATGTGAAGAATCTCTATAAAATTGATGTATATGGTTGTACAACATTGATGGGTAAGGCGGAAAAAGTGGTGAGCCGGGATGAGGGTGGGTTATGGCACAGGATATTGGGCCATATACACCACGGAGCCTTGAAGGTCATGCAGTAGATTTCTACAGGTCTTCCTAAGGGTACTCTTGCACAGTTAGACACATGCAAGGTATGTACTATGGGGAAGTATGCAAAGGCTACTTTTCACGAGAAGGAGAATCGAGCTTCGGAAATCCTTGAGAGATTTCACTCAAACACGTGTGAACCATTCTCTATTGCTTTGATAGCAAAGCACAAGTACTATGTGATCTTTGTTGATGATTTTTCTAGAAAGTGTTGGGTCTACTTCATGCAAAAGAAAGATCATACATTCTCAAAATTTCTTAAGTTCAAAGCACTGGTGGAGAAATATATGGGGAAGCATGTGAAGGCTCTTATGAGTGAAAATGGTGGTGAGTACATCTCCAATGAATTCAAGAAATTTTGTAGCAAATAAGGAATTTAGAGAGAGTTGATTGCGCCTCATAACCCACAACAGAATGGGGTCACAGAAAGAATGAATAGAAAAATTTTCGGTGTGGCACGAGCGATGTTGCATAATCGGGACCTACTGTTGCATTTGTGGGTTGAGGCATGCAACACAGCGGTATTTGTGCAAAACCATAGTCCTCATCGGATACTTGGCATGAGTAAACCAGAGGAGGATTTTTCTGGTAAGAAACCTGATGTTTCATATTTTAAAATATTTGGCTCATCTTTTTATGTGCATGTGACCAAAGACGCTAGGAAGAAGCTTGAAGCAACAAATGAGTTTGGCATATTTTTGGGGTACACTGATACTCCCCACAACTATCAGGTGTATTTTCCAAACAACAGGATGACTGTTGTGAGACGGGATATAAAATTTGATGAGGAGAAAGCCATGCGATTGTCCCTTGAGAGGGAGTTGGATTTGCATGCAGATGAGGAACTCTTGGTTCCAAAGAATGAACCTCAATATGTGGAGCAACCATATGCGAAAGATCATGGAGTGGAAGAAAACACTCATGCAGAGTGATCCACCAGAAATATTAGAAGACACACCACGAAAGTTGATAGATTGAGACTTGATGCGGCAGAGCATGTAGGAGCACCTACTTCATTGCTTAGACAGAGACACTCTCCAGATAGGTTTACTGGATACATGGCTCTTATGAGCAAGTGTATTGTGACAAAACCATCCTCCTTTGAGGAATAAATGTAGCAACCAATTTGGGTTGATGCTATCGTTGAGGAGTATGACTCCATCGTCAAGAACAATGCATGGGAAGTTGTCCCAAGACCGGTCACAAAATTAGTGGTTGGATCTAGATGGATCTATAAGGTGAAGCAGGCAATAGATGGGAGTGTGGAGAAGTACAAGGCTATATTTGTAGCCCAGGGATTCTCACAAGTTGAGGGGATTGACTATGAGGATACTTTTGCACTGGTTGCGAGATACTCTTCCATTAGATCTATCCTTGCACTCTCAGCGTAGATGGGGTGGCACATTCATTGTAGAAATTTGAATAACTGAGATATTATTCACCAAGATTCTCTTGATCACACACTATTTTAGCTTCATGCATAATACAAAACCTCTTCTACTATTGATCATCACATGCGGAGATAAAATCAATTGCATGCATACATTAAAACCACAAACAATCACACATATGAACACAGTATTTAATGGGAAAGCTTAAAGCTAAAAACCCCAACTATCTGTATATTATATGTCATGGAGATCATGTAACAATCATAGTACAAAGCTCCTCACAAGCTCTCATGCACACCCTCAATTTCTACACACTATCAAGCTAGATCTAGCAAAACACATGCTCCAATATTTTGCCACTTGATAGCCAGCCTCTATTGCGTTTTCAATGCTATGGGATGGCTTCATTAAATAGATAAACCACCTGGCTTGTACCGCGCAATCCTCATGGGCTTCTCCACCTATCTATGTGTTGCAATATAACCGTATAGTCACAACTCATAGTCACACTCACCCTTTCACCCACCTCTAACACTAGTCTCCACTGAACTGTCCATGATTTGCAGTTAACTGATGTATTCTTTAGTTGATTTATGAGTTAATAATTAGTGAATTAATTAATAATTAATTCACACTACTCATCACTAGTGTATTTATCAGTTAGACTAAAACTAAATACAACTAGTTCAACTAAGTTTAGATTAGTTAAACCAATACAACTCCACTAACTTCTTCATCAATTCCACCAATTGAAGACATGCAGTTCTAACCGAGTTCTTCATGGCCAGCTAAGGTGAGAATTTTCCGTTTCAAATGCATGTGCCACTTCTAGGCATCAAACTAAAGTGCTCCAAGAGAATAAGATAATGTTTAGAGTCTAAATATTATTAAGAGCTAATAATATTTGACATCCCTATTTTTAGACTGGTAATCTAAAAATAGATTCTGCCCAATATGTCTAAAAATATAAGTCCATATATTTTTCCAACTTGACCAACCCTCCACAAATAGCATCCTGCAACTCATAAAATCATGATCCACATGTCTAAAAATACACATAGTCTAAAAATAGACTTTGCACACCAAAAATAGCCAAAATAGCCTGCGGGCCCACTTAGTGAAGGCAACTCCTTTCCACTAAGCTCATCATCTTGTTGCAATCTCAACATTCATCATATGGATGTGAACACTGTGTTTCTCAATGGATTTATTGAGGACGAAGTGTACATAGAGTAGGAAGAATGTTTTGAGATCTTTGACAGTGAGTCACATGTGTGTCAACTCAAGAGAGAACTGTATGGGCTGAAGCAAGCACCTCGTGCTTGGTACACTCAGATTGACATCTATTTCACCGAGTTGCACTTCACCAAAAGTGAAGCAGATGCAAACCTGTACTAGATTGTGGTTGATGGTAAGCTCTTTATTATCATACTTTATATTGATGATCTAATTTTGACAGGTGATGAGCAGCTGATATCTTATTGCAAGGAGGATATTGCAAGGGAGTTCGAAATGAAGGACATGGGACTCCTTCACTATTTCCTTGGTTTGGAAATAACAAATGGATGGTGAGCTATTTGTTTCCTTGCTGAGTATGTGTTGAAGATTGCAACAAGAAATAGTGAAGGAGGCATCCTCGAAACATCATCCTTGACTTAGCGTTGGAAAATAATCCACCTAAACTAGGTGGGGCCCACAGGCTATTTTTGGCGCAAAGTCCATTTTTAGACTATGTCTATTTTTAGACATATGGATCATATTCTATGAGTTGCGGGATGCTATTTGTGGATGGTTGGTCAAGTTGGAAAAATAGATGGACTTCTATTTTTAGACATATTGGGCGGAATCTATTTTTAGATTGCTAGTCTAAAAATAGATATGTCGAATATTATTAGCTCTTAATAATATTTGGACTCTAAGAATTATCTTATTCTTTGAGCACTTCACAGAAGTTCATTTATGTGGCACAACAACCCATTTAAGGAATTCCGCTTATTATTGAGGGCTGAATGTGGAGCTATTGCATGGAGAAATTCAGCTAGAACTCATGTGACAGAAGTTTGGTGGAGTTGTATTTAGTTTAACTCAGCTTAGTCTTAGTTGAGCTAGTTGTATCTAGTCTAACTGATTGATGCACTAGTGAGAGTGGTGTGAATTAATTAATAATTAATTCACTAAATAATAACTCATTAATCAACTGAAGAATACATCAGTTAACTACAGTGCATGGATAGTTTCAGTGGAGACCCAGTGGAGAGATAGGTGAAAAAGCAAGTGTGACTATCAATTGTGACTATAGTGTTGCATTGTTTGCACCACAAATTTAGTGGAAATGCCTTTAAGGATTGCGTGAGCAAGGCTGGAGCAATTTGAACTCATCCAGAGCCATTCTTTAGCAGGTATTACGCAGTAGAGGCAGGCTAGTAGGTGGTAGAGATCGGTGCATGGATTTGCAAGATCAGGACCTGATTAGTGTGTAGCGATTGGATTGTACTGAGAGCTTGTGAAAAGCTTTGTATGAGGATTTTTACATGATCTCTATGACATATATTATATACAGATAGTTGGTTTTGGGGTTTTCACCAGATTTTCGTTAAACAACTGTGTTAATGTGTCTAAATTTTTATTGTTTCATGTGTGCATTGCAATCTTGATTTAATTTCCACAAATGATCAATGGTGGAATAGATTTTGTATTTGGCATGAAGTTCAAATAGTGAGATCAGAGAATATTGGACATATAACACATAAGTTATATAATTCTCTACAAGTATGCCAAAGAGATTTTGAGTAAGTTTCACATGGAGAGATGTAAACCCATGGAGACTCCTCTTCCAGGAAATTGGAGGAAAGAGGATGTTACTTCAGGAGAAGTAGTGGATGCTACTGTCTACAAGTAGCTAGTGGGTTCACTAATGTACTCAGTGAAAAACACACCAGACATTTGCTATGTAGTTAACCAAATGATTCAAGCTATGTCTAAGCCAACCAAGATATTTTGGAAGGTGGGGAAGCACATCTTGGAATATCTCAGGGGCACAACAGAGTATGGATTATGGTACAAAAATATAGAGGGAGTGACACTTCAAGGCTTTACGGATGCAAATTGGGCAGGCAGTCCATCCAACAGAAAGAGCACATTAGGAGGGATCTTCAGCATAGGATCGACAACATTTTCTTGGTACAACAGGAAGCAGCAATCCATGGCACTCAGTTCAACCAAGGAAAAATACATGGCAGCAAGTCAAGCTGCATGTGAGGCCATCTAATGAGAAATATCTTGGTTGTTTTTTTTGTTCTTATATGGATCTGACGGTGATACATTGTGATAACCAGAGTTGCATTAAACTCTTAGTTAATCTGGCATTCCATGATAGGTCCAATCACATTGACATAAGGTACCACCATCTTAGAGATTGTGTCCAGAGACGCATAATGTTACTTTAGTACATTCCCACAGAGAATCACGATGCAGATATTCTGACGAAGGCGCTTGCCAAGAGAAAATTCGAATACCATAGAGGCAATATCAGGGTGGAAGATAATCCCTTTCTTGTTGAGAGGGAGTGTTAAAAGTCAAGAAGAAATTTCAGCACAAAAAATAGCATGGGACCACAGGTCCTAGCGATACATTAGTGTGAAAGCCAATTTAATTTAATAAATTGGTGCAATGTCTAATTTAATTATCCCTTAATTAAATTTGACAATTAAATGTAATCTTATCTCATAATCACTTGTAATAGTTAACTAGGTGTGATAAACTCAGTTAGCTCATGAATTTCAAGTTGAGGGTGGTTGGTGAGGCATGCAGAGTGATCCTATTAGTTATGGAGTTCAAGTTTCAGTTAGTGCATTATTTTAATGCATGAGTAATCAATTAACTCGGTTAGGTGAATTAAGGTCAATTGAACTAGTTGTAACTATTTTTTGCGCTAGTGAGAGATCAAGTGAATTAAATCATATTTAATTCACAATCAATGATCTGCCATGCAACTGATCATTTACTATTAATATCCACATGCATTTCACTTCCAGTGGAGACCCAATTGAGACAAAGGTGAAAGGGATGTTAACTATCAGTTGTATCATTAGTAGGTTGCTCGCATGCAACTAGACATCCATTGGATTGCCCATAATCCTTGCACAGTATTGGAAGGCTAAAATTACTAAATAATAGGGATTTCATTCCACATGAATTGCACAAGGAAAGCAGGTTGATTAGAGGCTGAGAATTGGCTAAGTTTTGGTCGATTTTGTCCAGGTCACTTTGAGACAATTGTGAGAGCGTAGGAGACTTTTGTGAGAAGAGTGCACTGTAATTATTTCATGATTCCATGGTGAATATAAAATAGAAGATAGAGGGGTTTTGAGTAGTAAGCTTTCCGAGGGAAATTATTTGTGTTGTGGTTTTATTTGTTTCTTTTTGCACTTGTTGTGATTGGCGATCACGTTTATTTTCCGCAATTGATTTGTAGAAGGATTCAATATCGAGCTTTAGTACATTGCTTGATCAGATTGAATCCATTGATATAAATATGTTTGTATAATTTCTACAAAACTAAATGAACACGAGCATAACTATGTGACACGTGATCTTGAGTTGGCAGTGATCGTTCATGCATTGAAGATGTTTAGGAACTATCTTCTTGGTAGGAGGTTTGTATTGATGAGTCATCACAGTGGATTGAGGTACTTATTTGACCAACCAAATTTGAATGATAGGAAAGCTAGGTGGTTGGCGATGATCAATGAGTTTGAATTCGAGATCAGGTACATTAAAGAAAAATGGAATATGGTTGCAAATGCTCTTAGCAGAAGGATACATGTAAATCATGTAGTAGCTTTGATTTATTATGGGAAAAATTTACAGGATCGGATCATACAGGCAGGACAACAAGATGACAGGTACAGGGATCTTAGGCACAAGCATAAATAACATAAAGCAAGTGAACAAGATGTGGACTATCGTCTCACGAAAAATGGTTTGGTAATATTTAGGGAAATGATATATGTGTCAGACAATAGTGAGATCAAGAAGCTTGTCTTGAGGGAATTTCATGCTAAGTCGTATTCAAGTCATCTGAGATATTAGAAGACATTGACAACTATGAAGAAGTTCTATCATTGGCCTAATTTGAAGAAAGAGGTGGCAGAGTTTGTGGCTAGATGTTTGGATTGATAACAAATAAAGGTAGAGTGTAAGCATCCAGGTGGATTACTACAACCAATTTTGATTCCATAGTGGAAATGGGAGGTCATTTCCATGAACTTTATTATAGGTTTTCTGAGGACCAATAGACAACATGATTCTATTATGGTTGTGGTGAACAATTTGACTAAGGTAGCTCAATTCATTCCAATGAAGTATACTCATTTAGCTAGTGAGGTAGCATAGGTTTTCATCAGAGGTATAGCGAGGTTGCATGGTATTCCGAAGAAGATTGTGTCAGACAAGGATGCTAAGTTCACTTCTAGGTTTTGGAAACAGTTATTTACAGGTTTGGGTATAAATTTTGCCTTCAGTACAACTTATCACCTACAAAAATATGGACAGACGGAGAGGGTCAAAAAGATGTTAGAGGACACGTTGAGAATGTATGTTATGCATCAACAACAAAATTGGGAAGAGTATCTTCCACTGGTTGAGTTTGCTTACAAAAATGGGTGTTAGGAGTTTCTGAGGATGAGTCCGTTTGAGGTGTTGTATGGGTGGAGTTGTAATACTCCCATAAATTAGAGTGATACATTTAATAGGGTATTGATTGGACCACACATGTCAGCATAGATGGAACAGTAAATTCAAGTTATTAAGAATTTAAAGACAACAAAAGATAAAAAGAAGAGTTATGCAGATCAGCAAAGGAAATTTAAGGAGTTTGAGGCTCGAGACCATGTGTACTTACGCATCAAGCCCAAGAAAAGATCCTTGAGGATTGGTTCATATGAAAATATGGCACCTCGATATTATGGGTCTTTTGAGATCCTTGAGAGGTCAGATACTGGCCAACACCAATGAATTTTACTAAGCTTCAGAACTTCTTATACCTTGCTAAATTTTATCATCGGATTGAACCAATGGCTTACGGACTTGCATTGCCTCTAACAATGAAAGTCCATGATGTTTTCCATGTGTCGTTTCTTAAAAAGTATGTGAAATATGTTGATCATGTTATTGAAGGTTCTGTATTGCAAGTGGATCCAGAAGGAGAATTCCAGCCGTAACCTCAATGCATCTTGCAGCGAAAGATGCTCATGCCCCGAAACCAAGTAATCGAGCAATTTAAAGTGCAGTGGAAGCACATTGGGTCTGATGAAGCTACATGGGAGATGGATGATTAGATGCACACTATGCATCCTTCTCTATTTTCTGGTTGAGCAGACACATTTTGGTATATGTTTTGATTTTGTGTTTTGGTCATGTGTATGTATATGCATATGTATTTAAATACTGCATCGAGTTGTGTTATAAAACTCCAATAAGCGATATTGTTTTCATGATATGTTGGTTTTGTTTTCAATGGTATGATATGATGTAAATTATGCATTGAGTTGTGTTATAAATATCCATGGGAAACATTTCTTTTTTTGGTTTATAAGTTTAATTGAACATTGAGGATAATGTTCCTCCAATGGCGAGGGTTCTATAATAGCCCCAGTTAAAAATCCATGTAATAAATTTAATGAAGGAAAAAATACACCAAGGTCATGGGACATGTATTCCAAGCTAAATTTTGGGAAAAAACATAGTGATGGGGATCATTGGTGATTAATTAATGGCTATGGAAATTGGAAAATACATAGGCAAAGGAAAAAAGGCATTAATTGGCATTTATTTTTGAAAATAATGGAAAATGGGAGAAAATTAAGGTGAAAGGTCACATAATTGCATGAGAGGAAAATTGAAGAAAATAGAGGCCTCAATAATAAAAGGCTTCTGATGATTAGTTCACAGATTTTGTTAGTTCAATCTTTGACACTCTCAGTCTATTCTCTCTCTCTCTCTCTCTCTCTCTCACAGACACACACATACTCTTTCACACTTAGAGAAATATTGGAGCATTTTTGGAGCATGATTGGAGCGCTCTAGTTTCATTGGACTTGGAAAAGAAGGAAAAGGAAAAGTAGGAAAGCACAAGGGGACAACGGGATAAGTGGCTATAATTGAATTGCTTTGTAGGTACCGAGTTGTATGTATGATTTCCTTGCTATTTTTGGCATGCATGTTATATGCATGTGGTTATTGGGTTATGATATGTCATTGGCATGGAGGATTTCCTGGATTGACAACAATTTTTCCTAGGCTTTCCATTTCCTGGATAGCCATGGTGTTATGGGTTTTCCCATTTGTTTTATGATTGGTGCTCATGTTCCTTATGGTTGTGGGTGGAGTTACTAGTTCCTGGAGCCTTAGTTGGACAAATTCTATAGAAGCTTTGGAACAACTTGGGTTGAGTTACTAGTCTTGTAAGCTTTGGAACCCTTGGTGGGTTGAGTTACTAGTCATGGAGCCTTGGTTGGACAAATTATCTGGAGCCCTATAGCAACTATCGATTGAGATACTAGTCCTAGATCTAGGTTTGAACAAATTCTCTAGAGCCCTGGACAACTTGGGTAGAGACCGATCTGTTGATGACTAGTGATGTCTGGCCATGAGGTGGAATCACTGGTTGAAGGTTGAGGTGGTTTAGCCTCTAGAAGCCTTGCTTTGGTGTTTTTTTTTATTCCATGAGATCCCACCACTAGTAAAATATTATGGAATTAATGACCATGTGACTACAAAAGTTAGTCACCACAATTATTTCAAGTGAATTACTACTAAATTTGAGCAATTTTAAGTGACCGAACTAAAAATGACTAACTTAAATGACTAATTAGTCTAGGAATAAAATATACGACTAGATAATAAGTGATTAACTAAAAGCGACTAACTTAAATGACTAATTTAGTCTAGGGATAAAATATATGACTAGATAATAAGTGACTAAACTAAAAGCAACTAACTTAGTCTAGGATTAAAAAATATGACTAGATAATAAGTGACAAAATTAATAATGATTAATGTAAATGACTATTATAGTACAAGAATAAAAATATGAACAAATAACAAGTACAACAATGAATTAGTAATTTATGTCAGTAATTTTTAATTCTGTCACTCCATAAATGGAAAATTGAAATTTTGATACTGAAGTGTTACATTTCACTACAAAAGTCTCTGAATCCATCTGTAGTGTTAAAATTCTCTCATCTGTGTCCACTCTTTCCATCAAGCTATTGATAAGTGTGTTGGGCCGAAATTAAGGTATGTTTTCACCCTATAATTACTTCGAATTATGACACAGTCTTAGGAATTCTTCCTCATTTTGACAATAAAGAAAGAAAAGATTTATAAAAATCAGAGCAATAGGGCTAACGACAAAAAGTAACGTTTTATAACAGAAATTTGACTTATTATATCTCTGTATGCAGGAATACAGAGCAGCTGGACGAACGGAAAATGGGAGACAACCGACAGACACGAACATATGGAATATCAGTAACTCCCAGAACCTGGTAGAAGGCGGAAAGACAGATTCAGGCTCGAAGACTCAAACGACAGCCACACGCAAGGGGCTATCGTTTGGAGAATACTATCTCATTGCATGAAAATTCCTTTAAAAGGGTTAGGGATGAACTAAATAGGGAGTCGAATAGGAATTTTCCCTCTGTAATCAACACATCAGGACAGAGCTGTTAAATTGGATTCCTGTATCATCCTTTGATTTAATAAAGAGTTTTGATGTTTTGAACAATTATCTTTTGAGGTTTCCATTACGTTAAAGCTTCTGGTGGTCTAGGCCCAACCCCTGGGATTTTCCTCGCCAATTTATGTGCTTTGCGTTAGTTATAGAATCAATGTCCAATTATTTGATGCAGTTGTAAAATACTTTTCCACTCAATAAAGCTACAATTTTTCTTCCTTTGGAATAGTTTAGTATTCGTGCTTCTTGATTTAGAGTAATCGCATTCGCATCTTCTGGTTTATATAAGTGCTTCACCGCTGTTAGATGTTTTCATTTCCTTCCAATGCCCTTGCAATCGATTTATAAATTGTAGAATAATTATTGTTTGATGCTACTTGTCTTTGTGAATTAAATTGTTCTTTTAGCACAGTAAGGCGTCCAATTGTTGATTAATGTCAATCAGCCGGTTTACAAAGAGAATTCCATTACAAAATTATATAAGTAATTGTTGTTCCATTCATTTAGACTGTTGTTCAGTTCATTAAGAGTGTTGTTCAAACCATCATTATGCTGTTCAATCATAGGTTTTTATTTTCTAAACTAGATGAAAATATTAGCTACAACTTACTTAGTTGATTTAATTCATAAGATTAGATAATCCCTTTTCATAAGCAACATAGAGTAACTATCAGTCGATCTCACTTGCATATATTGTGCTTACACTCTTGAAATAAGAAGAATTACCTTGGGTTGACAATTAAATGAGAAGCACTAAGGTTTCCTATAATAAGCCAACTCTGTGAGACCAACATTTTTGGTGCCGTTGCTGGGGAGAGTGTTAAGAGTGATATCCTTTATTCATCTTTCTCCATTGATGTGAAGAATTGGGTATTGAAAATGAGAGGTAAGAACCTGCGTACTGACAAGAAAAATACTTTCTCTCTAGCCCGCTTCTCAGCAAAATTGTACAAGACCAGTAGAATAGGTGCTTTTGTTTTATGACTATGAAGAAAAAGATAGAAACAATTCGAAATAACTCTAAAAAATCCTCACAATTCCATGGACCGGTGATCCTTGGAAGAACAAAATATATAGACAAAATCATTAAGAAAGCCGAATCTCAGGCATCCATAGGACCCAGAACTATTCAAAGTCCTATCACACTCCCTCAAGCGACAGCCTCGCCATGTATAGCCCACTCTGAGATTCACTGTGAAACAAAAGGATCTGAGCGAAGCCTTCAGACTACTGATCATATAGGTGCTAACCCTTCAAGAGAGGGAGGTTCTTGCAATTTACAGGAAGGGGAAGGAGAAACTAGTGGTGTAATTCAAATAGAAGCTCCAGAGCCTAAATCCCCTGAAAGAGTGGTCGAGACAGAGGTACTCAGGATCCCAGATCAGGGAAGCATTGTAAAGCCTCCACCGCATTCGCCTCCCAAACCCACCAGGTTTACTCCTTCAGAACAAGAAATCACTGAAGATTTCTGGCACCTCTTTGATCAAATGGAAAATAATCAAAATCAGAATCAAAGGCAGACATCAACATTGGAATACCCCATTGTTGATCATGCTACAAACACCCCTATGAAAGCGATTTCCTTGCACAACATTCCCACCTTCCATGGTTTGGCCACGGAAGACCCTGATGCATTCCTATTTGAATTTGATGTCTTATGTAGGGGGTATGACTACACCACTGATCCTTAGAAACTGAAACTATTTCCCTCTACCTTAAAGGGAACAACACTCCGCTAGTTCATGGGACTCGGTGGGGGAACCATCAATCGCTGGGATGAAATGAAGAACATTTTCCTTAAGAAAAATCAAGACTACTGTTGAACCCGAGATCTAAAAGATGAAATCTTAAATATGTCTGCAAAAGACAATGAAACAGTAGAAGAGTATGTAGAAATATTTCAATACAATTTACAAAGGTCTCCATATACCATGCTATCCAAAGACATCTTAAAAGCCACGATGATTGAAGAATGAAGGAAGAATGGGTTGAAACGCTTAACGTAATGGGAAAAGGAGACATTTACCAGGAAGAATATGATGAGATTATTTCCCTGTGTATTAGATGCTCTCGGGGTAGTACGCGCAATCGGCCAAATGGGCGTGATTCTATAAAAAAAAATATCTTAAGCAGTCTAATATCAATGTAACTAGAGTAGAGTTTGGAAATATTTTGGAAGATTTCAAAACTGACATTTTGGGTACTTTGACAACACAGCTCAACGTTTTACAAGCCAAGTAGAAACAATCTATAGCAGAATAGAACTTGGCCGTATTTTTTCCACGATGTCGGAAGAAGCACAACCAAAGGGAATTCCCTTTAGACATGGTTCAAACTTGTGCCATCTGCACTAAGGATCATATCACAGACTGATGTCCTTCACTTCCTGGGCTGAAAGCAGTCTACAAGGAAGAAGAGGAAGAGACAGAACCAGTCTACCTAATGAATTAACGTTGAAAATGGCAGGCACGACCAGGTATGCCACAAGACCTGCCTCAGTTCTTTTCTTCTTCGCATTTTAACCAGCAAAACCCTGCAGTAGCTTGGCAGAATCAAAATCCTTTTTCTACTTAGCTGAACCAGTCATTTCCTATACCACCTTGGCCTAAACAACCTTCATCAGGGAACAATTGGCCAAGTTTTCCTTGTTCCCCCCCCTTATTGGAAAAATGTTCAATATCAAGCCCAGTGGCCAAACCCTCCTCCTCAAAAAATTAATTGGAATTGGAAGCGACCCCTGGGAATGACCAGCCTACCAATGGGGGCGGGAACTCAGAATCAACCCACGCTGACAGCTCCATACCCAGTCCAGCATAACCTGCAGCCTCTCATACGCCCCCAATTACCAGCCCAAACCAATCCTAATCCCAACAACAGACCAGTTCAAATAATTCAAATCATAGAAAATCCAAATCTCGGTGTTGAGCAGAAGCAGTGTAGCGAACTAAGGCTCAGATCAAGACGTACTATATTACTAGTATAAGCCACAGCTTCACCTGAGTTCCGAGCTAGGACTTCAACATAACCTAGCCAAGCAGATATAACGGGGAAAGAGGTAGGCAAAGATAAATAAATGATTGACCAACAGGGGCCGGAAGATCTTAGGATGTCTCCACCTCCATTCCCTGAAAGGTTAACTCTGCCCAAACCAATACTCTCTCCAGAATTTGACATCCTGTGGGAGTTGAGAAACCTATGCATCAAAATTCCTCTTCTCTAGGACATCCAAGACATTCCCATCTATGCAAAGACAATTAAAGAGCTATGTGGGAAAAATAAAGTAAAAAAAACAAAGGTTGCGCCCACCGTTCATGTGGTAGGGGCGCTATCTGATTTGTTACTAGGTAGGGAACCACCCGTGAAATATGAAGACCCAGGAAATCCCATTGTGACTATAAAAATCTCTGGCCACTCATTTCCAAACACACTGGTCGACTTAGGGCTAGCCATTAACATCCTAACTACAGGGACCCGCGAAAAACTGGGCATATCATCTCTAGAGCCTACGGCTACACCGCTGAAACGTGCTGACAGGTCTGTTATCAAGACGAAAGGAATAGTGCAGGACATCCTAGTCTCTGTAGACTCATGGGAATATCCAACTGAGTTTTTAGTTATTAATCCAAAGAACAGGATGGACGGGTATTGATTTTTGGGCGACCTTGGTTGGCCACAGTCGATGCTTACATAGGCTACTGAACAAGCGGCATGATTATCACTAGAGGAGATTCTATAAAAAATATCATTATCTATCCACTTGCCAAACCAATCTTACCCACAGTGAAAATTCACAAGAATCCATGTACATACTAGGATAAAAACATTCGTTCACCTCTGACACTAGTGGAAGCTCTCGAATTTAAGGAACAAACTGAAGACGATGTAATCAATAATTTTATAAGTCAGCCACCCACATCTGTAAATTTAAAATGCCAAATGTTGAAAATAGTCCTTGAAGACAAAGCTCAAGAGGATCCTGTGACAGACCTAGAGGATCAACATATTCCCACAATCACTGTACGTAAGAACATACCTATTGAGATTGAGCCAGGAAAGGTTCTAAATATTAATGGAAATTTGGATGATGACCAAAAACAAAAGCTCATAAAAGTCCTTCGAAAGTATCAAGAGGCATTTTATTTGGATTACCCAAACATGAAGGGTATAGACCCTCAACTATGCACTCATCACATTTATACCGATAAGGAAATCCGTCCCATTAGACAACCTCAGTGAAGGCTAAACCCGCACTTAAAAGAGATTATAAAAGAGGAGCTGCAAAAGCTATTAGATGTAAATTTCATTTCTCCTATTTCAGACAGAAAATGGGTCTCCCCTCTAGTAGTCGTCCCTAAAAAGAATGGGAAATGGAGAATCTGCGTGGATTACAAAGAATTGAATAAAGCAACACAGAAAGACCACTTCCCGCTCCCCTTCATTGACCAAGTCCTGGACACGTTGGAAATGAAACAATTATTTTGCTTCCTCGACGGGTTCAGTGGTTACAATAAAATCCAGATAGCCCCTGAGGACCAGGATAAGACAACCGTTATCTACCCATGGGGTACTTTTTATTATAGAGTTTTACCATTTGGGTTATTTAATGCCCCAACAACATTTCAGAGAGCCATAATCATCATTTTTTCTGACTTAATAAATGAGGGGCTTGAAATCTATATGGATGACTTCACACCATATGGGGAGGATTTTGACCAAGCTTTAGAAACACTAGAAAAGGTGTTGGAACGATGTATTTCTATTAGGTTATGTCTAAGAAATAAAAAATGTCACATGATGATGACCGAGGGAGTGATCTTAGGTCACTACATTTCTGTAGCAGGAATACAAGTAGATACGGCTAAGATAGAGGTAATCCTTCTATTAGCTACACCATGCACACAGACAGAGGTGCACAGTTTTTTGGGATATGCAGGATATTATCACAGATTTATAAATATTTTTTCACAAATATCCCCACCTTTGTATGCATTAACTGGAAATTTTGAATTCCATTGGACTGATAAATGTGACACCACTTTTACAGATTTGAAGAAATTGGTCTCGACAACACCAATTTTACGAGGACCTAACTGGGAACTGCCTTTTCACATCTCTTCATATGCATCCGACACAACAATAGGGGCAGTCCTTGGCCAAGAAGAAGATAGAAAACCTTATGCCATTTAGTATATCAGCAAAAACCTCACTCCTGCCGAATTAAATTATACAGTGACTGAAAAGGAGTTCCTAGCTGTTATTAATGCTATTAATAAATTTAGGCACTATATAACTGGCTATCAAGTACTCCTGTATATTGATCACTCTGCCATTAGATATTTAGCCAATAAACCAATCATGAATGGGAGAATAACTCGTTGGTTATTGTTATTGTAGGAATTCGATATAACAATCAAATATCGTCCAGGAAAAAAAAATGTAGTAGCAGACTTCCTGTCCAGGGTTCCAAAAAAATATGACACGCTAGCAGTCGATGATCAATTCCCTGATGAACATCTATTTTTTGTAGAAGTAAAAACACCATGGTATGCATATGTGGCAAATTACTTGGCAGTAGGGAAGCTTCCCACTGCCCAGAAATTTAACATCAAGAGAACGAAAACTGATTGTAAAATGCAGCACAAGATTCTCCTGGATCGGTGGATACCTCTTCCATACAGGGGCCAACATGAACATACGTAGATGCATAAGACAGGACAAAATCTCTGATGTCTTACGAGCCTGTCACAATGAGCCTTGTGGCGGCCATTTTGCAGAACGTAGAACGGGGCATAAAGTGTTACAATTAGGCTATTATTGGCTTACGATTTTCAAAAACGCAAAAAAATATGTCCAAGCCTATGATAGCTGCCAAAGAATGGGCCGCCCAAGCCAAGCTGATGAAATTCCGCTACAACCACAATTGGTGGTAGAACCATTCGAACGATGGGCGCTGGACTTCATCGGACCATTCAACCCACCATAAAACCAGAAAGTCTACATGTTGTTTGCCATAGATTATGTAACCAAATGGGTAGAAGCAGTGGCCTTGTCAAGAGCCACGGAAGAATCGGTGATTAATTTTCTTTTTGAACTATTCATGTGATACGAATTGCCATAGGAAGTGATAACCAATGGTGGGGCACAATTCATAGGTAATAAAATTGCAGCCACCCTAAGAAATCACCATATCATCCATAGAGTTATGTTTCCTTACCACACACAGGAAAATGGGTAGGTCGAAAGCACCAACAAAGTCCTGGAGGCAATCCTTACCAAAATTGTATCAACACATCGCCGGGTCTGGGCCACTAGATTACCAGAAGCCTTATGGGCTTATCGTACAACCTGGCAAAACACCACTGGATATTCACCATATCAGCTAGTATTTGGGAGAGAACCTATCTTTCCTATTGAATTCGAAATCAAAACTCTAAGGACAGCTCAAGAGGTGGGGTTGGTCTTAACAGAAGGCCAAGCTAGAAGACTCCAACAAATAAATGAATTAGACGAAATACGACTACTAGCCCTACAACGCACAACAATATTCCAGCAACAACAAGCTAAGTGGCATGAAAACCTTATCAAGAAGAAGGTATTTCAAAAAGGATATTGGGCACTCCTCTACGACTCCAGATTCCAAGATTTTCCAGGAAAACTACAAACAAGGTGGCTTGGTCCATACTAGATTCAGGAAGTACACAAAAATGGCACACTCACCTTGAGCACCATAGATGGTTTTGGTTCAACATTTCGAGTCAACGGGCACAGAGTACGCCTCTATCGTAAACCTCTCACGAAAGATTATTTTTTCCAATAGGTACTAAACAACCCCACCATCCAAGTTGTGGCACAAGGGGGTGATAACCCCACAAACTCAAGTACATGAGAAGTTTGCTACCATCATTTGTAAATAATGTATATAAATTCCTTACCTTGTTGTACATTCTTCATACTCAAAATTGTTTTCATCTCATCCTCTTGTGAGTTGCATTTTTATTTTTCTCGTTGTTCAGTTGTCGAATGGCTGCTATTCAATCCAATTGAAAAACTGTTGTTCAATTAGATCGAACAGTCGCCAGTTGCGTTTTTTCTCTTGTTGTTCAATTCTCGAATGGTTGTTGTTCAATCGTTGAACGGGTACTGTTCAACCGGATTGAAAAACCATGTTTTTGTGTTTTTATTTTTCTCGTTGTTCAGTCTTCGAACGGCTACTGTTCAATCCAATTGAACAGTTGTTGTTCAATTAGACCGAACAACCGTAAGTTGATTTTTTTATCTTTCTTTTCAATTCTCGAACGGTTGTTGTTCAATCGTTGAATGGATGCTGTTCAATCGGATTGAACAGTCGTGTTTTTGTGTTTTTATTTTTATCTTTGTCCAATCCCTGAACGACTGTTGTTCAATCCAATTGAACAGCTGCCATTCAAATGGGTCAAGCAGCCGTGAGTTGCATTTTTCTCATTGTTCAATACTCGAATGGCTACTATTCAATTCTCAAGCGGCTACTGTTCGATTGAATTGAGTAGCTATATTTTGCATTTTTATTTCTCCTTGCCGTTAAAACTCCCGGAATGGCTGCTGGTCAATCCTATTGAGTAGCTGTTGTTCAAATTGAACAACCTGGTTTTTACATCCTATTATTCCCCTTATCCAACACCCTTTCCCTAATCTACACCCGAGCTATAAAAGGCATCTCTGAGTAGGGAATGGCAGTTGAAGATGAGAGGGGAACAATAAAATTGCCAATATGGTGATTCCTTGCCACTATAATCCTTAAACAGGAAGCTGACATTGTACATACATGAAATGAAAGTCTAATTCCTCCCTAGTTCAAATATGTTATCATACAATACATGACCTCATGATGGTATATCTTTCTGCACTATTCGAGTAGTATTTTCCTACAATATGAAGAAATGGGAATAAGGGTTATTAGTTGTATTGGCATTCTTTTACTTCTCTCATCATCCCTACCTATTAAGGAGTTAATGAGCCTCCCTTCATGTATAGAAAACAACTATTACGCATTCATGCAAATTTTCAAGAGAGGATAGGGGGTCTCATCACGAGCCAACCTACCATGATCATAGGAATTTAACAAGTGACATGCCCACAATGGCCACCACACCAGGGTAATGACCTTCTCATCTGCTTGAAGGATAGGAGGTCTCATCACGAGCTGGCCTGATCACTCTGTTACAATCCTAGTGAATGGCACTGTGACTATCTGGCTACCACACCAACACATTGACCTCCTTATAAATAAAATTGTTATGATTCAAAAAGAATTATTGTGCTTACATGAAAATTTTCAAGAGAGGATAGGGGGTATCATCATGAGCCAACCTACCATGTTCATAAGAGCTTAGCAAGTGACATGCCCACAATGGCCACCACACCAGGGTAATGACCTTCTCATCTGTTTGAAGGACAGGAGGTCTCATCACGAGCTGACCTGATCACTTTGCTACAACTCTGGTGAGTGGCACTATGGTTATCTGGCTATCATACCAGCATGGTGATCTCTCCACAAAATTGGCAGAATAACTATTTTTACATAAGGATCCCAGCTCATTCTTTTGGGTTAAAATAGCAAACCTGTTGAGGCTATGAATGCCTGCTGGCAGTAGTGGCTCTACTTGTGGTATGAAAGTATGTTTCATCAATAACCAATTACTCTTATATATACTTTATCTTACATTCTTCTTCCATAAGCTATTACTCGAATTAGTGATAATTATAATTTTCCACATGAATAACTAAAAGAGATATGCTTACATATTTGAACCCCGGGATGACAACATCAATCATTACCTGTCTCGGTCTTGCTTCCGTCATACCTTTTCATTGAAGAAGGACATCATATCATTATAATAGTTATACTATTCCCTCTCCCTTTCCGGTCACTTCTGCACAAGATACAATTATGGAAAAACTTCCAAATCCGACCTTTACACTGCGTATGCTTGTAATTACTCAACCCCCTGAAACTTGAAATCCACGACCTTCTCCTTCATGTACAGATAATTATTATCAAATCCTGACATTCCCCGTTTGCATTCATGATTGGCCAAACCCCTCTTGTACTTGAGGATGTGGGTGCCCTTACTTCGATGGAGGGGGTGTAATAGTCTTAAATTGGCAAGCATGTGAAATTTCTACACAAATCCTGTTAGATACATCGATAAGAACAGAGGAACATTGCAATTAAGGCATGAAGTTACCTGCGCAGAACCCCAATCTCTCTTTTGCCTGCATACAAAATTCATTCGAAACAACAGAGCTGAGAGAGAATACAATCAGAGGAAGAGGCCCAGGAAAACATACCAGCTATGGGAGGAAATTCCCTTCGGAACGAGCCTGCAAAATTTCTAATTTCAAATGCAGCTAGCGCCATCCTCCAGCAAGCCGGCTAGCTGACATATGTACACCGATTACAAGGATTTGACACAGAAATTGCAATTTATTTTCTGCAAAATCTGCAAGAAGATCAGACCAGAATCAAGGGTCGAATTATACCAGTCACAGAGGAAATTATTGCTGGAGTATCCGGAATACTAGCAGAAGGAGAAAGATGGACAGAGAGACATCTCCTCCTACGAGAAGTAGTAGAAGCATACCAGGATCTGGAGGAGCCATTGGAGAAAAAAGGGAAAGGGATTAACCCTACCTCTGTACACCAACCATGGCAGGAGCTAACGACATTCATCCAAAGGTTCATTACATGTGACTGATGTCAAGACATGGTAAAACCTCGTCAGTTTAAACTTCTAGCTGTACTTAAGAAAAATATTTCAGTTAACTTGCCTGCTTTCTTAAATTCTATATTGTATGAAACTTTTGTTCGATTCACAAGAGCCAAAAATCCCCAAGCAGTAGTCAGTCGCCACAGGCTAATCAAACTAGTCATCATACATGAGTTGGATAAATAGCAGATAGCCTGGGACAATTTTGTTAACCCTGCTGCACAGGTACCTGAAATAAACCCCGGTGAAACTGAAATTGAGCTTCCCAGGGTAAACATACCTAGAAGAAAAAGGACCCGAATTACAACCTCAGAACCAGGTAGGAAAAAATGGTCCAAAACACTTAAAGGAACCTTGGACCTCATGGAGGAGGTAGGACAATTTTTTCCTCTACCCTCAAGCCCTCAAAACGCACTCTTGCAGAACTTCGAGGAAGAAATGGCTCGAGTCCTATATAAAATGAAGCCAGAATATGAATCTAGAAACCTATCAGAAGTAAAAGAGAAAGATAAACCCATAGATAATTATGCCACTACCAGAAATTTTGTCCACACTGAAGTCCTACCCCACCAAGATGAATCACAGGATGGTGGGTCTCTGTCCCCTCTTGAGAATTATGAGGTGAATGCAAAGGGCAGGTAGAGGGGAGAATGGAATCAGAAAATCAGTAAGGTGACACTGTCCTTGTGGAGCAAAACATAGGCATAGAAACAGTACCTTTGACACTGGGAGGTAGCACTGCCCCACCCTATCGGGACCCTCATACAGAAGTAAACTCTTAAAATCAAATAAGAAACACCATCATAGGCAACCCTGAGGTTGGAAACACCATTCCTGAAAATGGGAATACTGCTCCTCCACCACCTGTTGAAATCAGGTCATATGAGAATTCAGCTGAAAATAAGTTTAAGAAACTGAGTAGGGCCTGCAGAAGATTAAAGAAAATGGTGAAATATCTGAGAAAACAACTGAAGGAGGAAAGAAGGGCCCGAAAGCCAAATAAGGAAACCACCACCATAAGAACTCAAACAGAATTAGTCGCCAGCTTGGTAAACATTGTTGAAGCCGAGATGCAGACTGACTTAGCTGACATCGTTGAGGCTGAGATGCAAACCGACTTGGTAGCTACTACAGAGGCTGAGGTGCAGACCAAATTAACCAATACTGCTGAGACTGGGATACAGACTAACCAAGAAGCTACTACTGAGGCTGAAATTCAGACAGAACTAGCAAACACCGTTGAAGCTTCTACACAAACTGAGAAAAAAACTATAGAAGAGAAGGAGACCCAAACAAAGGAAGCCCCTGCCTATGCCCACCTAGTAGAGAAAGCTGCTAATCAGAAATTACACAATAAACTGGTGCAAACACAACATGAGCTAGCACAATGTAGGAAGGAGGTGGTGCCAACACAAGAATACCAAGCACTACTAAAGAAATTCACAGACCTCTCCTCCACAGAAGATGAGACATTCTCCCAACTCAGAGCGGAACAAGCAAAGGTTTAAAGTGCATAAGAGCAAGTGGAGCAAGCCAAGAAACAAGTCACTACAATTTTTTCTCTGTATAATGATGCATTATCATGCAGGGCACCGACCACCAACTATGCCCTGTTCTTAATAGAATGATATTTACTTCTGAAGGTTAAGGCCGTCAGGGCAGGAAAGTCCACAACTTTCAGAACCATAGAGGAGTTTGTCCACTGTTGTAATGATCAAGATGAATAGGTCCAACGCCTTCTATGTGAACTTTACATGCGCAATTTCTTTCTAGAAGAGGACACAAACAACAATCCTAGTCCCTTTATAGGAGATGTTCAGCTCCAGGCCTTTCTCTCATTTTCCAAGAACCAGATTAAGTGGGCCAAGGCCTATAAAATCTTCCAAAAGAGAAGACATGGCCTAGACTTGTGGGACAGAGGAGAACCTACAAAACCTATACAGTTGTTTATCCAACACAAGAACTTCATGTCAATGCAAGGTGTAAGGACTAGGCTGGGGCCCATCCATAAAGACATTATAGAAAATGGACAAGAATACTTTTAAGACATTGGGAAGCAGCCTTGGTAGCAGCTAAACAAATATGGATGGCCTCCACAAACAATGTAAAGAATAGGGAGCCATTTGGCTACAGGAATCTCAAGGTTGCTGCCTCCAGATTCCTCTCATACAGTAACCTGGTCTTTAGCATGGGTCCTGCATGATTAGGATGTAGATATATAAGCGCTCTTCTCTGGTATCCTCCTGAGGACTATAATCATAATTATGAGTTACCAAAAGGGCACGCAAGCGCTGCCTTTGCAATAATGAGACAAAAAAAGGGTTTCAGAGCATACAAGGAAAAGGTCTACCTTGCCTACTCCCTAACGCAGTTGCATCTCAACCATCTATTTGCATGAGGACATGCAATTAGGTAAGCAGGGGAGTATATGTTGGGCCGAAATTAAGGTATGTTTTCACCCTATAATTACCTCAAATTATGACACAATCTTAGGAATTCTTCCTCATTTTGACAATAATGAAAGAAAAGATTTATGAAAATCAGAGAAATTTGGCTAACGACAAAAAAGAACGTTTCTATAACAGAAATTTGACTTATCATATCTCCGTATGTAGGAAGACAGAGCAAATGGACCAACGACAAATGAGAGACAATCGATAGACACGAACATATGGAATCTCAGTAACTCCTAGAACCCAGTAGAAGGTAGAAAGACAGATTCAGGCTCGAAGACTCAAATGACAGCCACGTGCAGTGGGCTGTCATTTGGAGAATACTATCTCATTGCATGAAAATGCCTTTAAAAGGGCCAGGGACGAACTAGATAGGGAGTCGAATAGGAATTTTCCTTCTGTAATCAACACATCATGACAGAGTTGTTAAATTGGATTCCTGAATCATCCTTTGATTTAATAAAGAGTTTTGATGTTTTGAGCAATTATCTTCTGAGTTTTTCATTGCATTAAAGCTTCTGGTGGTCTGGGCCCAACCCCTAGGAGTTTCCTCACCAATTTCCATGTTGTGCGTTAGTTACAAAATCAATGTCCGGTTATTTGATGCGGTTGTAAAATACTTTTCCACTCAATAAAGCTACAGTTTTCCTTCCTTTGAAATAGTTTAGTATTCGTTCTTCTTGATTTAGAGTAATTGCATTCGCATCTTCTGGTTTATAATAGTGCTTCACCACTCTTAAATGTTTTCATTTCCTTCCAATGCCCTTGCAATTGATTTCTAAATTATAGAATAATTACTGTTCAATGCTACTTGTCTTTGCGGATTAAATTTTTCTTTTAGCACAGTAAGGCATCCAATTGTTGATTAATGTCAATTAACTGGTTTACAAGGAGAATTCCATTGCAAAATTATATAATTAATTGATGTTCCATTCATTTAGACTATTGTTCATTTCATTAAGAGTGTTGTTCAAACCATCATTCTATTGTTCAATCATAGGTTTTTATTTTCTAAACTAGATAGAATAATTAGCTACAGTTTACCGAGTTGATTGAATTCATAATATTAGATAATCCATTTTCATAAGCAACATAGAGTAACTATCATTTGATCTCACTTGCATATATTGTGCTTACACTCTTTAAATAAGAAGACTTACCTCGGGTTGACAATTAAATGATAAGCACTAAGGTTGCCTATAATAAGCCACCTCTGTGAGACCAACAAAGTGCATGACAGTTCTCCAAGAAACAATGTTGGATACCCTGCCCCTCATTTACCTCGAAGCAATCAAACCCACGTTTATTCCCCTTGCCACCACAGGTGCCTCTGCCTCGACGAATCTACTTTTGAACCCTCAAACCCCCACCCTTGCTAGTCCCCCGCTTACCTCCTCCATGGCCCCCACACACACCCACACTAGCGAGCCATGCATGCCCCATAGTATTACCACCTCGACATGGAGCCACCATGATTATTGCTGACTCTGCCACCCGCACAGGGCCATGGGGGACAGGGGAGGGAGAATGCCTACATCGCACCAGGGGGTTCATAATTCGCCAAGGTTGAGGAGCCCTGCCATGTGCAGAGTCTAGAGACTAGAACCCCCACTAGAGAAAACAACTACCACCAGAAAAGGAGCCAAATGTCGTCGCCCACCACCACAGGGAAGCATAAACCCACCTCCCACTACCAGATAAAGACCTCCACCACCAAGAAAACTAAATACCACCACCCGTCATTAAACCAACATAGGAAATTGAAAAAAAAACAACGTCAAAGTAGTCAATGCCTTAGCGTAACTTCCCCCAAGGCAGCCACTAGCCTCCAAATTCTCTGCACATAGACCACACACCAATCCACCAAACATCATTGCACCCATGCCAAAAGGCACGAAATTTGGAAAAGAAACTAGTTTTCCACCACCACACTCAAGGTTTCTTAGACTGTAGATTCCAGCTTCCTCTCTTAGCATGAAAAAACAGGCTCACCGAAAGCCAAGAAAAATGGAAACGTGTGAGCTCACTTCCCTTCAACTTCCTATCCTCGACCCAAATGTAGACAATGGCTAAGAAACTGAGTAGCAGGGGCCGGTTGAACACACTACACCAAAAAATTCCCATGACAAGCAAAAACAAGCCACTCCCTATGTAAACCTTCCTGCGACGTTTACGCTTCCTCCCTGGAGGCCATCACCAGGACAAACGCTAATCTATAGTGAGGAGTCAAATGTCGGGCTCCCTCATATTCCCTCACCTTAACCTTTCACCACTCGCAAACTCCAACGTGCAATTATTTTTCACAAAAATTTCCAACGTGAATCCAATACCTCTCTTGTTGCATGCGTTATGTTGAAGGGATTGGGAGGACACTCCATGTCATGGCCCTATACTTGTGGTGCTATTTCAACCACATATAGCGGGTGTGGCACTAATACACTTTTTATTTTTATCAATACTCTAGTGTATAGGCTACACCTATCTTCAACACATAGAAAATTTCACCAATTGAGTGTTCTTAACAATGCAACAGAATTAATCTTCAATATTTAATATTTCAACAATTATACATTCAAACCATCACCAAAGTATGCCCATACATACTTGGGAGGGGAAACTCTTGAAAAGTCTGCTCAATAAAATATATAACAGTTCGATGATGTATAATTTTACAATAATCATACAAATATCCAAGCTTGTGCATCCACCTGCACTTCTTGCCAAGACGGTCCAACACTTGTGTTTTAAGCATGACAACAATGCCTCTCAACAACAGCCAAGTCTAATGGAAACCCAAAATTTACCTTAAAAATACTACTTTCTGAAGTCCTACCAAAATGCGTGCAACCTGGGTCACCAAGGTCACTCTCTGCATGTGTTTTCCCAAGTCGACCTGCTTCCGTGCAGCTCAGGTCAACTGGGTCACCTGCTACACGAGTTTTCCCACACCCTGACCTCCTCTGCACTTCTGAACACCTTTTTTGAATGTGCGCCCTGGATCATTTGACTTTGCCCATTGTTCTAAACGCGCCCTAGAAAACACTCGAGTCAGCTCAAATTTTCTGAACGCACCCTTACAAATTACTCAAATTGGTCTATGGTTGTTCCTATACACATTTTCTCCCCGCAATGCAGGTGCATGGTGTGCACGACGTGCGACCCAAAACCACCAGAACCTTTCTGCACAAGTCTTATTTGTTTTCCTTCGCACCCTCAACCCTTCTCTCTAGTCCTTCACTACAATTCCATGTAGCTCGACTCTGAACTTGGTTGAACGTTGAATGAATGATTTTATGAACTCCCTCCATGTGTTATATGTGTGTGTGTGTGTGTGTGTGTGTGTGTCGTGCGGACCTGTTCAACCCCGGGTCACAACTTTGCACGAGTCAGCGCGCCCACGATCACGTCGACTTGCACACAATTATGAAGTGTTGGATCCTCCAATAGTTATAACAAGTCAGCACAACCATAATTATGACTTATCTACTCCATATAAGCTTCCAATTCTTTCACTCTCCATTGCACAAGACTTTGTCTGCTGGTGGGTTGCTCGGGTCACCCAGGTTTGCTAGGCCTCTCGCGCCCCATCGCACCTATCTCGCCCAACCGTTGGACAGCACACCCGTATCACCGAACGCACTCATCAACTCGACATCGCCCGGTGCCTTTGACTCGTTTGCCTACTATGGGGTGCACGCTCATCCGTCGTCGCTTGTATTTACTCATGCGAGACACCTTCCATGTGTTGCTCGGACCTCACTCCCATCTGGGAGTGTATGAACCTTAATTAATTTTTTAATGGTTTATGAACTTTTATTAATTGTTTGATATGAACCTTGGTTAATTTTTAATGGTATTATGAACTTTTGTTAATTGTTTAGGTATGAAATTTATTTAATTTATTTAATAATATATACACCTTTATTAAAGATTATAAATTTATAATTCCAAATATTTAAGTATGGTTTATTGTGTAATAATGGATAAATGTGTTTACTTTTATGAATTTCTATGAGAATGGTAGCAATGAATATATTTATTTCATTTAATACATAATTTACATGATTATATAAAATTAAACTTTAAATAAAAAAATATTATTGGTTTTATATTTGATTAATAATCAAAGTAGTAAATATTAATGTTTATATTTTAATTTTTAATTTTTTATATAGTGGATCCAATGAATATATTTATTTTATTTAATGCATAATTTACATAATTATATAAAGTTAAACTTTAAATAAAACAATATAGTGTGGTTTTATAGGTTTTATATTTAATTAATAATTAAAATAGTAATTTTAATTATTTTTTAATAGTCAGTAGATTAGATTAAGTCGAATGCGATTTCATTAAAATTGAAACTAGCTATCAAAGCGAATGACCGTATGAAATTCAAACTGAAACTGCAGGTGTTACTGGGTCTGCAAGCCCATGAGAAAAAACCAATATGGGAAAACTTGTTGTTCTTACCCCGCCAAATGAAAATTGGTTAACGAAGAGGTCCGAAGAGGTTTACCAACTGGATGTCCTGACTCTTTGGCGCCAAATTTTTGGTGCTAGTTCTAAATTTTACATGAAAACTGGATGTTTTGGCTCTTTGGCGCCAATTTTTTTGCTGTTGGTGGGAGGGTTTTGATATATTTTGAGAGAAATTGGTGATGTGGTTAAATATTTTTAGGGCTTACGACTTTTTCTATATAATTACATCTTCTGTCATGGATAAAAAATAATTGGAGAGAACTTGCAGGATTTTGAAGAGGTGGTGGGCAACAACAAATTTACAATTGAAGTCTGCAATTTTGAACTTGGAATCACAAGTTAGTTGGATTTATTGGTTTATATTTTTCTATTTCTTGCGTTTTTTCTATGATTTTTTTTATTGGTTCCGTGGATTTTTATTTTCTTTTGCTAATGGATCGAATGGCAATGAATGTAGAGTAGGGTGCGAAAAGGGACCCCTCTGCTCAGTGAATTTTTACTGCTTAATCTATGGAAACTACTGCCATTCCTGCTTTAATTTTTTGTTGCAACCTTGTTGCTTACATGATCTTTCCATATTTTAAGCTTTGATTATTTTTCATTGTAGAAACTCTGGTAATACCACTAGTAGAAAATGGCTAATTAATTACTAAAAAAATGACTAAAATTTGCATATAAACGACCATTTTTTGGTTGGTGACTAATAGTAGCTAATTTACAGTATCTTATAACGTGACCAAATTTTAGTCGTTTTTAGCTTAGTCATTAATTGGTTATCTCAATTTTGTTATCTAGTAGTATATTTGGTCATTAATTTAGTCAGTGATTTGGTCATTAATTTGGTCATTGATTTAATATTTGATTTGGTCATTAACTGTCACAATTAATGACCAAATATACAACAAAATATATTACTATATGATCACCTGAGAAAACCAATTAATGACCAAAGAAATATGACCAAAATTTTGGCCGTGTTATAAGATATTGTAACTTAGCTACTAATAGTCATATATATGCAAGTTTTAGTCATAGTTTGAAACCAATTAATGAATGAAGAAATATGACTAAATTTTGGTCGTGTTATAAGATACTGTAAATTAGCTACTAGTAGTTGTATATATGCAAAATTTAGTCGTCATTTGTAATCACAAATTTATCATTTGCAGTAGTCATTTATCTTTTTTTGTTAGTTTCATATTCATTATATAAACGACTAATTTAGTAGTTTATATTCATTTCATTTACTTTCATTAATAATCATTATAAATGACTAATTTAGTCGTATATTCATTTTATTTGTGTTCATCATTAATCAATATAAACTATTAATTTAGTAGTTTCAAATTGATTTTGTGTTTATTATAAATCAACATAAATTAATTTGTATGATTTAAAAAATGTCATACAATGTGCATGTTCATCTAATATGAAAACACAAAGTTGCATATGTTAATTACAATACTAAACAATATCAAATGAAACTATAAATAATTTCAACCACATAAATTATATTATATGAGATGTTAAAGTATTACAATATGGGTTTCCAACTTAATATTGGTTGGACTACAATTTACACACAAAATAATGTTTCATCACTTCAAAACATTATCGTTGTGTTGTGAAGGCCTTATAGGTGAATTCACAAACTCGGAAGACTTGACCATCAGTCTTTATATGTGTGTCTTATGTGGGATATTGGCTCTAAGGGTATCACCAGAACAGTCTCCTCTCTCTCTTTTTGCATTTGTCGCTCCAATGTTATTGCTCCGCTCTTTTTTCAATTCCTGCTTCTTACCATCAATATTGAGTTCATTTTCTGAAAACAAAAGAAGATACAATGTAGAGTGTAAGACATGAAAGAAAATGAACACTAGAATATAAACTAAATTAGACTATAAATAGTTTATACGACATATACCTTAACATCAGCAATGTCAAAGCCATTTTTCCCCATACAAGTAAGAAACTCGAACAAATTTTCTTCATTGGGGCAATAATGGCCACTATAATGTGGCCAGATAACCTGTATAAACAAAGCAAATAAAATGTCACCATATATAGAAAATAACACCTTAGTAACTTAGTATTCAAATTTCAAGGAAAGCTTAGGAAAAATCATGTCAACTAAGTTATATGCTAAAAAGCTCAAGTTGTAGATAACTTGTGAAAACAAATAATATGAGGTGTGATGTTTAATCCTTGTCGTTTTATTCACAATAACATTTCATTTTCTAATGCATGAACTTAGGCAAGTATATAAACAACATGTACTCAAATAACAACATGAAAATAACCTTTTCTGATAGTCATGAAAATATTTTAACACAAAATAGCTATAAGGATTCCAATCAATATAGTGTAATACTAATTTCATCTTGAAGCTTTGGTTTTTGTTTAAATGAATATGATACTAAGTATTTTAAATTTCATAGTTAAAAGACAAAACAAAATCAAAAGAAACATCCAGAATACAATCAAACAATAAAGAGAGGATATCATGGAATGGAACTTGCAATTATAAAAGATTTGTTTACCTTTCCACCGATGTCGTGTCTTGCATTCCTAAAAAAATTTCTTGCCCAAAATAACCATGAGGTGAAATAATCACAACATTAAAAACCATAGGAATTCCTACTAGAAATATTTCCAAAGTCGATGGCTCAAGTGGATAAGCGATCTCTAACAGCGAATGAACCATATCCAAGATGTGATATGCATTGTTTCCCCATCCTTTTTCCAATCACATTTCCTGAAACGTATCCACAGCAGAGTCAAGTAACAATCAAACAAAGACATTGACATTTGTTATTATCTTTTGTATCTATAAAATTTGATTCTGATTTGTTTTTGTTACAACTCTGTTGAGACCACCTACTCTATAGTCAAAAATATAAAAGGAGCCATTAGTCATACCTACCCATGGTCTCGTGTAGGCATGATAGAAGAATAAGTTGAGCCATTAATTAGAATTGCAAAAATATTGAGGAAAGACAATTCATTATCTATTTAACCAATTGCACATTGAACCATATATGGATGAGTAGCCCTAAATAAAGCCATTTTTCTCTATCATATGCCTTGGAAAGACAAAATCACTAAAATTTCTTGTAATTTTTGGTTTGATGTTATAAATTCCTTCTTGGGCTACTCCTATTCCATAATGGATTTGTTTCCCAGGATGGATGAATTTTGTTTCTAATGACACAGAATTAGCTTAGTGGATTTTGACCCTACATGCACTAATTTTTGCAATGATTTTGTAGATTCAATTACATAGTGATATGGTCTGAAATCATCTCATTATTGTCTAATTTTTGGGATTAAAGCCTGAAATGTTGAATTGAAAGCTCCCAAATCTTGCATGTGTATTTTAATTTGTCAGCAATTCTTAGTTGCTCTGTTTGAAGGAAGTCATAGCACCCCTAGAAGAATTATATTTTCCTGCAAAGTGGCTGAGGGTTCTTATACTTTTGGAAACAGTGCAAAATTGTTTGTAATTCATCCTTTGATATTTGATCCATCAATGCCTCATTACCCACCTCACCTACAAAACTGGGAAATATGAAGTCATCTTTAACTATCTCTCTTAAATTTATTCTATCATCCTCTTTATAAATTCCCTAAAAATGGTCTATTGATGAGCAAATTGCTCCTCGAGATGAGACACCTTCTCATGAGGCAAAGTTCATTGATAAACACCATCTTGAGGAAATTGTTCATTATAATTATGAGATTTTGAAGAGAGAAAAGATTGGCTATTTAGTAAAGGCTATGCACAAATGTTATTGATTTGGTACAAGGAAAGACATGGGTAGTAAGAGAATTGTGGAGATTCCCTACAACTCTTTTCCCAAATGTGACACGTGAGGATGTATGCTTATTAAAAAACTATATTTGAGAATGTGCACCATTTTGAAGGCAAGACTATTTTGGATGTAGGCGAAAGAAATTTGACGCAGGATCCTGCACCTGACCCGAAAATCCACCTACTTACCTATGAATACGATCTATGTGCTTCCCAGCTTGTCCACTGCAGTTCTCCAATTCTCGGTCATATTGTGCCTGACAGCACGTCACTGTGACTTCAACTAGGCTACTCGGCCAAACATGCAATGACACAGGTCTAGCTCACTTTGATAGCACTCCTCCATCCACAAACTAATCATGTTGATAGCTGCCCTTCTATCTGCCATTTGTGTGTCTTTTCACTCGCGATTTCTCAGCAGCTGAGTGGTTTTGACTAGTCTAGCATGTGTTTCTTCCTTCTTAGTGAGTTTCCACCTTATGCTTCTTGCGGTTTTGTTTTTTTCGAGTGCGGGCTTGCGTGCAGGCCATAGTTATTCAACCAACGACTTTCGACCATACCTTCGCACCTCTCCTAGAAAAATACTCTCAAAACTACGTGCTTCTTCAAGGTGATGCTGATAGATCCTTTTCTGCCAACCGAAATTTCGCCTACCCCTTCTTTGCACAATTTTATTTTCCTATTGGCAGCATGGTTTGACCCTTATTTCAGCCACTATTTTGGCCATGATTGACACAACCTTATCACTTGTTAAAATTCAAAATTTGCAATCTTCCCACCTCTGTCACCTGGTGAGTATGAATTCTTAAACTCTCTTATGTCATTATCCAAAACATTTATTTCCTGGACATGTGATTTTGCAAATAAAGGTTTTTTTGTATCGTAAGTCCTTGTTAAAATTTCATCTCTCATACCAACTGGCATCCGGTCAGAACTGCAACCTGAAATTGGATATACACCTATTTGTTTATTACTTAGAGATGTGAATGGTGGAATATCTGCTAGAGCACTCTTAGCATATGGTAGAGGATAAGTCCTCCCTCCTATTCCCTTTCTAAGACCTCCCTTAGGACCAAGAATCAAGTGGCCATCATCAAAAGCTCTATGTGTTGAAGGGCTTGGCACAGACCAATTTTAAAATTGAGCCCAATCCACAATCTAAGCATCTTGACTGGTGAATCCACAATCTCATGGTCCCATATGGGGTGTGGCCCTTTAATCCCACCCATATGTGGAAGTGAACCCATTTGTGCACATGCCATGTAAGGTGGCATTGCAGGTCCTGTCACACCATGATTAAGTGGTGTCACAAGTCTCCGACCTACATGTCCCATATTATTACCTCGAGAGCGGCCTCCCTGTCCATGTAGTTCTTGCACAGCATCTCGATGCACTTCCTCTATTTTCTTGGGTTCCTCAACTTTCCACCTTCGTTTCCATCCATTCCTCATATCAATCAGATCCTTCAACATGAACCTCAACCTAGAGGGAAGCCCTTGGGTATTGGACATTTTTTTCATCCTATCAAAGTAAGCATCAATATGTTCATTGGCCTTTGTATGGTCAATCATATGACCAATAGTGTTCATCAGTTTGCAAAAAGCTTCAACATTTTCATCCTCTACACGCTAAAATTCACCAATTAATTTCTTGATGAATGCATGCATAATTATTTCGGTCAGCATACTTTCTTTATAAAGCTCACCAATAAAATTTATATTTCTTAGAATTCGTCATTGTGCTACAACTTTCTTCTCTCATATTTCTCCTACTGAAAGTATTTTTTCACCATCCTCTTCTTATTTCTTAGCCTCTGCCTCTTCTCTTTCATATTTTTCAAATTCTTCCTGACATTTGTTCAAAATAACTTGCTTGAAAACAACCTTATCATTATCTTCATAAAATTCTGGTAATCCTGCAGCAAGCTGAAAATAGAATTTTGCATACATTTCACAAAAAGTCAGCTCCATCAAGGCTTTGTAAAATATTTGAGATATTATACCATGAAGACATGATGCAGAGTCAATGTTCACTTCTTTGACCTGTTCAATTTTTTTTTCAAAGTTTTGGGGCATTAATTTATTAAGGATGGATTTAATTTGTCATTTTTTCAACTGATCCTCATCAGAAACCTTGCCCTCTTCATATCAGTTCTTTGATTTATGAATTGTGGGAAAAGAAGGCTGTGTAGGAGGAATCAAACCCTTCTGCAAACTAGAAGCATGTTTCCACCTGTCAGCATCATAATTATTTCTCACTAGTCCAACTTGTGGAAATGGTGCTTGCACATAAGGCCCTCTAGGAAGGATGCCATTCATACTCATTTGTGCTGCACAAGTATTTCTTGCAAATCCAGTATTATAAATTTGGCCAAGTCGAAACACAGAAGAGGAACCACTTAGACCCACATCCATCCACATATCACAGCCAGCAGCAAAAGCATCCACCAACATGGCCCATCTATCCTCATCCAAACTGGTCATATTTCTCCCATGACATTCAAGTAGATAATTCCCACTCGGATGCCTTTCAAGACCTCTTGCAGTGATTTCTAATGCATCAACCTCTCCTACATGACTTGCAAGTGCTTGGGAATTTCCAAGTAATTCAACAATGTATGGACAAATTTCAAAATGATTTGGTAGATCTTTGCACTGATCCTTGATTGTAAAAAAAAAATCATTGGAGTACTTTCTGTCTCTTGAACATTTAGTAACTAATTGACTCATAGGAGTTGAAATCTCAGCTGCATCTTCCCAGTCATCTACTTCTTTCAGGACTTGCTTCTCAGGCTCTTTTGAAGAAGTCCTACTCTTGACAAAATCGGTTACTACTTTGGATGGTTCTGGAAGGTTCACATCTTCCTCCTTCTCCTCTTGAACCTTATAAGAATTATATAAATCACCAGTGGGAGCTGCAGCATTTGCCTTACTGAAAAAAATCTTCTGTTTTCTTCTTCTTGTTGACAACTACCTTGGCAACATCACAAATATTTGCAACATTATTCTTCACAGAAATATTGGAAGAAATTTTATTCTCCTTTTCTAAACTGCTACCAAAAATGCTGAAATTTTTGGTGCCTCTAAGTTGTTTCTTGTGTCAGAGGAACCTCCAGAAAGTGCACTAGCTGGAAAAAATGTCCAAAAATGTTATTACAAGAAAAACATGGCCAACAACCGACAAAAGACGTACAATCAAATGAGACGAATGATAAATGACAACTAAACAATATGCAACCCATACCATCTACTACTGTCAAAACTATTGAATTAATGGGCATATATAGATTTGTTAGATTTATAGGTTAATGATTAATCATAAGAAACCAAAAAAATTGTATTCACACAAATGACAACTCTAATATTTTTGAACATTCAAGAGGATGACTAGGGTTTAAAAAATAGTGTCTGAGGTACTTTGTGTTTAAATGTACATACTTAAGTCTATTTTAACTCAGGAAAAATAAAAGAAAGTCATTGTATTTCATTTCTGGAATTTTTGGGCAGAAATAAAGGGATTTGATGTACTTTTTCTAAGTTCATAAATACTTAGAAATTTACTTCTTTTAGCAGAAAAATCAGATCAGTGATTTGAATATAAATCTGGGTTTAGTGTATAATTTTTTATATACCAATAAATATTCAGATTTTTTTGTGCCCAAGTTTTGGAAATATTGTTATTTTTCTATTATCCCTGTTTGGGGATATTACATGCTACCATTGGTAAAAGCAAACTCTAGCTATTTGGAATGCTAAATCTGAACAATAGTTCTAAATTTGGGACAAGGATGAGTCTCGTATATGAAAATTGGAAGCATGCATGTGCCCTCACTTTCTCTCTCTATATCATTGCCACTTTCCTTCCCCAACAAATTAGTGTCTAGCCAACGCTTTGCTCTCTCTTTGTTGCACATAGGAAAATAGGAAGAAGGATATGCTGGAGCATATCATTACATGGTATAAATCAGTCCTATTTATATGCCATCAGTGTTAGAGAGCTATTTGAGCAATAGATAAAAACTATAAATGCTTTCTTTGCAACGAAAGTGTTCTCCACCAAACCTAGTCTCTCCCTCAGCATCTTAAACTTTGCATTTTCTAGGGGCTTTGTAAAAATATTTGCAACTTGTGAATCCGAAGGAATGTTCTCAAGAACCACCACCCTTGTAGTGTAATTAACTCCACAATTTAGAGAATCACATAAATGTAGTGTAGAACCCAAGAACAAAAGATAAAAGAGAAATAAACCCTAAGAAAGATCTATTTGATGATAAAAAATAGAGAGCTATGTTTACTTTCCACTTCAAGGGGGCAACCTCCAAGAGGAATTCTCCAAATACATACATAATTCTTGAAAAAAAATTACATATCCTTCTACTTAATATATAGCTATCCATAGAAAATCTTATCTATATATGGGCCCACTTATAATGAGAGCCTACTAGCTATTTTGGGCTTTAATAACAAATTTGATCCTTTTTGTAATGAGTGATTGTTAACTAACTATTCAATGGGCCTTATGTAGTGAAGGTGGCCTCATATGTTGATAAATATAAAGTATTTCTTCAATGGGCCTTATGCAGTTAAGGTGGATAGCTCTAATGTTAGAATTGTTGCCAATAATTTTTATTTACTGACAACTCTAATAGTAATGCCACTGCTTGCTTTCCTTCCTCTATATACCATGCTAGCGCACCCAAGGGAATGCTAGATTTGTTTCCACTTTTCATCAAGCGCACTTAAGAGGAACTAATTTTGACAGGTGGCAACTAGATATTACTAAGAAAGTTGAGGGACATCTACCCATCTTTAGGAGCATTTACACCAATTTCCTGGGACGTGGGTAACATCCCAAAAGAAAAAGAGATGTCCCCAATAGTTGCCTTGTACCTCATGGATAGGGAAACACTAAAGTATAAGCCAACCCACTATCATTTTGCATATGATGGTGGCTAGATCCATTCAGGGGGGACTAACAGTGAGCATAGATCCACTGATTGATCCATAAGTGGATGCATCCCTTAAGGGTGGGACACATTTTTAATGCAACTAGGTCCCATCTAAGATAAAAGAGACAAGTGTAAAAAAAAATCTCATGCATACATGAGAATGGACTATATCATTTATCAGTGACAGAAATAGAACACATAAAATCATAAAATCATTTCATCTAACATAGTTATGTATGAATACTTGAGTCTTAGACTCTTATAGAAATTTTCACATGTCATTTATGATGTATGTATGAGTAATTGTCAGGGTAGGTGTCCCCATGTGTGGGTGCACATCTCACATATTTGGTAGGGAAATGAAAACATATCCTCCCAGGCTGGTGGGCATCCCCAACCAATAAATAAATGCATGATTGGTGGACCCTGTTACCCATCATATGGCATGAGAATTAATCCAGTAGATGAATGCACCCAAGCAGGTTGCACTTGGAAAATTTTGGCCCTCTAGCTTGTTACCTCTCATGTTATAGGAGGCCTACACTTGTGAATATTTTCAATACTCTTGTCATTTCCATCACAAAGGGAGGAGAAGCAAACTTATATTTTTGTCCACAGGCATAAGAGGGCTGACAATGTGGAGAGGAGGGTAGTTCAACGCACTCTTGGTGACTGTTATGAAGGTCGATATGCTGTTCTAGAGGGTCGAGGCAGAGGATAGAATTTCTGTTTGTTTTAGGATATGTTAGGGTGTTTAGACCCTTGGAAGAGACAGTTGCATCCCTAGATGGTTGTTGTGGGAAGGCCATGGGCCTAAACCAACCTAAACAGAGCTGCGTAGGGTAGTGTTAGGGTTGGTTCATGCCCAAGACAACATCGTTGAGGAGGATGGCACTTCCAAAGGGCAACCACCTTCATCTAGAGCAATTCTGGACAGAATTGAAGGCTAGAAGAATGGATTGTGTGATGCCCTAACCAGGCCTAGATTGCAGCAATGAAGGAGACCTCAAAACAATGAGCTTAAGGTATGTATTTTAGTGCATTCTCGTAGATGTTGGATCCTAACTTGTGGATCAATTATAAATCGTGATAGGGCAGCATGTGGAAATCAATTAGAAGGGGGTAGATCTCATGGTTAGATGCCCTAAACCAGTGATAGTTGCCACAACGATTGGGCAGCAAACTGGAGCGAGAGTTTGTCAAGTATTGGGTCAAAGTGATGACTATTGTGTGGATCAGTTTGACGGGCAGCTTGAGGAGGCCTTAGGAGTTGTTTGGAGGAAAATTTTGGAAAAGGAATTTCAAAGTGATCTTCATTGCTATAGTACCGAAACAAAGGAGGTGGTGATTTCTTGCCCAAATCATATTATGATATTCTAATTGTGGGCCTATCCATACACTCAAGCATGAGATCCACATCAAGTACCAAACCAAGATACTGTTCCAAGAGCTACAACAGTCCCCAAATTGTAAACATCATTATAGAGGGTCAAGGAAGCCCATCCTTACTTGAAAGGAGGCTAACCATATTAGATAGTTTGTAGGATATCTAACTTACAATCAAGGAGAGTACAAAAGTGTTCAACCAGATGATGGCTTTCATGTCCTTGCAATAACACTTTGTAAATATTCCAAGTATTAACCGAACTTCGTAGTGCCAAAATTCCTTCTATGTCAACTAGAGGAACCAACCTTATTACTTTAGCATCAATGCTAGAAAACTTCTCTTTCATCCAACAATATCTACTTAAAGTAGAGATGATGTTGGCAATCAGCCTTTTGATGCAATATCTCAAATTGCATAAGCATTTTTGAGGCATGTTGCTCAGATGAGCAGCTATAACTTATAAAGATT